>CM059223.1:770000-950000 GCA_030347435.1 Clarias fuscus | reverse complement strand
TGTGTGTGTGAAGCTAAAGTAACAGGAGAGGGGGAATAAGCCCCTCCCCTCTCCCTCTTCTCAGTAACCCCTCCTCCTCTCTAATTTGAGTTTCACACACACGTACTCTAATGGAAACACACTATTATCGTGAAAATGAACAAGAAATCTCTCTAACGACACTCGAGTGAGCGACACACTAACGGAATCACTGCTGTAAAGTAAAAATAAAACAAATTAACAAGCACTTTACATTTGTAAAGAATCGCGACAAAGCAGTGTCTTCGTCAGAGTGTGTGTGTGTGTGTGTGTGTGTGTGTGTGAAGGCGAGATGAGAAGGGCTGTGTGTGAAGGGGCATGGTGTCCAATGACAAACGCGCGCACAAAGTGTAGGCTGAAATAGATAGAGAGAGAGAGAGAGAGAGAGAAAATGGGTCTTTAACCTAATGTCTAAAGTCTAATTAGACTTGCTTCTGCTTTACACGCGCGCACACGCGTGTGTTATAATAAACAGTACATGCGTGCTGTACACACACACATACAAACACAAAATATAATGTTTTACGCGCAGACGTGTGTTATAATAATTCAATTCAGTTTTATTTGTATAGCGCTTTTAACAATTGTCATTGTCGCAAAACAGCTTTACACAATCAAAAGAATTATTTAAGTTTGTATGAAATGTGAATGTGTAAGAATCAGAATGGTCAGATAGTCCCTGTTATAATAAACAGTACACGCGCGCTGTACACACGTGCATACACAAAATAAAATAAAAGGAGAGATAGAGAAAAACCATTGGCTCAGTTGTGATCACGTGACGCTCGGCATCAAAACAAGAAGTGCATGCGTTATACATGATACTTGACACTCGTAAATCAAAACAGGTTTGCTCGTTTATCAAGTCAAAATTTATTTACAATCTTTGCTCATCTTGCGGAACGCTCGCAAACCCCGATACTCGCAATCCGAGGTTCCACTGTACTTGTTTCTTTCTACAGTATGTCCATCTATTCATTCATTCCTTCTTTCCTTGTTTTCTTTCCTCCATCCGTCTGCCTTTCCTTCCATTTCTTCCTTCCTTCCCTCCAATTTTCCTTTCTTCCTTCTCTCCTTGCTCATTTCTTGGTTCCCTTCTTCCCTCCTTTCTTACTTCCTTCCTTCTTTTCCTTCAGTACTTCATTTCTTTCTTCTCTTCTTTCCCCTTTCCGTCCTTCCATCCTTCCTTCCTTTGTTTTTCGATGTTTATTCCTTTATTCTTTTATAAATGCTATTGTTGTGATTATTTATATTTTTCAGCTTCTGTTTTGTAGAAGAAAATGAACAAATATGAGTTTGTATGCATTGATGTGCGTTCATACGTGCACGTGTGTATGTGTGTGTGTGTGTGTGTGTGTGCAGTCAGGAGATTCAGACAGGATACAGATGGGGTTAGAAGTCCTAGATGTGTTAATGGTGCACTAAGGGCACACAAACTCACACGAACACAACATGCACACACACACCTCTTATATATACACACTACACAGGCCCTCACCAGAAATAGACTTGTCTCCCTTGTGCTCTCTCTGTAACCGTACTGTACTTGCACATGTGTGTGTGTGTGTGTGTGTGTGTGTGTGTGTGTGTCCATCCAGCTGTTAAATTGGACTTTGTCTGTATGGATTTGGCTTAAATTTGTACAAAATTAAATATTACTGATGTTTTCATGTTTGTAGTTAATTATTTTGACTAATGAATAAAACTATAATAAGATAATTTAAGAGAATTTTCCTTTTTAGGTAGAAACTTCCACACACACACACACACACACACACACACACACACACACCTGCGTATAAGTAGTGATTTTTGGACGTTGTATTTTTTGTAAAAAAAATTAAAAACCTCTATACTGTGTAAGGCCTCCATCTGATCAGTTTAGCCTGAGTCACTGTTTTGCAAGTGCACTCTGCAACACTTTCATAGTGTGCAGTTTTGTGTATTTAGTCGCTTTTTTCCCCTGCGTTGCCACATTTCACCCCGGGTGACTCAAAGCGTTCAGTAGGGGCTTTTTTTTCGCTCTGCACTAGTCTGTGGGGCTTCAGGTGCTCGGGGGAAGGCCAGGGCTCGGGCACGGAGTCGCCCACGTGTCTGACATTTACAGTGCTCAGAGTGCAGGACCACAGCATCCTGACACTGATTATACACTCACCACACACACGCACGCAAGCGCATACACATATACTCAGATTGCACAATGATATATACCCTGCTCTCTGATTGGCTCACAGGTTCGAGAGATGTGATCCTGCGGAATCCTGTTTAACAGTTACCATGTGACCACGGATGAGGCATCTACTGTAGCGCTATTTGTGGACAAATTAAGTGTTCACGTGGACGGAAATATGTACATTTACATGATCAAAGTGTTTAATCTAACTTTTAAGACATGAGCAAAGTGGTTCTGCTCGCTGTGACGTGTTTAATCTGCAGCAAATATAACACAAGAAGAAGAAGTACAGTGTTTTTGGTCACTTTTGAGGTGAGGTCAGGCTGGCTGTTACGATTAATCCCGCCTTCTGTAGTGTGATTGCTTACAAGAATTCAGTCTCATCTCTGATTGGTTAGAAGCTTTACTGCGTATAAATGTCGAGCCACTCAGAGCTTCTCTTTCAGCTAGAGACCCAGTGGGTGAAGGTGAAGACACGAGGGAGGGAGGTGTTTATTCTCACAGACTTTACTGATCGGGAATGGAAGCAACGTCTCCTGGTGTTACCCCCACCAGGGCTAAAAGCGCAGAAAGAACGGGTTTATTCCCCTCAAATAAGAAACGATAGGATCACGTCCTCACATGGCTAATGTTTACCTGAGAGAAGGATTATTTATTATTTAATTAATCTCTCATTCCCAGTGAAAATGTATTCCAGTCGGTCAGTCGGATTGGGTCAGAAGGTCATGGCTGGTCACATGATGCAGTTTTATTCTGATTGGATAATTATTAGGGTTATTAGTGCAATCTTAGTGTTCATGTAAACACAGCCAGTGATGGTGTCGCCAATACACAGACAGTGACTTTAGGGTTTAAAGAGTAAAACATAAACCTGTGAATAAACTAAAGAACGTTTTAGTGAAAAATGTTTAAACAATAAGTCGTCACATTAAATCAGAGGAGGGTTCGTTTACAATCTTTAAGGTTTTCAATGTTTTCTGACGCAGAAACACTAAAAATCTAAAACTACACATGGACAAAAGCAAGTGTGCTCAAGTCTACATCTGTCCCCACCTGTCTCTCTGTCTGTCATCTGTCCCCACCTGTCTCTCTGTCTGTCATCTGTCCCCACCTGTCTCTCTGTCTGTCATCTGTCCCCACCTGTCTCTCTGTCTGTCATCTGTCCCCACCTGTCTCTCTGTCTGTCATCTGTCCCCACCTGTCTCTCTGTCTGTCATCTGTCCCCACCTGTCTCTCTGTCTGTCATCTGTCCCCACCTGTCTCCGTCTCCATCTCCACCTCCACCTTCACCTGTCCCATCACTGGTTTGTTGCTGTTCCCGCTTCACCTGCTCCATGGCAAGTCTATGGTGAACATAATGTAGTGTAACATGTTTGAAAAGTCCTACTGTTGAGTCTTTTTGTTTAAAAATGGAAATCAAATCTTTACTTGGTGTACAGTATTAGACAGAATTATTAGAAGGATTGAGGAAGTTTTATTTAAAGCCTTTGGATGAATTCATTAATTAATAACTTTAAGGTAATTACATGTGTTTGAGCAGACTTTATGCAGGGAAGGAACAAAGTGAACATGAAGAGAGAGAGAGAGAGAGAGAGACAGACAGAGAGAGATTAAAGAGGTTAAAAGGGTTAAAGAGAAAAAGGCAGGAAAGAGGAGGGCTTTCCTGCCAAAAGGGAACAAGGCTACTGGGTTCATAGTGTGTGTGTGTGTGTGTGTGTGTGTGTGTGTGTGTGTGTGTGTGTGTGTGTGTGTGTGTGTGTGTGTGTGTGTGAGAAATAGAAATACAAGAAGCTTATAACAGACAGTTATATCGATGGATACTTTTACTGTATTGATCCTGAAGGCAGTTCCAAGAAGAAATTCCTACAAAGAATCAAAGACATGGCGGAGAGGTGGAGCTACTGGACACGCCGGGTTTTCATCACGCTCGGAATCAGTTCAACACATTAACACATATAAATTGACTTTATGATTTCGCGCCTTTCAGGGTCCGCGTTCCTTTCAGCTCGGAGAGATCCGAAAGATTAAAGGCACTGAGCCGACCTCACTCTGACCTCACATTCGGGCCTCGCACGCCGACGCGTCATTTCAGCCTTCCTTTAGATTCCACTTCCTTCGTGACAGGAAACGAACCCCACTCTCCCAGCTACTTCCTCCTCTCTGCGGTCACTTCCTGTGTTTATAGGCTGAGATTGGGTTTCCCTAAACAAGAAAGGGAGTCGTGACAAAAACTGCCTGGAATTTGAAATATGCAAGTTCATTCAAGGGGAGTTTTTGTTGTTGGTTTTTTTTTTTCCGCTAAAAACAACAAAAACATGTGTGATTTTAGGCTGCTAATGGAAGATGACTAAAGCATTAAAAATTTGCAAAACAAACAAGGATGTTTAGGAGGATTGTTTTTACCTTAAGATTTGCATTTTGTTTTACCTTTTGGATAAAACTAAACTTTAGGAAAGAATAGAATATTTTAACTGTAAACATTGTGGAAGTTTATATTTGGCTAATTATTTATGTAACCAGTAGCAAAGTTGTAACCGCGCACACAGCGTTTATTTTTGTGTAGATTGTAATATCACAGTGAGCCACCGGAGGCAGCAGAAGCTCTTTCTCTACTGCACCACTCTAACGCTGTTCATCAAAGATTTAAAGACCACAAAAACCTCACAGACAGGCTCCTGGCTCCGAGTCCGTGTCTCCTGCTGCCGACAACGCGAGTGGAATCTGATAGAACACTGATAGATTTACCTACAAAAAAGTCATTATTAAACGCAACAGAGTGCGGTCCATCTGCAGCAGAGGACGTTTACGTAAGAATAAAAGTCATAAAACAGGACATGAAATTTACTATGTGCTTCATGTTATAGCCTTGTTTTTTGTTTTTATAAAATAAAAACAAAAAATGAAGTACATTGTTTTGAGTCTTGTTAAGTTTCATTTTTAATTCACAGCTTGTTCGGTGATGATGAACTGGAGTGTAGTTTACTACAGGTTGATGAAAGTAGAAAAAAACATCACTTTAAGCTGTAAAACATCTACAAATTAAAATTTCCTGTGCTTTTAGATATAAAAATTTAGTTTTTTTTGGTCAAAATCTGAAACCAAGGCTGACAAACCAACACCGTTACAATATCAGTTACTGACTGAAAAGAAAAGAACTGAAGTGAACTGAAATTCTGTGCTGAGAAGGGGTGTGGCCAAGTGATTGGGCGTGGCCAAGTGCAGTTCTGTGAAGGAACCCATGGTCAGTTAAACTGTAAGAGACACACACCTGAGGAGAATACGAATGCGTGTTTTTTATCATTCTGAGAAGCGAACGCAGTGACTCCATTCGTGAATTCAGTTTCAGATGATCATCCAGATCCTAAACATCTTAAATGAAAGTCGTCTTGGCAGCAGGTTCCCCCCGCAGCAGCCGAGCCGATGCACCGGGGTTAATCCCACCCTCTGTGTTTTTTTTCCTGTGTTTCTCTATGGTAACCATGTTATCATGTGACGGTCCCTCACACCCTCATGCTGATGCAGCAGATACGAGGGATTCCCGTGTTTCTAACGGCACGCCGTGATGTTTTCCGTAAACACTCGCGTCTCTCTCACTGCTACGTTTCTCACGAGACCAAAAGTCTCGTCCTTCCTCACGTCATCAGAATAAAGGACATGAATAACAGCCTGGTGTTTACTTCAGCGCGGTCTGAAACCCCTCCTCTCACACTTTACTCAGTTTTATTCCTTTTATTCTTTATTTTAGTTCATATTAATTATATTATTCATGTTCACTTTTTACCTTTTGTTAACGTTCTTTTTTTTTTTTTACTTTTATATTTATTTAATTAAATCGTTAATTTCCTTATTTTTTATTTTCCATATTTTTAAAATATTTTTTCACCCAGTCAGTGTCTCTCATGCTGCGTCATGATAACTGTCTGTGTGTTTCCACATCACCGTGGGAATGTGTGTGTGTGTGTGTGTGTGTGTGTGTGCGCTCGCGCATGCACACACAGTGTTCCTGTTGAATAGTGCACGTGGTTAGTAATGTTTTAGTTTTTTCATGCCATCTAGCTACCTCGCACTAACGATCATGCTAATATAACCTCATACACGGCGGTAATCTGATGATCTACACTCACACACAGAACTGTAACTGTTAATGAATGCTAGTGTTTTATTAGCTTACTTAATTTATCTAGCTTAGTTTTTTGTTCTACATAGCGCTGTTCCCTACACGTCTCTGTTCCCTACACGTCTCTGTTCCCTACACGTCTCTTCGCACTCGTGGCGTCGGTTTTAACATTACAGTTAATCGTTTACACACACTCCTGGTGGAAGAATCTTACACATTTCTTTGTATTTTTCTTACAGAACTCGATCCGTCACAATCTGTCTCTGCACAGCCGATTCGTGCGTGTACAGAACGAGGGCACGGGGAAAAGCTCCTGGTGGATGCTGAACCCCGAAGGAGGAAAGAGCGGTAAATCTCCGCGCCGCAGAGCCGCGTCTATGGACAACAACAGCAAGTTCACCAAAAGCCGCGGCCGCGCCGCCAAGAAGAAGGTGGGAGCAACGCTAATGCTAATGCTAAAGACTTTACCAACAAAGCTGAAACAAATTAGAGTCAAATTTATAATCACATATTTTAGATATTATGTCTAAAATAATTTAATGAACAATAAGCAAAAGTAACAAAAAGATTTCCAAAAATATTACATGAAACAGCAACCTAAAAGGCATTTAAAGGCATTTTATGCAACTAAGATCAAGATGACACAAGTTACCAAAAACATTAATAATTTGGTATCAGTAACATCTTTTTAAATTGTGTTTTATTTTCTGATTATAGATTTATTTAAAAGGTAAATAGAACAAAATATTAAAATTGTAAATATTTATTAGTTTTTTATTCATCCATACGTATACAATAAACTGTAAAAATGGATTGACAATAAAGCAGGTGATTTTTCTTTAAAAATATTTTTTTTTAAATAATAATAATAATTAAACATGAGAATGAAGAGTCTGAAGGTGAGTCTGAAGAAAGAAAGAAAAAAAATGATTAAAACTGATTAAATCTAATGATTAAATCACTGTGTCTCTGCAGGTGGGGATGGACGGCGGGTCGAGCAGCCCCGGTTACTCCAAGTGGCTCGGCAGTCCCAACTCTCACAGTAACGATGATTTCGAGCCGTGGGGAACATTCCGGACGAGGGCCAGCTCGGACGCGAGCACACTGAGCGGGCGGCGCTCGCCATTCCTCCCCGAGGAGGACGTCGGTGAGGGAGGAGAGCTCCACCTCGGATACCAGGCCCCTAAATTAGCCTCCAAACTGCCGAGTCTGTCTGAAGTGACGGGTTCTTTCGGCTCGAAGAACCTGATGATGGAGAGCCTGTTAGATAATCTTAACCTGGTTTCGCCCAAGAGCAGCCCAGACACTCCGAGCACACAGTACGCCCCCTACAGCACAGGCCAGGACTTCCACAAGTGGCAGAGTGGAATCAGCATCAACGCCATGACCATCCAGACTATGTCAGACAGCAAGCCGGTGCATTATAACCCCTACATGGGGCAGTTTAATTGCCCTACTGGGCTTTTAAAGGAACTCCTAAGTAACGATGGGGAACACAGAGGAGATGTTTTGCCCCCCATGGAGGCTGCAGGGCCACAAGGAGGGAGAGTTTTACCTCCCTATAGTGCTCAAGCGCACATGGGGCAAGCAGGAAAAGTGATAGGCTCACATACACACACTCACACGCACTCTAACACACACACCTCTACACCAGTGGGCATGAGCAGGTGTGCCCTCCTGCCGCAGGGACATCTCGGTCGTCATGGGAACATGAAGCCATACCCTCACCTGGCCCACATGGGAGGAGGAGCAGGAGGAGGAGGAGCCGTCGACTCTGCGCCGTCCAGTTACTGCATCGTCAACGGCAACGGTTTCCACAGACACGCTCCTGTCCTGCCGCATCATCACCACCATCACCACCACCACCACCACCTGGAGCGGTTGCCTAGCGACCTGGATGACATGGCGATCGAGCGGCTGGAGTGTGATGTGGAGAGCGTGCTGCACGACACGCTGATGGACGGAGACGCGCTCGACTTCAACTTCGACCCGGCCTCCAGCCAACAGGGCTTCACACACACTGCTGTCAAAAGCTGGGTATCGGGGTAAACACACTCACACATTCAAACTGACAGGTGTTTTATAGTCTCATTAAGAAATTAATTTGCAAAAGTGTAATATATTTAAGCTGGGAGATTTTTTTTCCATCTGTTTATTCTTGTCCATAATTTTAAAAGCAAAAATTGTCAGCATTTTTTATTATTATTATTATTTTTATTCTCAAAATGTAAAAAAAGCCATTCTTCATTTTTCCTGCCTTAATCAGTCTACTTTTTTCACCATTGTAATTAAATAAAGGGAAGAAAATCCACTCTGATGTTAGTATAGTAGTAATAATAATAATAATAATAATAATAATCAACCTATCAGACATGTTTGTGTTTATTTTAATGACCTGTGTGCCTGTAAAAAAAAAAAAAAAAGTTTTGTAATGAACTGGCAGTAAGCAGATGATGATGATGATGATGATGATGATGATGGAGCCGAGCGCCGCCGGCCGTGTGGATCTTCAGGGTTTTAACTCAGACTTTTGTACAGAGATATATAAAACCTCTTGTATATAGTGTATAACATGCTGTTTATACTCACATAAGTGTGTATATGTATCCACAGTACTGTGCAAAAGTATTGACACCCATTTCTTCATAGTAAGTTATGTTCATAGTATAAGGTTTTACATGTCTAAAGACACAATTTAAAAACTGGTTGTTTCTGTAACAGCCTCAGCAGCAGCGACCTCATTTCCCCTCTCGTCTGTTCCAACCCCTCAGCATCAGCAGTGAACTAATCACCTCCTGATCATCTCTCATCATCTGCACCTGATTCTCACTGGCTCAGGACTTCAGTTAGATTATTCTTTTACACTTGAATGATTCATACATCACTGTGTGGCTTAACAAACACAAAACATTTCTCTGAGCCTGACCAGGTACAGGGATTGGAGAGAACGTGAGAGCCTTCAGGAAGCCTGGAGAACTGTTCCTCAAGACTGCATTAAACGTACAATAAGGTCTGGAGCTTTGGAAGCAAAATATGAAGAAATGGGGGTCAAAAACTTTTCCACAGTACTTTTAGTGGTGTGTGTGTGTGTGTGTGTTTGAGGGTCTTAAAATTTTTGCTCTGCTTGTATGGCCTCATGCACTTATCATGTTTGTAACACACTTATAACGATGCATTCGAGAGTTTTTTCCTCTTGGTGACGTGATGTTTTATATTTTACAGTGTCTCCTCTCTCTCTTTTTTGTCAGGTGTATCTTTATTTCTAAACCTTTCTTAATCTAAAGCAACCATAGAACATTCAGCGAGGTTTTTTCCTACTCACACACACACACACACACACACACACACACACACACACACACACATACATACAAACACACGCATACACGAGTATAAATACAGTTCACACGTTTCTTTCTTTATCGTGCCTCTGAAATTGTATACTTCTTGATCATTTTTTTTATATAAGCAGGAAAAGCACTGAAGGGAAAAACAGTTTTATGACATAATTTCTAACTAACCTGTTATCACAATGCCGTGTGTTATTGTGTAGTAACACTGGGAGATTTTCTATTTTATTTTATTTTATTTTTATCTATTTATTTCTGACCCAAACTGTTTCGATGGCACTGAGATTGAGCACTGCTGTTTATTTCTCATAAATATGTAAATAATTATTTTGAATATTTCAGATTTTCCTGTAGGTGTAGTGGTGTTGTGTTCAGTTCCTGTTTTTTTATCATATGTTTATTATTTGTGTATAAACTCTTAACTTCACTGTAAGCCTGTTGATGGATCAGATGTTAATTATGAGTTCTGGTCTTTACTACCTGAAGTTTTTTTCTTTTTTTTACAAAAATCTGAAATTGTGTAAAAGATCAAAGTGCCTTTAAGACACAAACATGGAAACGTTAGTGACCAGCGCCGAGCTGTGATCTAACCGAGACATCTTACTGAGACAGGATGTTCTGTAAAGTCCTGACCTACATCAATGATCTCATGAAAATAAACGAGTCCCTGCATTTATGTTTGTGTGTGTGAGAGCATGTTTATAAAAGCATAAAGTAAAAAATATAATGAAAGTACATTCATTATAAAAATATAAAATTTTACAAATAGCGGACCCTTGAGGTGTTTTGGGTTGGAAGGCGGGGGGGGGGGGGGGGGGGGGGGGCTTTGGTCCCCGCAGGCATAAACTCTCATATATTCTAGATTCATTAAATGTAAAGCAAAGTATTCCTAGCCTTTTTAGAATACTTCTGAAGATCAATACTGATCCATTAGGGCAGTGGAGTCTCAGAGGGCTAAGGCACTGAGTTATTGATTGGAAGATTGGCGGTTTGATTCCCAGATTCCCTTGAGCGAGGCCCTTAACCCTAACTGCTCCAGGGGCGCTGTATCATGGCTGACCCTGCGCTCTGACCCCAGTTACGTTGGGATATGGGAAGAAGGAATTTCACTGTGCTGTAATGTATATGTGACAAAATAAAGGCTTTACTTTAAAAATAATTTACATTTAGGCATTTGGCTGACGTCCTTATCCAGAGCAACGTACATCTTTTTATCTCATTATACATCTAAGCAGTTGAGGGTTAAGGGCCTTGCACAAGGGCCCAACAGGGAAAACCCCTGACAAAGACTGAAATCGTCTTCAGTTGTGCACTCGGTCTCCTTTAGTAGGAATTTCTGCATCAACAAAGGATGGAATGAAGGCGATCATCCTGTGGCACTGCTGAGCCGTTACTGAAGACCAGGTGCTTTTGATAGCAGTCTTCAGCTCATCTGTATTGTTTCTAATCTTCAATATTAGAAGAGCCAATACAAAAGGCCAGAGATTGTCTATGGGATTCAGATCAGACAAGTTGCCTTGCCAGTCAAGCCCAGTAGTATCATGGTTAGCTAACCAGTTAGTGGAAGTTTTGGCACGGTGGGCCGGTGCTGGTCTAGTCCTGCTGGAAAAGGAAATGCTGTAAAATCTCCAGGTAGATGGCTGTGTTGCCTTTAGACTTAATAAAACACCAAATCATCACCAACTATGGGAACCTCACACTTGCACTCTGTGGCTCTCCGCTCTTCCTCCAGACTCTGGGAGCTTGGTTCAGTTCTTTTTCCTCTTAGCCCAAATAAAACACGTCTGACATTGTCTCCAGGTCAGGAGTGGCTTGATACTAGTATTGCAGCAGTTGTAGTCCATTTCCTGAAGAGGCTGTGTATCGTAGCTCCCGATGCACTGACTGCAGCCTCACGCCACTCCTTGTGAAGCTCTCCCAAGTTCTTGAATCATCTTTGCCAGACAATATGCTTAAGGCTGTGCTCATCCCTCTGGTAGCAGCATGTTTTTCTTCCCTTCCAGTCAACTTTTCCTGAATATGCTTTGATCAAGCACCTTCTGTGAACAGCCAGCCCTTTCAGCGATGACCTTCTGAGGCTTATCCTCACCCTGCTTTTTACCATTTATTGGTTAATCAGTGACTGATTAACCAATAAATCTCTTCATATTCAGTTTGTTAAATAAGGTATGAATGTATAAATCTTCAAAACCTGCTACGGTTAATAATTGCGTCGATTTTACGTCTAACTGGATATGAACATGAATCCTTTTTGAGAACTCTCATCTGAGTTGTGAACTTGTGAACACCTGACACCTGAAACATCTCAATCAGACGTTTGAAATGAGATCTATAAGTGAAATACCAGAAATTCAGTAACTGAACTTTGTTGATACTGTATGTTAAAAAGTCAGTAATTAATAAGTAACTAATGAAGAACTTGAGAAATATGATTGGACAAACCGCTAGTTTCTGAATAATGAAATAAAAGCAGAGCTCTTGAGCTCAGTATGGATTCAGATGTTGGTCATGTGATTGTGCATCTACAGACTTTTATAATAAACACACACTGCTGTAGATGATACACATCGTATATTAGAGAAGGCCACATGCTGGGTGTGTTAAACAGCCACGCGCTGAGAGCGGCGAAAATGAACAGAAAGAGCGACAGGACGTGAAGTGTGTGTCTCTGCACACTGCCGCGTCCATTAGCGAGGACCTCTGAATGTGAAAGTGCTCACCTGGGGGTCTGCTTCTCACCCAGGGGTCTTTATATCACACACACACACACACACACACAAAGACACGGAAACGCAGTTTAACACACCGCAGGAGGTCCAGGAGACGACATCGTCCCATCTCATGTGATTATAGAGACGTGAACGACAGCAGAGATTAAAACCTGCTCCTAGGCAGGGGGTCTGCCTGCAAAACACACACACACACATACACACACACACACAGACACACACATACACAGACACGCTTGAGTATTCATCTATAATGATGCTCTGTTCACAATATGGCCATTTTAAATATTTTCTTGGTCAATCATATCACAATATTGTGTTAAAAATAATTTGTATCAACTTTTTACAAATGTATTTTTTATTCAATTTATATTTGCATTTAGCAAACTAGTGCTAGCAAGCAAGTGACTGGGGCTATTTATAGATCTATGGCTATAGCTATGTTTATATCTACAGATATAAAGAAAAACAATGCTAGCTAGCAAGTAACACGCTAGCTAGCATTCATGTCTTAGCCAACTAATGCTAGCGAGCGGGTTCTGTTTGGTCTTATATTGCATAAACCAAGGCTAGTTAGAAGCAATGCTAGTTAGAAGTTACAGGATGCTATTTATCTAGCAAACTAGTGCTATACTGTAGATGAGCTAGTATCTATTGTCATTTAGCCAACTAGTAACTAACTAACAATGTTAGCTAGCAAGTAACATGTGCTAGTAGAAGTTGTTGCTGTGATATCACTCCACAGCAAAAGTCTTTTTCTAGTTTATGTATATAATCGCATCAGAGCCGGTTCGCCGTTCATTTATTTACAGCTCGCTCTTAGAGAAGTGAAGAAGAATCAGAAGCAGAACCTCAAGTTTGTCAGAACCTGTTCAGTCTGTTCATGAGCAGGCAGTGTGTGACGATTTAATAACACACACACACACATAACGGGAGATGATCTGTGATCTGCAGAATCAACTGAGAGTGAAAGAGGCAGCATCTGTTAAACTACAGAGAGAGAGAGAGAGAGAGAGAGAGAGAGAGAGAGGAAGACAGGTGTCTACGATAAGGCAAGAGGGTTTGCTCCATTCATCATCAGTGTGTGTGTGTGTGTGTAAATGACGTGCGCTCCAGCACCACTCTAGTCTCCATGGTAACTCCACACGTAAAAGTCCGTATTTAAGAGCAGACTTTAGCCTCGTTTGCTCTTTCCATGACATCGCGGACGGTAAATGGGTCGTTAACACAGACAAAGGTAGCGATGCGAGATGATGCTAATCTCTGATTTAATCCTGATCACAGGTGAGCTTTGAGTCGAGGGGGTGATCTTATTATTATTATTATTATTTAAATGAATTAGTATTTTCACATTTTTACATACATTTTACATAAACTGATGTAGGGCAATTCATGAATCTCAGAAACAGAAACGCGAGCCAATAGACATCAATCTGAAGAAGATCGGAGGTGTGTGTTCAGAGAAGAAACAAGGCCCAGTTTGGATCCCAGCAAAATGTGCGTTTGACAAGTGCGCATATTTGCATTAAGGCCAAATATGGAAAAACTACATGGTGAGTGGGTCAGGCCACAGAACTGAATGTGGGCGTGTCTTGGAGTCCATATATGAGGACAAGAAGATGGAATTAATAAGTATGCTAACTTAGCAAAGTGCAATAATAATACAAGGCCTACTCGTTGACGTACAAGTTTACATGGTTAATATGTTCCTAAAGACACGCCCATCCATGTAACTGCAGTCTGCACACTGACCGTGTTTGAGTTTCTGACTTTCACTTGTCGAAAACCCAGGATCTGTTTAACTCCCACATCGGACGTCTGCCGTCCCGCAATTTTCTTAATATGGCGTTTATTATAAATCTCTATTTAAAAAAAGATCTAGCTAGCAACCAAACATTCACTGTTCAACAAACAATCAGATCTTCCACCGGATGACTTTTGCTAACTGTAGTAACAATCGGTTCACTGTTTTTCCCTCTCTTTTTAAAAATGCAAAACTATACTCATACGTTGAAAGCCGTGACACCGCCTGAGCGGCGTTTATTTCCAGAAGCATCAGATACCGAGCAGCTCTGATGGATCCTCGTGTCGCATCAAGG
The DNA here is from genome assembly GCA_030347435.1 of Clarias fuscus. Taxonomy (NCBI): domain Eukaryota; kingdom Metazoa; phylum Chordata; class Actinopteri; order Siluriformes; family Clariidae; genus Clarias; species Clarias fuscus. Next base: position 935,514 of record CM059223.1, on the reverse strand, counting down.
TCGTAAAACCAAGTTTCATGGCTGCAGAGAATACAGTCATTACTGTCACATCCACTGTAGCAACTATAGCAACGGCAATCAGCTCGTAACGAAGATGCATCTGACACGCGGAGTAATGACCCTGGTTAACGGCTTTCCCTTCCTCGCTCAGGTCAGAGTGGGGACTCGAAGTGTGAGACGTCGTGCTGTAAACAGGACGTTACCATGTGGAGCGGGACAACGACACATGGCCAGAAAGTGAGACGTTGGAGCTCGTGCGCTGAGCTAAAGTGAAATTGAGCTCTGGGTCGATGCAGGAGAATGTGCTTAAAATTCACCTGAAAGGTGCAGAGCTCAGAGGTCAATACTCAGCTGACATTACATTTTTACAAAACCATCAGGAATGAGGACACACCTGTGATGGTCTGCATGATACATATATTAACAGTCCCATAATAATAATGATAATAAAAAAATCACTATTATTTATAGATATCCAGCACCTTCCTCACGGACAGGTCACTTCACAGTGCCGTGTAAACAGTCGCTGCGGGGGAATGTGTTAAATTGTCCAAACAGGCTGTATTTTACTTTTATTTATTTTAAATGATTGCATAAGGACAATATTGAAATGGCTCAATATTGAAGTGAACTCATGGGACGATTAAACAAAGCTTATAACTGATATTGATTTATATGAATTACTGTGCAGTTTTATACAATATGATATGATACGATATAATATGATATATGATACAAGTGGTTATCCCTGTTGCCTTGCACCTCCAGGGTCCGGGTTCGATTCCCGTCTCTGTGTGCATTGAGTTTGCATGTTCTCCCCCGTGCTTGGTGGGTTTCCTCCGGGTACTGCAGTTTCCTTCCACAGTCCAAAGACATGTAGGTTAGGTTAACTGACATTCCCAAATTGGCCGTAGTGTGTGAATGAGTGTGTGTGTGTGTGTGTGCCCTGCGATGTACCCCGCCTTGTACCTGAAGTCTCCTGGGATAGGCTCCAGGCCCCCCCGTGACCCTGAATACAGGATTAAGCGGTATAGATGATGAGTGAGTGAGTGATATGATTCAATGTACAATACAAGACAATATTCTATGATACACTAATTCATTTATTCATTATTTATAGCACTTATCCTGCACAGGGTCATGGGAAGCCTGGAGCCTATCCTATTAGAAACTCACACACACACACACACACACACACTTAGCCAATTAGCCTACTCTGCGTGTCTTTGGACTGTGGGAGGAAACCAGAGTATCCAGAGGGATCCCACCAAGCACAGGGAGAACATGCAAACTCCACACACACACACACACACACACATCACGTCTTGTGAGTCTGGACTTTAAATCATCGAGCAGCATGTTCAGCACATTGATGTTTAATTCTGTACACGTTGCATCTTTTATCATCCTCAGCTCTAGATCGTTATTTTCTACTTGCATTTTGCATGGTTTTGTGGGAAAGACGAGGTGACACATGCATTAACACACTGCAGGGAGGAATTACAGGCTAACAGGAGAGCAGTCTGTGTCCATGAGAAGGGCTTCATTAAACTGTGTTTACTTCCCCAGAATTTCTCCCCACTCCAATAGCTGGGTTTAAACGTGAACGTGAAACGTGTACGGTGCACTACCATTATATATAGTGACAGGTGCTACACCGAGGATGTGGTTCCACCTCTTGAGCCGAGAAACATTACAGTAGGAGCGTGAGACACACTCACAATCTCTCCCTTACTTTTACTCATGTTACAGATTAACTTCACAAATATTAATCTAAAGACAGATTGCATCTCTAAACAAGCACTCAAAGACCAATTTTCCAACAATCTTGGGTCGGTTGCCCAAAAAGTCCGGGAACGAGGTAATGGAAGTAGCCAAGTAGTAACTGGATGCACAAAAAAACTAGGCGGGGCTTGTGAGCGTTCATGTATCAACTTAACACAAGCTTTGTAATGTAAAGAACTTATGTTTTATGCAAGCAATATGACTATGTATTTAAGTGTTTTTCCTTTATGTCCCTTCGTGGAACTCTTAAGTGTTCTGTTACAGAGTGTTTTCATGCCTTTAAAAGGCTCATAACTCTGAAACTCTGAACTCTTCAAGGTGTAGGATTTATAATGGATCTAAAACGAGAAGTTCTCGCTCGCAGTAATCCGTGCTGAGGGAACTTTCACGCAATAACTTTTAATCATGGTGTTAATGAGTCACAGGATTCCTCCTACACGGAACATCTCCCGCTGGACGTGTTAAACCCCGGAGGACGACGAACAATAGGGACAAAAAAAGTCATGAAACTAGAGAAAAGGCAGAAAATCCTCTCGTTCTCCCACGCATGGAGGTGTAGAGAGGACAGCTGGACAAACTTAATTTATATATTTCCTTTCATGTGTTAAGGACGGTGAAGCCAAAGTCTACTTTTTGTTTTTTTACAGACGAAAAACACAGAATGAAAAATAAGGGTAAATAAATGATAAATAAATCCATTTTTCAGTACGCATGATGATGGAGTGAAGGATATAAACCTTGTCTCTGGTATTCAGCCTGAACTTGTGAAATGAAAATCTTTGCCTACGTACATTCCAGTCAGTTCATACTCACCACTCAAACTTTACACAAATCAACAAACAAGTTGAGTAAAGAAGGACGGATAAACTTCTGCACTAGATGTTATGAAACACCACCCAGGACCTTTGTGTCTATCGCTCGTGTAAGGGATAATGATGAATGAGAAGACAGCCCAATTAAAACTACGGCAACGCTGTGTGGAATGGGACACAACCCGTGTACATTTCTTCATGGTTGCCTTTTTGTTGAATGTGTAATGAGACACGACCCTAAAAGCTGGACGCAATGCATGTGTCAATTTTGTGGGTGTTCAAGAAAAAACATTAAACATTATAATATTTACTTGCTATGAATGAGAGTGGACCCTCTACACAATATGTATATACTGCATATATAGCTATTGGGAAAAGTAAAGGGGCCTAAGAGAGAACCTAGTGGGACACCGGGTGATTCCTGATTGTATACTTTTTATCAGGTGTGAGATGCCTGAAATGAGACGCAGCCCGCCTACCGGTGAGGGGTAATTATTAGCTATCAGGTGTATTGGGGACAGAGATCTCATGCTTCACTTGGTGTAAGACATAAAGCTTCAATCACGCGATCATTGGCATGGTAAAATCTATTCCCATGCCTGCCAGAAGTCCAAATGAGACACGACCACCTGAGAGAGAAAGCAAACACGGCACGCAATGGCTGCATCACTCGTTTCAAGGCATAAAGCTTTAAAGAAAGTGTGAAGCGAGGGACCAGTGCTCATCTTCAGCGCACTTCCACTTCACTTCACTCACGCTCCATTCCCATGCTAGCCCACGGCAACAGAGACAGAGAGAGAGAGAGAGAGAGAGAGAGAGAGAGAGAGAGAGAGAGAACTTCTCCCAGGGAATTTAAAATGATCTGATAAGAATAATAACAATTATAATTGGAAGAGCGCCGTCCTGCTGTGGGATCTAACATGGCCGCCGGAGCCCCAGCTGCGTGGCACTGCTTAATTACTGCACTTTAAACGTGGATGAGGCCCCTGTGAGCATGAGACGTGAAGATGTAGAACACTCAGGCAAGCCCGGACAGGTGAGGAGAACCCGAGCGGAGCCGCTGAGCTACTCACCTTCACCTCCAGGGACAAGACAGCGTGTTTGGTGTTGATGAGCAGCAAAAGAGAGACGAGGCATCAAAGAGAAATATTCTAAAACTGAACGAATGACCTGGTGTATGATGTAATTTTATTTTTTCTTGCAAAACAATTTTAACTTTTAGTAATAAAGGAAGTAGCTGTACTTTTATTTATTGTGGCATGGTAACATCAGCATGGAACTTCTTATAGAACCTTTAGTGGGAAGGTGCACAGTATAGGATCTGGAAATGAATGTGTACTGTACTTGTTAAATAAATATTTTTGTTAAAAACGATAAAAGGTTTGCTGAAGAACTCTAACACATATGTACATTGTCACACTTCTTTAAAAACTTCCTAAAATGTTTCGATGAGTTGTTCTGATGAGATGTTACACTGTAAACTCATTTACTTGTTAGACTTTCAAAAGGCTTATTAAAAAGTTGTTCCAAGATTGTCCCAATTTCAACAAACGTGTTGTATATTTGAAAAGAAAAATGAAACTCATTTCAAAGAATTTGTTACATAACAAAAAGTTAAAACTTTTAACAGAGAAGCTGAAGTTTGTACTACACATAAAACAGTCCAGATTTTTTTTTATCATCTGCATGTTCTTTGTAACAGTAAGTAAACAAGTAAGCCCTCGTTTCTTTTCTTTTTTACACGTCTGTCACCATTTTCAGAAAAGTAGAGCTCTACACTCGTCTCCTGCACTTCATTATTAAAAAAAAAAAAAAACTCTAAAAAGAAGTCCTTAACGATCGTCAGACCCTCTTATTATCCCCGACCAGCAAGTCCTAATTATAATAATGTAAATCTAGGGAGCATTAGCGGAACATTTTCTCCTGAAAGCCAGGCGTAGCTGCGTATGGAGCTAATGCATTAGCGCTCTGTGCATCGCTGAGTAGGTGGGTGGAGGTGATGTAGCACTTCAGATGTTGCTGATGATCTGATGATTTCTCAGGTCCATCTCTCTCCCTCTCTCTCTCTCTCTCTCTCTCTCTCTCTCCCCTTGTCCTTTTTCTCTGTACGTGATGAGAACAAAACGCATGGACGCACCGAGCGCACGATCCGGCAGAGAGTGAATTAAAGGGACGTTCCCGCCTAATGGAACAGCGGATAATTGCTCCGTCTGATACAAAAAGAGAAACATGAGGGATAAGAGGGTGTCATTGAACATGTGAAAGGGAATAAAAGCGCTAATCACGGGGTCCTTTTTTTTCGACGTGTTAGCAAAAGGTCAATCTTAATTAGCCTGCTACTTTTAGCTGCGGCTCGATCTTCTACCGTCACACTGTAATTGTGTCTTTATGAAAAGGCAGCAGATTTGATTTGAATTAAAGACCATCAGGGAAAAAAGTGTAATGACCCGTGCAATTGCATTGAATTATGGGTAATATCCTCATACAACTGCGAGGAAGGAAAGTACATACGGCTGTTGTTTATGAGCTGAGATATTTACAAGACGAGCGCGAGGAATATGGAATTACAAACAGATGCCAAACTTTCACACTTCACAGTTTCAGCGCTTTACTGCCATGTTCTGTCCAGGACGTTAACATAACGTGTTATTTCTTAACTAATTAACAAAATAGCTAGTTAGCTTCTGTCCAGTGCAGGTGCTGAAGCTTTTCTAAATGGGATCGAGATAATGGTTTCCGTTACAGAAGAACACATTACAGTATGTACAGTAAGAGCAATAATCTTACTTATTTATTGAGTATTTATTAGTGTATTTAATTGGACCTAAAAACTTAACTTAAAATCAAACTTTAGAATTTTCTAAAGTTTGGTTTTCTTCATTTAAGTGCTTTCTTATAAAAATTATATTTTACTGCAAGACAAAATAATATAAAAATAATAATAGTTAAATATGATACAATCGTTGCAAAATAATCAGTGCCAGTGGTGCAGTAATTCCTAATTCCCAGTGCAACATGTATTAATTTTCTATAATAACATGTCGAGTGTGTGTGATGTTCCTCTTACACAACTTACAACAATTCTTCATTTATTAATTAAGAATCTGAGCTTTTCATCTAGTCACAGGTACATTTGATGTAAAACATTTTTTCGGTTCTAAGAGGTAGAGGACGGATCTACATGTAGAAAACAGTATTTTTTTTTACTATAATGCACAAAACATGTAATCATTAAATATCTTTGCAGTAATCCGTGAAAACCCCATATTTGATCCCATTAACGACTCGTTCACGACGCATTATGAAATATTTCCTGTTTTAGTTTCTCCACGCAACCCTGGGAACCTGAACTTGTGCACCTCTGTGCAACTTGGAAGTGATTGCACAAGTCACATGTTCAACAGGAAGTTGAATCCTCTGAATTATCTGAAGCTAATTAACCAGGAATGGGAATCACCACGGACCTCCCGATACGATATTATCACGATAACTAAATGTTGATTTCATTTATTTTGTGATTCTTTTAGTATCCTGAATAATTTTTTTTTTTTTTCAGATTCACAATTCTAATCGATAAGCAATAATAAGCAAATAATTCCCTCCCACCACACAGGATGCTGTCCTGCCTGCCAATGTGCGAATAGGTTAGAGCACCACCTGTATGATTATAGAGGAACTGCAACATTTTACCACTTTTAAAGAATTTAAAATAAGAATTTATTTTAAAAATCGATTCTGAAGTATGTGTGGCGATACACGGATTGCAACACAAAAGAATCGTGATGTTTATTTTCTTTTTTTCCCCCTCGCATTTCCAATATATTGTGTGCTTGTTTATTTATTTATTTATTATTCATCAAATTCACAGTAAAGATTTCATATCTGCTGAGTGAAATGTGTTTAAAAATGATTTAACAAATAAAGTTAAGTGGCACAGCAACAAAAGCAAAAAAAATGAAAGTTAATTATTTTGTCCAGGCTAGCGCTCTCAGGAGCAACGCGTCCGTCCGTCGTTCCCCTCGATTGATTTTGCACCTGCTTCTTATAATCACTTCTCTCAATCTCTCAATCCCCCCCCCTCTCTCTCTCTCTCTCTCTCTCTCTAACCTCCTTCTATTTAACGTTTAGAGTCTAATCTCGTTCAGTAGAGATTCTGCCTCGCTTTAACTCTCCAGGAAATTGTGTCTAATCGGTGACGCAAAGCAAACGATCATGGGCTCGAGTGATTCGATTACGACTCGTCTAATCAAGTTACGGGTTTAATGCATTTCTCTATTAAAGCTCGGCCTTCGCAGATTCTCCTTCCATCACCGAGGCGATGATTAACCACAGTTTAAAGTCCCCCAAAAAAGGAAACGCGCACACAGCTGTATATTTACACATGGAACAAGGAACATGGGACACTTTACTGTAAATTCCATAAAAATATGCATTTATTAATCCTTAACTACAGGAACAATGCAGCGTGTGTCGTGCTGATGTAGGAAAATCATCAACGACAGGTTGGCATAAGGAAGCGCAGTTACTGTTACTTCACTAAAGATAGTTATTTTCCCCAAAACAGCATCTTGTCTAGTGTTTCGTTCCTTTTATACCACGAGCATTTATTAAAGAAGATTTGTATCCATTTAAAGTTCCATTTAATGTCCCATGAAAACCTTCATCTTGTCAAAAAGACAAAAACTCCTCTCCATGGTTAAAGCTTTATTTTTGACTGTTACACTTTAACCCTGACACTGGAGACTCCTCTCACTGCTGTTACATGTCAGCATGTCGATGTTACGATGTACAAACATCGCTGTATCACGTGCTGTAGTGGTTAACACTGTGAACTCGTCTGTGTGTGTGTGTGTGTGTGTGTGTGTGTGTGTGTGTGTGTGTGTGTGTGTGTGTGTGTGTGTGTGTGTGTTTGCCGTGTGCTTGGTGGATTTCCTCCAGGTACTCCGGTTTCCTCCCACAGTCTGCAGAAAACATGCAGATTAGGTTAAATCGCTTTTCAAAATTGCCTGTAGTGTGCGAGAGAGTGTGTGTGTGCGAGTTAGTGAGGGTTGTTCATGAACCATTCGTTCTTTTTAAACGAATCTTTAACGTGACTCAGAAGAACGAGTCGTAGTCGGAGAGTGATTAGTTCATTTTCTACTCTGCGCGGCGCGCATGCGCAAATCATCGTACACCCTCCGCAGGTTATGTACAGGAAACAGAATTGAACGGTTCTTAACGAATCTTCGAGTCCGAGTCGTTCGTTCGTCACGTGACTCCCATAGACGCTATGAAGTGCAATAGATTCAAAAGAATGCACGACTCGGATCAGAAGATACGGTGGTGAGCTGCTCATTCTGTTTATAATATGACCTTAGCTGCACTGTAATATTTTCATCACTGGAACTATAGCCAACATGTGTGTATGTGCACGTGTTGGGGGTCTGTTTTATTGAAAATGTAACATTTTATTAAATGAACTAAATTATTAAATGACTCAAAAGATTCGTCCATTTCATTCGGAACCGAGTCACTAAAAAATGATTCAGACTTCCCATCACTAGCATGTGTTCCCTGTGAAATATTGGCACCCCGTCCAGGGTGAAGCATGCCTCGTGCCACGAGTCCTCTGGGACAGGCTCCAGGACCCCCGAAAGCCTGCACAAGATAAACTCTATATGGATGCGGAGCATCGATTATACAAGTACATGTGAACGAGCTGTTACTATAAAAGCCATAATATATTAAGTACTTGAAAATTAACTGACTGATCAGAATCTAGCGTTCAAAAACGCAGAAGTGAAACTGCCTTTAAATAATCTAAATACAAAACTGATGCGATTTTAAAAATAATTCGTACAGTTTCAAACTGACAATTTTTTAACCCATATTAATAAACGCCTGAATGCAAGCCACGCCCCCTTACCTGAAGACTGACATTGACAAAGGGCTACCATTTGAAATAAACAAAGTAAACACTGTGTGACCGGAGGATCGAGATGGAGCTCGCGAGGACTGCTCACAGCGGACGCTGTTTATCATGTGCTGTGTTCTTCAGCAGTAGAGCTCACACGTTCAACAACTGAACTAAATAAATAGATCAAAGTGTCTCAGCTTCACTAACAGATATAAACCGAGGTGTGTTTTCTCCGAACCTGCCAGACTTCAGTGACTCTTGTGTGGTTTCTGAGAAGAAGAGTTTAGCACGTTAGTTGTGCTAATTAACACCACGTTGCTCATATTCGAGTCAGACGAGAGTCATCGCTGGCCATCTGTGGAGACGCTGCTCTCTGTCCAACTCCTGTTCTTCAACCAGGTGGAACGACTCCTTCTGTCCGGCTCGGGCTTGAAAAACATTACACAGTTATTTCTGTACTTATTTTTTAAGACTTACAATGCAGATTTAGAAAACTGTTATGTACAAATGATGTTGATCGCACGATGATTTACACACCGTATGCCGTTTCATTTCAAGTTCTTCAAGGGTTCTTTGGGTTCGTAGGAGATGCTAGCTTTGTGAGAAATACTGCCGTCATGAAGCGCCCTTCTTTCACACCTGATCTCACGGTGTGTTTTACATTCCGCCCGAGTTCAGCTTTACCATTCTTAGCTGTGGTTTGTTTCTGTTCTTGAAACTTGTTGTTTACTTCTATGTTTCCGAGTTTGTGTTTTAATTTGCGAATTTTACACTCAGAACTTGGAAACGATTCTGTTCTAGGGTTCTACATAGAACCATTAAAGGGACAAACCAAGTGTTAAGAGTTTACATTAAATCCTGATTAAATTGCAAAATCTTCACACAGTGAAAGTGTCTAAACAGTCATCTGCTCATCACCAAAATTATTGGCACCCATTAAGAAAATGATTGCAGAAATGAAATTTATTCCAATCAAACATTTATTCTTGTAAAGAAATGATGTACGTTCCCTTTATATGGCGTCATATTTCTGACACTAAGAAGAATACTTGGGGCGAATTCAAATGACCTAACATTTACATCATTTGGTGCTCTTTATTTTAATTTTAATAACAAATCTGTTCATCATTCATTTCATCTCTTTAGAGAAGACTGATGGTGACCTGCACAGGTCCTTGGAGGGACATAAAAAATAATTGAGGAAAATCATCCATAATAAAACATAATAATCTGTAATCAGGAAGGCATTATATTAAAAAAGAAAAAAAAAAAGACTCAAAGATGTTATTGTCTTCACAGGAAAGTTTCATCAAATATTAATTGTAAGGTGCCAATAATTTTGAAATCAATTAAGTAGTGTTTTAATGTACAACACGGTGTTAAGATAAATCCCTGTGATTAATCTAAAAAATAATTACTTCTGCAAGTGTTCTGTATTTGCATAAAAGGTGCCAAAGATTTGGTTGACCGAATCCCCCGGGGGCCGTCATCATTTGTGTCCCCTTGGGTCGACTAATCAGCTCCTCTGGAGTCCTCATCACTTATATAAACCCTGGTACTGTATAACCCGTCTCTCTCATGTGATCTGAGCATGAAGTGCTGCTTTATTGCTGTCGGTCAGGAACGCAGTATTTACAGGAGATACAGCAGGACAGTTTAAAGACGTAAAGACTTCTTTGCTTTTAATAACTACTGACCGCCTCACACTGAAATCTTTATTTTAATTTTTTAAAAGTCAATCAAAAACCTGTCGTGCTGAGGAAAGCTTGAATTTGCCATAAGTTCACTGACCTCTGACCTGTCTCCAAGCTTTTCTAAACACCTCTATACACATTTAGTAAGTCTGATATTGCATCTTATAGTTTTAAAATAAATAGCTTTCACCTTTAGGTAAATATCTCCCTCTGCTGGAGGTTGGTGGTCAGTGCAGGAAATACACAAGGGTAAAGGAGGGGTTTTACACACAATATTTCATAGGACCTCCAGAATCACATTATTTTTTTTCTCCAAGATCTTGTATTGCTGATGGGAGAGTCAGGCCGCTGTGTAAAGCCTTCTCCAGCACATCCCAAAGATTCACAGGGGGTGAAGGTCTGGACTCTGTGGTGGCCGATCCATGTGTGAAAATGATGTCTCACGCTCCCTGAGCCGCTCTGTCACAATTTGATCCCAATTTAATCCTGGCATCGACATCTTAGGACATGGCCATGCCATCAGGTAAGAAGAAAAACTCCAGAAATGTGACAACCTGGTCATTCCGTTCATTCAGGTCGTCAGCTGCTCATTTATAGAGGCTTGTCCAGTGGACACTAAGCATGATGGGTGCATCGCTTCATCCTCCTCTCTTCTTACCCTGATGCTCCATCTCTCTGGAACAGGGTAAATTTGGACTCATCACACCACATGACCTTCTTCCATCACTCCACAGTCCATCTTTATGCTCTCTAGCAAACTGAAGCCTTTCTTTCTGATTAGCCTCACTGATAAGTGGTTTTCTTACGTTTAGTCCCAATCCCTTGCATTCTCTTCACTTTGTTAGTTTGGAAATGCTTTAACGTTCACTATTAAACAGCAACTCAGTATCAGTTAGGGTTAAATAACGTGTTGCCCCTGAACCATATTAACACTCTTAATCTAATGGCCGTTTTGCTGCAATTCCCAATCTGACCACTAGATGCCTCCAAATAACCGAAATCTGGGTTTAAATACTGATTCCTGAAACACCCCTTTATCTGTTCCCTCTGCCTACAGTTTAAATAAACAGTTTGTCCAAAATTAAATCTGACCACTAAATCTCTAAATAAAATCTCTTTACTTCAAATATTGTGGATCAGCCAGGATGTTTCCAATCTGTTGACAGTAAACACGTCTCTGCTAATTGGCCATAAGTGTGAAAGCGTGTACAACTGATTTCATGTTAGTGTTGGTTAACTGGTTTAACTTTCAGCACGTTGGAGTTCTGGATCATGTTTGGTTGTCAGATGTTGATAAATTTTCTAAAACAGCAGCTCGGACAGTAGTGCAGCATTATATTAATGCGCTGTCTCTAATACATTATCGTTTCCATAGCAACAGCTCATTCACAGGGATGTGTACAGAAGAAAGGCGTATAACCACTGATATGATACGATTTTCTGTGAGTACATGTTTATTCAGCATGCTTAGAAGGAGTCTGCAGTGTTGCGACTTTATAAAACTTTGTGCTTAAATCAGGGAATAAAGCGCGGGCTAGTGAAGGAACGAGTGTTTGTAGAAGCTATAAAGTAGGTGACAACATGAACGTCAAACTATAACCCTAATTTTTTGTGTTAAAAAAAGGAATGAAACAGTAATTCTGCTCCATCACACTGCTTTACTGTAACAAAATAACACACTTCACTTACTTTACTTCTTGCATGATGTTCCTCTTGACGTGATGGAAGGTTTGTAGACATGAGACGGGTGGAGTGGTTTCTGTTTAATGCCAGGCTTTGGAGGCGAACCACAAGGCCGCTATTAGTGTTTAATTAGACACGTTACAGAACAGCATCTATTAATCAGCCAGAGAGGTCGAGAGCCGAGGCGGTGGTTAGGCTGCAGGTAACAGGGTCCCGTGTCTCCAGCTTGGATTATCATCTGAATAACTCTGTAAACCAGAGGACATGGAGGATACACATTGCATAGGCAATTATCTGTACATTATCTGGAGTTTTCTTTCACTATGGAAGCCTGAAACCTGCAGGAAGATTCAGCAGACTCAGGAGTGGTGGTGCACCGTTCCACAAGACCTTCATGGAAGAGTCAGCAGAAGAAAACCTGACCTGCGTCCCCATCATAAAATCCAACGTCAGAAGTATGAAACAGAACATCTACAGAAGCCTGATGCGTTTTGGAAACAAGTGCTGTGGATTGATGAAGTTAAAATCGAACTCTTTGTCCACAATCAGCAAAGGCATGTTTGGGGAAAAAAAAGAAGCAGCATTTCACGAAAAAGAACACCTTGACCACTATTAAGCATGGAGGTGGATCTATCATGCTTTGGGGTTGTGTTGCACCCAGTGACACAGGAAACATTGCACAGGTGGAGGGAAGAATGGATTCCACTTAATACCAGCAAATTCTGGAAGCAAACATCACAGCATCTGTAAAAAAGCTGAAGCTGAAAAGAGGACGTCTTCTACAACAGGACAACGATCCTAAACACACCTCGAAATCCACTATGGAAAACCTCAAGAGACGCGAGCTGAAGGTGTTGGAACGGCCATCACAGTCCCCTGATTTAAAAATTTGTGTGTAGATCTTAAAAGAGCTGTGCATTCAACACGACCAAAGAATATTACAGAACTAGAAGCCTTTAGCAAGGAAGAATGGGAGAAAATCCCAAGTACAAGAACTGAAAGACTTTAAGCGGCTATAAAAAGCGTTTGCAAGCTGTGATATCTGCCAGAGGAGGCGTTACTGAGTACTGATTATGTAGGGTGCCCAAACTTTTGCACAGTGCCACAATAATGTTTTTATTTTTTATCTTCAATTTATGACATAAAAAGTAACTATGCACCAATGTTTGCTGAAGATATTGTGCATTTTTTCCATTTCCAAGAGAGACGGTGTTTAACATCTTTTCATTTAAAAAAATCACCAAAATCTGTTATTTGTCAAGGGGTGCCTAAACTTTTGCATAAGTATACAGTAGACTGTATATATAAAACTACAAAACTGTCAAGATGTTTCATGAATAAAATAAGTATTCTTTATAATTATTTTTTTTAACAATTATAACAATTTAATAGTATTTTATCACAAACAAAAATAATATTAAAATGATAATTTTTAAACAAATACACTCAGAAAGTTTTGATAAGAAAAAGGAAAATTATTACATTTAAATTTGGTACACTGCGTATAAAACTAAACACTAACCTTTGCAATAAATAACTTAAAAAATAATAATAACAGATAAACAATTTTCTCATTAAATGTTTAAAATAATAAGACATCAATTCAATTTACATAATACTTAACATATTCATGAAATATTTTAGTTAGTATTATTTTCTCTTATTTCTTGTAGATTAAATTAATTGAGTATTATCACATAGGCCATGTTTATTCTAAATGATTTCACTCACTGTTGATTTCTCCAGTCTGTAATTCTATAATATAATGTCCAGTCTTGATGTGACTTGATTCATCTGTTCATATTTATACACATCGTATAAACTCTGCTGGAATCTCTCTCTCTCTCTCTCTCTCTCTCCGTCTGGGTCTTTATCGTTTAGCCCTGAGGGTGTAAGACAGCGTGTTACCGTCGATGGGCTGAGATCAGTGCCACTAATTATAGTGTCTTATAGAGCAGCTGGCTCTGAATCACACACACACACACACACACACACACACAGAGAGAGAGAGAGAGAGAGAGAGAGCGCTCAGCAGTTGTATTAGCAGTTGATGCTAAAGCTAAATAATGAACATTTATTTAACAATTTAACAACCTGTCCAAGGTAAATGTTGACATTCCAGATTTTCCCTCTCATTTTCACTGTCAATTTGTCATCACAATGTTTGTATAAAAGTCTTTTCTCATCTACACATTAGTTACTAGATAGTTAGCCTAGCAATAGCGCTAATACGCTTTATGCAGCTTCTTCCTGCTCCACACTCCCCCTCTTGTGCTATAATTTGTGGGCCGTAGGTGACAGACTTCTCTGTGGTTAGGGGACATGTGTGAGGGCGTATAGTCAGTCCAGTCAATCATCCTTAAATCCCCCCCAAATGTAAAGAGTGTTTAGTTGCATTGCCGTAGCCTTCCTGTCAGCTCGAGGTCTCCAGCCTGGATGTTCTCCACTGATCTCGTTCATCAACAAGGTGTTTTAACTCGTGGAACTGATGATCACGTGGGCCGCTGCACTGGATAGAATACGTCCTGGTACAATATGTGCTCGTCTGAGCCTTATACAATTTAAAGTACTACACAGAATTCATTTCTCTAAGGCCCGCCGATCTGCACTATATTCTACTGTAGAGGACAGATGTGATAGAATTAAGTCACATGTTCTTCACTTGTTCTGAACTGCAAACTTACTGGGTTAACTACTTTACAGTGATGTCCAAGGCGCTCAGGGTTGATATTGATGTTTGCCCTGTTATTGCAGTTTTTGGGGTTCCACGGGTCTGCTCTCAGTTTAGTTCTAAACAACTGGATATTTTGGCATTTACATCTTTAATAGCTAGGCATCATATTCTGATCCACCGGAAATCTGCTAAGCATCCTACTACATCTCAATGGCTTATACATACAATGTTCTTTCTTAAACTATAAAAGATAAGATGCTCTGGGAGGAGTAGCTTTTTTAAAGAAATGGCAGTCTTTTATCTCATATTTTAAATCTTTCAAATCTCTGCCTTCTGTTTAGTTTTTTTTTTTCCATCCAATTTTGATATATTTTTTTGTATTATTTAGTTTGTTTGTTTCTTTTTGTTGTAATGTTTGGGGTGTGGTTGTTGGTTCTTGTTTGATTGAACATGATGCTTGTTTTATTGTTCTTTTCATGTTTATATTGTTAAAAATGGACAATCTCCTAAAATTGATATCAGTAATGATGATTACACAATAAAAAAGTTTGAACCTAGAACTGATGGACGGTTTTTGTGTTTCAGACCATTCTGCCATGTGTGAAAGAAATCCCAGGAGATCAGCAGTCAGACCAACAAACGTGCCTCTTGTGTCAGTGACACTCAGGGCCTTGTGATTTTATTTTCTCTTTCTGATGGGTTTCTGATGGAACATTAGCTGGACATCCTGACCTGAATCAGCACGATGTTACGCAAGTGTACAAGTGTTCCTATTAAAGTGGCCAGTGTGTAATATGATTTAAAAAATTATATTTTCTTCCTCTTGCTTCTCTCCCTTACTCTCAGTTTTCTTCTCTCCATATCGAGGATAAAGTCTGATCACACGCCTATACAGAGGGACTTTTTCAAACTTTACATGCATCGATTTTTTTCGAAATCTCATTGCAGAATACAAATACAAACAGCCCTGATTGTCTTCAGTGTATTAATGACACCTTGTTTTGTAAACATCTTAGAAACCTCTGTGTGTGTGTGTGTGTGTGTGTGTGTGTGTGTGAGAGAGAGAGAGAGAGAGAGAGAGAGAGAGACGGTGATGTGGTCAACTCATCATCTCCTCCTGAGGTGAGAAAACATGACGCGATAGCAGGTGTGACAGTGTGTGTGTGTGTGTGTGTGTGTGTGTGTGTGTGTGTGTGTGTGTGTGTGTGTGTGTGTTAGAGAGAGAGAGAGAGAGAGAGAGAGAGAGAGAGAAAGAGAGAGAGACTTCATTACACATTAAAAGTACAGTATTTTACACACACACACACACACACACACACACACACACACACACACACACACACACACACACACACACACACACACAAGGAATCTATGTTAACACTCCTATCTATTCACATATGGCTGTTTTGCTGTAATTTTCAATCAGAGAGTGATGTCCAAAGTAGAAGTGAGAGAAAATGGAAAATGCTAATTTTACAGAAATAAAAGACATGAATGAATAAACAAAATTAACTGTTTTCCATCTTGGTAATGCAATAAATCTCAGTGTTTTAAACACACATCTAACAGATCTGCATCTGGAGCCTAGAAAGATCACATGACACTGTAACACACTGCTGCAGTGTATAAATCACACACACACACACACACACACACACACACACACAAGTTACGGAATTAAACCCCAGCTCAGGCTAGAGAGAGAATAAAGAGAGACTGCTGAGAGAACACGGGGTTTTTTTATTATATTTTTTTACAGCTGCTGTAAAACAAACTTATTAAATCTATACAAATAAAGGAAAGGTTTTGTCTGTACATTGTTCATAACTTGTTCTTTCAGTGATATATTTACATTTCATACATTGGAGGCCCAAAAACCAGTCTCAGAAAGATTTACTGTCTGTACGTCTATATAGGTGACACGGTGGCTTAGTGGTAAGCACTGTCGCCTTGCACCTCCAGGGTCTGGGTTCGATTCTCATGTGGTTTCAAATCCCGCCTCTGTGTGCATGGAGTTTGCACGTTCTCCCCGTGCTTGGTGGGTTTCTTCCAAGTACTCCGATTTACTCCAAAAACATGCAGATTAGGCTAACTGGTGTTCCCTGCAATTAATTGGCACCCTGTCCATGGTGTACCAGGCCTTGTGCCCTAAGTCTCTTGGGATAGGCTCCAGCGCCCTCATGACCCTGTACACAGGATGAAGCTGTAAAGGTACAGACGATGAGTAAGAGTGAGTGTGTGAGTGTATGTCTATATGGCTCGATAGAATTTAAGGGAACTTTGCCATTATAAAGTTTAATCTGCACCATCAGTGAATCTAAATGTTGAGTAAAAGTGATGTTATGAACAGTTATGTGTGGGATTTAATCATCTACTTTACAATAATCTACTAATACTGTCTCAATGTAAACAAACACCTGCACCAATAGATATTAATGAGAAAAGATAAAGTGAATATTTTGACTGGGATTAGTTCATATTCTCACTTTGGCTGAAATAACAGCGCTGAAGTGGTATAAGTGAATTTTAACACGCCGGAGTCGTTTTAAGACGAAACTTCATCTTTATCTGATCGACTTGTTCCATTTCTCATCTGTGATTCTCTCTCCGATTACCGAACAGGGAGTGTATTTGTCTGAGCACCAAAGAAGTACAACTTAGTGTAAACAAGGCGTCAGATACTCGACCTTACAGAATGTGATTTCTGTGTATTAATAAGTGAGACAGAGAGTTCTGCTGTACAGAGAGACACACAGACATGGACGTGGACTTCAACCTCAAATAATAATAATAATAATAATAATAATAATAATATGACTGATTACAGTAAAGATCAGCAGATTATGATTAGTTTCATCACTTCACCTGTGTGACGGTACTAACTGTAGTTAAATGTGACTCTAAACCATATAAGTTGTGACGTCATGCTGATGACCGGATGGACCCCGGAGCTGTCGGCGCGCTGCGGCGGTGTGAGAGGAATAAAACACTCGGGGCCACAGACACTCGGCTCGCGCGTGCACACCGTCACAGTCACTCCGTCCTCCGGACACACCCGCGAGTCTCGCGCTGCGAGGGCGGGGTTTACCGAGGGCGGGCGCACAGCGGGCGCACGTGCGTGGCGGCGGACCGGTGCCTGTCTCGCGCTCTGTCGGTGAGCAAAACTTCGAGGAGCGCGTGAGGAGCGCGAGGGGCCGGAGCCGGTGTCCGTGGAGAGTGTTCCGGTATTGTTGTTGTTGTTGTTGTTGTTTGTCTGGGAGGAGCTGACACCGGGACACGTAAGAGCTTTTACTCTCCATATTTAACTGTGTTTCATGTGTTTGTGTGACGTACACTGTGTATATACACCTTAGAGCTGTGAAACACTACAGTTTATTGATCATTTACACACACATTAGAGGTCATGTTCCTGTTACTCAGTGCATTCCAGCAGTGTGTGTGTGTGTGTGTGTGTGTGTGTGAGAGAGAGACTCAGAGCTTTCATTTACACTACCAGATAAAATGGGCGAATATTTAACTACCTCCTCTGTGTGTGTGTGTGTGTGTGTGTGTGTGTTACATACTGTACCGTGGTGTATCATAGTAACACTGACTGTAAAGTCAACACTCTGGACAGAACTAAAACTAAACCAGATGATCAGTAAATCTCAGCGGTTCTAAAGAGAAGAGAAGATCGAGTCCCACACACACACACACACACACACACACACACACACACACACACACACACCACACTACAGTACTGACTCCACACCAGTACACTGTAATGGTTTATTAACCCGGACTAGGACTGGGACCAGTTAGAGTCTGGTTCCTCTCAAGGTTCTTCCTCGTGTTCTGTCAGGCAGGTTTGTAGTTCTTATCTTATCTCACCTGGCTTTATTATATTTATGAACTCACCGTAACTGGACGTGTCCAGCTTACTTACCGACTAACACATGAGTGTGTCTTCTAGTGTTTTGGTGTTTGTTATAGGATACGACACTTATGACCTTGACAAATAAAAAGTAATGAACATCTATTTTAAAAAGAATTCACATTGCGATTATTTTGACACAAACCGTGATTGTGATTTTACTGAAATAGGTAACTATCAAAAGTATTTATCCAAACAAACAGCAAATATCAGCACAAATGATCTCCTTGAGAAGATGTTTACCTGAACTCAATTATCAACTCAAACCTTTTTTTTTTGTTTTTTTTTTAAATAAACACTTAGATTATTGACAAACACAGCATGAATGGATATCGACGATCACACTACTGCTGCTGACACACACATCATTTCATACACCATGTTTCTTACTGCTGCTGTCATATCCATATTTTATATTTTTATACTTCACAGTTTGTACATTTAATTTGTAAATTTCGTTCCTGTGTAATTTATATATTTACAATATATTTACAATTATTTCAATTAAACTTTTATTTTGTAACTTAATTCCCAGCCATTATACAGTATATTTTATTTATAGACATATTAATTATTATTATTATTATTATTATTATGATAGACAAATAGATAGATAGAAGTACAAATAGAATGTATATATACTGTATATCAGTGGAAATACACTTTTGCAACTTAGATGGTGCAGATTAAATATGTACGGGATATATATGCAGTAAATATTATACATTATATTATATCATATTTATATATTATTTAATATTATATAACATGTCGAGTATATGCCTGATATAAGCAGGAATATAAGCAGGTATGCATTTGTGTGTGATTGTGTATAAAATGTGTGTGGATAATAGGACAAAAATATTATTATATAATAAAAGAATATTATAATAATATTAAGTATAATAATAGCTAATATTAAATATATATTATAAAAATAATTTTATATATCTTGAGTGTGTTACATCAGGACTCAGGACTGATCATTTAGTTAATTTAACATCCAGTGTCTGTGATATGTCTTTATTTATTTATTTATTTATTTATTTATTATAGTTTCAAGCCCAAATTACCAGGATGATATGACGTTAGACTCGTTAACAGGGATCAGTTTAATGTCGGTCACAAATACAGTTGCTGTTGTCATGGTAACACAAAGATATCATCTCTTAAGCCATCCCCTTTATCAGATCATGCCTTCAGAGTGGAGATTCATGATCCAGGAATCAACAGTTGTTTTTCTAATGCAGGTTGAGATTAAACTAGATGAATGATAATCAGTTTAGAGACAGTGTGTCTGGAATCCAGAAAGGTTCCAGGGAATCAGGTCTGTTTGGATGTTAGACAGTGTGGTGACATGAGGAACTGGATCAAGAATGTTTGATTGAACCCACCTGATTTCATTCATCAGATTGTTCATGACCTAGTTGAGGAGATATGGTATGTCAAACAGGTAGCAAGTGACCAGCTGATGGACAACAGATGCACCAGAGGTCTACAGAGCTTCTCAGGTGTCTCATTCTCTTGTCCTCATTACAGGTCTTAGCTGGAGAGATGGACACCAGAACACCAAGTTTTCTAACTGGAGTTCCAAAGGACGCGACACAGGGCATGTGGATCGGCAAGGGACGAGTGTAGAACCTTCACATACACGTATAAATAAGACCTGCGTGAGAGATGGGCTCTAGTCTGACGCGAGTTGGTGTAGTCTGGGCTCTGATCTCTCTGCTGAGCGCCGCCGTGTCCTGTGTCGGATTCTTCATGCCCTACTGGCTCCTGGGCTCTCAGATGGGGAAGCCGGTGTCGTTCGGGACGTTCCGGCGCTGCTCGTACCCAGTGCGAGACGAGGTCCACGGCGGCACGGTGATGATGGAGCATTGCGGACGCTATGCCTCCTTCCAGAGCATCCCCAGTCTGGAGTGGAGGATCTGTACGGTGGTGACAGGAACCGGGTGTGGCCTGCTGCTGCTCGTGGCCCTGACCGCACTCATGGGCTGCTGCCTGTCGGACATCATATCACGCTCGGTCGGGCGAGCAGCAGGAGGGATCCAGTTTGTGGGAGGTGAGTTCGGGATATGGATGGATGGATGGATAAGAGATAAGAGATAGATCTTAGTTTAATGGGCTTTAACATGCACTTGTCTTAATGTGTTTGGTCAGACTGACTGACTGACTGACCAAGAGACAGACAGACGGAAATCCTAGTTAGTAGCAGTTTGAAAACATGAATGGACTTGATATACCTGTTTGAATGGATGGATGGATGTAAAAGATTTGGTCCACAGTGTTTGATCTCCCTGCATTATGAACTAGCTGGATGGATGAATGGATTGATTGAGGTTTGGATGTTTTGGACGGACGGACGGATGGACGGACGGACGGACGGATGGATGGAGTCCTGATGGACTATTGTGTATATGGATAGATAGATGGATGAATGAAAGGATGGATGGAGGTGTAGATGGACTGAATGATGTTTCTTGCATAATGAACTAAGCAGAAAGCTGAACAAATGTATTGAGGGCGGTAAGGGGTCTGTGGTTGGGTGGTGGGTGAATGGATGAGGAATAAAAAGAGTGGTGGGTGAAAGGCTTGAGGTGTGGATGGATGGATGGATGTGTTATTGACTTGATGGATAAATGAAAGACCTGAGGGATAGATATGTTACCAGACTTGGGTTTATAGAGCGATAGATGAATGAAAGGATTAGCGGATGAGTGTCTTGTGTATTCGTCTTTTCATCGTGTCCTCGTTTAATTTCAGGTCATAATCTTTGTCGTACTGTGATGTGTGTGTGTGTGTGTGTGTGTGTGTGTGGCCGTCTCGTGTATTGGAAGTTGAGAGGTCGTGACCTTTTGTTGATTAAGTTTAAGGTGCCAAACTTACAAGCAGGTGATAAAGAGTGGAGTCGGTGTAGTGAGACACAAACATCATCTTCTCTCACTCGGGTGTGAAATGTTTCTCTCTCTCTCTTTACTTTTCATCTCATGCTCTTGATCACACACAAGTGGACAGAAATAATAACATCATTAACTGGTGATGCTCTCTGCCTCAGACTCTCGGAAATGTGTGCGAGTGTGTGTGAGTGTGTGTGTGTGTGTGTGTGTGTGTGTGTGTGTGTGTGTGTGTGTGTGTGTGTGTGTGAGAGAGAGAGATTTGGAATTGCTCATATAAGGATATAAGCAGGGTGGATATAAACACTCTGTGTGTGTGTGTGTGTGTGTGTGTGTGTGTGTGTGCGCGTGTGCGCGTGTGTGTGTGTTCTCTCACAGGACTCCCTCATGTCTCCCTCAGGAATTTAAAGAATGTTTCCCATAGTGATGTGTGTGAGCGAGAAATCTTTAGATAGCACACCACTTTTTTGGAGTGTGTGTGTGTGTGTGTGTGTGTGTGTGTGTCGTTATCAGTCCATTTCCACTCTCTTATCTGTAGAAACACACAGGTTACGGTTAGATGAGAGATGGGCGATTGGGAGCGAGACGGAGATGAGAGCGTTTACTCTTTATTTCATCAGAAGGACGTTCGCGCCTCAGGTGTGTTGCGTGAAGTGTGTGCTAATGTTGTTAGCGTGCAGCGGTGCGTAACGAGCCTCGATTAGCTGCTCTGTTGGGTTTTTTCCAGAGCAGATTGTGACGCGTGACTGCCGCGCGGGCTGCGCAGATTCGATCACGTCCTGCCGCTCTTAATCAGAATTCTCTTTGGAATAATGCTGAGTTGTGTATCGCCAGGAGACCATGATGAGGTGGGTGGGAACCAGAAGCTCTGAAGCTCCGCCCACACCTGTACAGTCATTCCTGAGAGCAGAGAGATTCTCATTCTCAGGACAGAGATGTTTTTACAAACTATGTCTGATTGGATGGGATTGTATGGTCTAGGTGGGCGGGACCTACTTCCTGTCTGTCCTGTCAATCAGAGTGACACTAGCCAATCAATCACACGTGATGATTGTCACGTGATTATCAGCGCTGTGAGGCAGCGTGCTAAGCGGGTGTGAAGATATTGTGGCTCTGGACGTACCATTTCATCACACACTTACCACGAGCGAGTGAAGTGAA
The DNA here is from genome assembly GCA_030347435.1 of Clarias fuscus. Classification (NCBI taxonomy): domain Eukaryota; kingdom Metazoa; phylum Chordata; class Actinopteri; order Siluriformes; family Clariidae; genus Clarias; species Clarias fuscus. The sequence goes on along the minus strand of CM059223.1, from coordinate 912,996 downwards.
GTGTCTCAGTGCACATGGTCTCTATCAGGTCCTCTATAAGGTATGCGGTGCTACATTCTTTAGGAGCAATCAGTCTGGAATGTTCCTTCGTTCCCGTCTGAGGGAGAAGTAAACCTGCGTTCCTTCGTGTCGCAAGCATGATGGGGTCGGGTTCCGTCTCGCTGGGTTCTGCAGGACGGCTCTTTAGGTCTAAAGTGACTTCTTGTGTCTGATGAACATGAAGGCACCGGGCGACCTGGTTTCCTTTTGTTCGGTGAACAGAATTATGGGATTGTGCTCTTTTTATTTTAGGAGGAGAGGAGGCAGTGAAGAGATCGAATAGATCAAGCTGGTCCCATTGAACTGTCAGTGTTGTGTTGTGTTGTGTTGTGTGTGTGTGTGTGTGTGTGTGTGTGTGTGTGTGTGTGTGTGTGTGTGTGTGTGTGTGTGAGAGAGAGGACGTTTGCTCTTTGCAGGAAGACAGACCGAAGAAAGGCGGCAGTGTTCCTGAGATAAATCTCACGTTGTTCTGCTCATGAACACGCCTTTATCATCTGTTGCTGAAAAGAAAATGAGTTCATGTCCATGCATGGACACACATCTACTCGGTGTGTGTGTTTGGAGCGATATGTTCTGTGTCCTTATGTATTGGTGTGTGTTGAAAGCTTGGGTTGACTTTCTTTGGGTTGACACAGCCATACACACACCTTTCTCTATTCTCTCTCCAAAAGTGACTAAATCAGGACAAGCCCCCGGGTAAGTCACATGACCGGCACGATTCCAAGATGGCGGATTTCATTGTGTTAGTGTCCTCCATTTGAGGGACTATAGTGTGATGACAGAGGACAGTCACATAAAGGCCACACACACCCAGTGTGTACGCGATCTTGAAAATGTGATTGTGATCAAACAGACAATATCGAATCCAGTGGTTTGGTGCAACGTCACCTTACACTCTGAACTACACCTAAACTCGAAACACACACCAAACTTGGATTCCAACGTCTTTTCCAAGTCTGAGGTTCCTGAAATCATGTGACCCGCCGTGGGAACAGCTGGAACCTGGAACAGCAGGTCTCAAAAGCCTGTGTGGACTTTTATTGCGCTGGTGATCAGTCTGGATTTACAGCAACAGATGTGAGGAAATGACTCTCCACACCAGCAGGGGGCATCCATCCATCCATCCATCCATAGTGCCTATCCTGCGTATATTTTCCTGGTCACCAAACTTAGATTCCAACATCTTTTCCAAGTCTGGGGCCAGGAGCCTAGTGAGGAGAAGTTTGAATCATTTTAGTGACTCGGTTCTTTGAATTTTGTTCATCAAAATGAACAAATCTATTTTTGAGTCATTTAGTTCATTTCGTTCTTTTGTTCAGAAATAAAATAAAATGTTTCATTTTCAATAAACAGCACGTCTACATACACACATATTGTCTACAGTTCCAGTAATGAAAATATTACAGTACAGTTAAGGACATTTTATAAACAGAATGAGCAGCTCATCGTCATATCTTCTGGTCCGAGTCGTTCTATTGAATCTATCGCACTGAATAGCGTCTATGGGAGTCACATGACAAAAGAATGAACGACTCGGACTTGGAAGATTCGTTGAGAACCGTTTAATTCTGTTTCCTGTACATAACCTACGGAGGTTTTGCGATGCTTTCGCATGCGGCCCAGTAGAAAATGAACAAATCCCTCTCCGAGACGACTCGTTCTTCTGAGTCATGTTAAAGATTCGTTCAAAAAGAACCATTCGTTCATGAACGACACATCACTACTGGAGCCTGTCCCAGGGCACAGCGAAGGATGGGGTACACCCTCTGTGGGGTGCCAACTCATCACAGAGCACAAGTACACACACACACACACACACACACCTGATAACACTCTACGGGCAATTTGTAAACACCAGTCAGCCTACAATGCCTGTCTTTGGACTGTGGGAGGAAACACACCAACACACACACAAATGAAATCTTTAATGGCTGAACTGTAAGGGCATGTACGGTTAGTGCAGCGGTGTGTGTACGACCCAGCGAGAACCTAACGAGAACCTAACGAGAATGAGAATCACGAAAAAGAGGCGGGGCCATGAGGAAGTTTTCCCATTTAATAAAAGTGAATTGATTTTCAAGTTAAGCGTACAATTAGGAAATGGGAGACTTCTTTTTTTTGTCCCGCAAGCTTTGGAACCGAATGTTTCCTTTAAAATGTTCCACCATAAACGTCGTGTAGAGAGAGCGAAAAGGAGTTCTTCAAGCCTTCTGCTTCACCCCGTCTGACCTGCAGGGGGCTGCGTAGAAACCTTTGGAGAACCTTTTTTCCACCTCCACCTCCCTCTAAGATTATAAACTTTTCATTTGTTTCATTTAAAAAAAAAAATCTTTATCCTTTACACCTAATATATATATAATTATTCTTTTTCTTTTTTTTCTTTTACACCCTCAGAAGCCACTGTAAATCCTCATGGTCATATTATCAGAGAGCAGAAGGAAAAAATGGCACATGGCTTTGTGTGGCACCCGCTGTGTCCTTCTGTTGTTCTGGAAAATTCCACAGCCGACTCGAGGAGGAAGAGTTTCCATTTCATGAGAAAGCAGCAACTGAACTGAGGGACATCATTAAGGAGAGGTTGAGTTGTGCTGTCACATTAGGGGTGTGTGTGTGTGTGAGTGTGTGTGTGTGTGTGTTGACTGCGATCAAATGTACTCTTATTCTTATTTTCATTTAGTGAGGAAAGTAAGTTTTTTTTGTAATTTCGTAGACAGCAGTGGGTTGTTAATTCGTAAAAAAAAACATGAAAGTGAAGAGACAACACAACTTACAGAATTACAACAGCAGCCACTGAGACAGCGACGACTCTCTTATTGTAGCTACATTTAACTTTATTAAAAAGTGAAGAGGTGGATATACAGTATATCATACCATCACACACGCGAGATCAGATTATTACTGCTTTTAACTTGTACATTATCGACTTTCTTTGTGCCATAATGATAATAATATTAATAATATTAAAAAATTATCTCTAGGTGATACACACAGAGCCGGTACTGATATTCAGTGATATTCGCCCCCTATTGGTTGTACTTGAAACTGCAGCAACTTGAAATCATTCTGCCTGGCTCAGTGTGTCCTCGGGCCAGGATTCGGCGCTTAGTGAAGATAAAGAAATGGATAAAAATTAGCCAATGTTAATGATTCATATTAAACACAGGGGTGGGAAGTCCGAATCCACATTCAGGGACATGAAGTGCTTTCTTTAAACCAGGGTCAAGACAAAGCAGCCTTCTAAGAGAGTATTTTACACAAAAACCAGTTTTGATGTATAAACTGGGAGCTGGAGATAACAGAGGTGTGCTTTTTATTCTCTTTGATAAGCTTTGGGACGACTGAGCTCCATTGTCTCTCGTTCCAGAGCTGCTTTTATAAAATGTAGGTATAGATTAAAAACCTCAAAGCCGTGTGAAGGTTCCTAATGAGGGGTTTGAGGTGTGTGTGTGTGTGTGCGAGAGAGAGAGAGAGAGGGCACACAAAGATCACAGACACAACGTGTTAATAATAGGGACAGGACACACACACAATCACAGATTTAGTGTGATAATACCTCAAGATACAGCCTGTGTTCTAATACTGTGTGTAGTGTGCCCTTGTAGACTTCCCTCCAAAGTGTGCATCAGGAGCGCGTTGCCTTAGTGTGGAACATGAGTAAGACTGCATTGCATTCTGGGTGAAACTCAGAACGCATCTTTCGTCATGCGATGGAGTGTTAAAACCGTATTGGAACACAGCCGTGATGGTTAAACGGTGCAGACTCGGTTCTAATATTCAATGATCTTCTGAGCTAACTGACCAAATCACTTCATGTGCACTCCACATGGATCTGTCCACCCTACCTAGTGCTCTAGTTCTGTGTTTGGAAGAAGTATTATGTGTGTGAATGCTCTCACACATGGCTACTCAGTCCTGGGTTCTGTGTAAAAGAGGTGGATGTCCCAGCGTCCTGCGTTCCTGTAACTAAATAGGGTTTTGGGACGTGACCTCAGCCATGACCCGAGTGAAAGCGAGACACACTCACACATGAGGGACAGCTGCTAAGTGCTAACAGCTAATGAGGGTCCTAATAAAACAATAAACTCATAAAGCGCTCCTCATCAGCCCTGTTAGCATGCTCGTGGTCATGATGCTAAGCAGATGGAGGTGTGTGAGATCTTCGTCCACCAGCTGCTTTCACGCACATTTCCGACATGCCGGCAGATCGGGCTGCGTTTTTCCCGTGGTCTTCCCAGCTGCTTATTCCCGCAGGATCCTCTACACGCTGTGATGACGCGGCGCCAGGATTATTTTGAGAGCGATGGTTATTAGTGGTGTGAGAGGCGGCAGATGGCGCGGTGCTGAAGGGGGTTTCGGCGCTCGCTCTGACGGCTCAATCCGGGGCGAAATTTGGGTCAGAGATGAATAATATTCGGTAAGAAAGTTAAAACAAGCATGCATCTGAGCCCTATCTGGACGGGATCAGGTTTACACAGAGACAGATTGGAGGTGTTTATCTTAAGGCCTCTATTTCTGACTCCTTTACATTAGACACTAAATTACTGAAGACTGTCCGTCTCCATGGTCACCTGATCATTTCAGTCCGGCGAGGTGCTGATGGGAAATGCATAAAGAAGATATGGAAATCAAGCCCAGATGATTTGTAAATGATCCCTCGTACAAAATGAATCATTCTGCTTCAGGCAAAAACAAACCTGAGGCTTTTTCTTGCATCTGTGGCTGAAAGCTCGGTGTTGCAAAATATTTCTGGATGCTTCTGTGAATCAGTAACTTGATTCATGTTCAAAAGTGTCGACTCAGTAAAATGACTCACTGCATGTAGGTGGTCACTGTGCCTTGATAGCATGACTTAGACTCTGTGTTTTTTTGTGTGTGTGTGTGTGTGTGTGTAGGCTTGCTGATCGGCTCCGGTTGCGCTCTGTATCCTCTTGGATGGAACAGCGAGGAGGTGAAGCAAACCTGCAGCAACGCCTCGGACCAGTTTAACCTCGGTAACGTTCTGCTGCATTTAAACATTACTTTGCTCTTACATTACTTAATAATGACAGTTTATTTATCAGAAAGTTATTTCATTACTTTATTAGATAATGAAATAATAGATTTGTTTGCTTAGTTCTTTGTGTGTGTGTGTGCGTGTGTGTGTGTGTGTGCAGGTTCGTGTGAACTCGGCTGGGCGTTTTACTGCACGTGTGTTGGTGCTGCCATCAGCCTGCTGCTGTGTACATGGATGTCCTGCTTCGCCGGGAAAAAACAGAAACACTACCCATACTGAGAGACAACACACACACACACACACACACACACACTTTGTTAGGTGTCAGAAGAGTTTCCAAATTGTTACATTTTAAGACGAATTAAAAAAAAAAAGATTTGTTGCTTGTACAAGTATGTGTCCGCCATTTACAGGCCGGTGTTCTGAACCGGGAGGGACGTACAGAACTACGATGTGTCTGAAGATCTATGTTTATTATCAGCAAAGGGAGCATATTTAAGTTTTTGACCGGGTGTGATTCACATACATCAATTACACGTCAGTAATAGAGAGGCCTGGAGAAGACAGACGATAGGAAATACATTAGCACTTTCTGGTTAGACAAAAGGGTTCCAGCAGACACGAGCTGTCTGTACGTATATTCGTCTGGACACTATAGGAAGTGTTACTATGGAATCAGGAAGCACAAGGAGGGGGTTGTTTTGTGAGCACAGGGGAAGTTCACATCATTTCATCATTTTACAGAACCTTACACAATTGTACAGACATTTTTGGGACTCTTGAAAGACCCTGATAGTGCAAGGTTATTGCATGATTGACCTTTGACCTTTCCAAAGGAAATTCTGCTCTTTTTTTTCTTTCTTATAACAATTGTATATATACTGTATATTTATCCTCAGTGTGTAACTAAAGTTATTCAGGTGACAGATGTTTCAGTTTATTAGTTATTGATGATAACTGAAACACACTACACATTTTGTTTAATTTTAATTTGTCGTAATGCTTTATATCTAAATAATATGAACTGTTTATCGCCTTAAATATCTTACAAGCAATAAAAAGTATTATAAATGTTTTTTTTCTCTCTCTTTTAAACTGCAGCTGAAATGTTCAGTTTGATTCCATCCTCGTTTTAAAATGAAGTTTTCTCAGATGCTGTGTGATATACCAAGCACACGAGCGTTTCTCTGGATATCAGAGGATTTCGCACGTCTCAGAGATCTTAAACATGACGTAATCACTATGCTTGGGTGTGTTTTGGTAAAAATGCATCGCGTTCTCATCTTCCAATTTATATACAGCAACGTGTCCAAACTCTCACACACACACATTCTGAACTTATTTTACAAGATATCTTACATCTATGTACATGTAAATGAGAAGCACATCACAGTTTTCATGAGTTTCGATTGACTCGGAGATCGAGCATGATCCAACGTGGCAGATGTTCTAAATTATACACACATTTTCCCATATAAACAAGGATTTTTGAGTTGATTTGGGTCACAGTAGGAAAGGAGGATGATTTTTTTTTTTTTTTAGTACTAAGGGTCATAAACATGTTTATGCAGTAGTGTAAATGTTCTGCCATCTAGTGTCAAATCTGCATGAGCTAAATAAAATAAAAAAATAAAAGATAACCGAATTATATTATTTTCTTTCCTAATTTGAGAGGATAATGATGCGTATGTTAATTCAGCAAAATCTGAAATTTCACTATACATAATTTCAACTATTCATAATTTTCTATGAATCGACTCATATTCAGTGAGTCGGTTAATTTGATTCGGCTCAACAGTAAGACCTGATTACTGTTTCCTTTTCAAAACTTGACAAAGTGTTCACGCTATGTTGTTGTTTTTTAAAAATGTTTTTAGCTCAGACTGTTCTTTGCCTACCAGTAAACGAAATGGTTTAGTAAGTTTAATGCGATTCAGAAGTGACGTCACCATTGCTACTTCCACGGCGACAGCAGTGCCTTCTCTGATTGGTGGGTTTCTTCCAGGAATTATGGGTAGTGTAGGATTTCACAGGAATTCGTAATCGCAATCAAATAAAAAAAAAGATAGGATCGCGTTAATTTTTTGACCTGAAATTAAGAAAGAATGTATTTAAAACTTATTAATCATAATAGCAGTAATACCAACACTGTTAATGCCAACACACAAAAAAAAATCCTCGTTATTTCCGGATGCTTGCTGTTATTTTCGTTCAAAAGTGACGGTTGAAAAAAAGGTTGTTGGAGCTCTTACTGACACGTGACCTCGTTTCTTTAAATTCATTGGCTAAACTGAGGGTGTCACGAACAGGCCCCGGCCAATCAGGACGAAGAACTCCAGCGCCAAAGTCGAATCAGTTCGAAGGTCTAGAGTTTGAAAGCGGCGGCGTGAGTTCAATAAAAACACACTGTTGGGGTTATTGTACAGATTTCAACGCGATTCTCATCAAATATTATATTCACGATCAAGGTAAGTGGTTTTATTTTGCAAACTGCAACATTGAATTCGTTGTTTAACCCAATGAACACAAGTCTGAGTCAGAAATGTCAAGTTTCCGAAAGAATTTGACTAAAACTAAATGAATGATTAACTATAAACGCGGAGGTCATTGTACATTTTTGAGTTTGTATAATTTATAAATGATGTCAAGCGTCTCGTGCGAACTAACTACGGCTGTTTTTCATTGTTTGGTGTTTAAACTTTATGTTGTAATTAGGGACATTAATATAAGGTTAATAGAAGTATAATGCTGCTATAACCTGCACAAAGATTTCCTTTAAAAAAAAAAACATAACAAATAACTAAAATTATAATATTATAAATTACAACCGTCTCATTGTTTGTAATCGTTCACGTTTTATGATTAAAAAAAAAAAGTTTTTATTTCTGTAACATCTATGAATATATATTCCTCAGTGTGACTGACAGCTCTGTGTGTGTCTGTTTCATTCTTTAGCTTTATTAACTGTACAGTTAAGAGAAGACTGATTTTTGGGTAACAGATAAATCAGATTTCTTATCAGACTGCCCCGATGCTGCTGTTTGAATAAAACAGAACTGACCTCCAGGGCAGAAACGCCCCAAACATTCATTCAGCCTTATCAGAGATAGCACCGCCTCACCACTGGAATGTGGAGAGAGAGAGAGAGAGAGAGAGAGGGAGAGAGGGAGAGAGATCTGTAATCATGCCATGCTCATGATCATAATCAGCTTAATTTAATATATTTTTTCTGAACAGGTGATCGTTTAACCCTGCGGATACAGACTGAGGCAGTGACTGTAAAAAAAAAAAAAGAAGAAGATGGATACGGCGGTAAAAAAGGTAACAACAAAGTGAATACAAATACATATGTTATGATGTCATTTTATCATTATATTTATTTTATATGTAAATGTTAATGATCCTCTTTCAGAGTGATAAAGAAAACTCCAAACCGGAGGTTGGTCCAAAAACAACAGTCATAATATCAAAGCAGAAGCTGACGAGACCTGCGCCGCTGAGGGCCAAAAACGACCCGAGGGAGGAACCCACAGGAGACAAGGTACGGGTCAAACCGTCAAAACCAGCCAAGAGCAATGCTCCTGATCCCTCACAGAGGAAAACTCTGAGTCAGACCTTCCGCACCGAACAAACCCTGAGACACAGGAAACTGGTGCTGGAAACCCAAAAACCTCTTTCGTCTGTTCCTCCTAAACCCGCCCTGCCCGGTACCTACAAGGGCCGAGTGGTACAGTCCAAGATAGACTGCTTCAGGAAGCCGTCGAGCGGCCATGAGACGAAACCGAGCGAGAACGAGCCCAAAGCTGAGACGGCAGGTCGGGCCAAATCTGCCACAACGTTGTACGCTTCCTCAAGAGCAGGCATCCGGTCTGGTGTAGAGAGCAGAACGAAGTCAGGGCCAGACGCCCGGGGAAAACCCCAGCAGGCGGTTCCTCAGACACGGATACAGAACAAACCTCCAGCTCGGACAGCTACAGTCTCCACCAAACCGTCTACTGTCTCCACTAAACCGTCTACTGTTGCTACCAAACCTGTTACGATCTCTAGGAAACCAGTTACGATGTCCACAAGACCACCGACAGTGACCTCATTCATCAAGAAGAAGGAACCATCAACGATGTCAGCAAGACCACCAAGAGTGACCTCATTCATCAAGAAGAAGGAACCAACAACGATGTCAGCAAGAACAGGAACAGTGACCTCATTCATCAAGAAGAAGGAACCATCAAAACCTGCAGCTGTTAGTGAGCAAAAGCCACAAAAGTCTGCCACGAACGGCATCAGCCAGTACCGAGTCCGTGTGGAGTCAGCCGAGGAGAGACGGTGAGTCAGGAACCTCGCAGCTCTTCTGTAACGTAAATTAGTGGAGGGAATATTTACACAAAATAAATAAATGGATAAGAAGTATGAGGTGTGTTCACTGGTAAACTGCTGTGGTGAGAGAAATAGGGCAGTCATGGACATGCAGTCAGAGGAAAATAACCACCCTCCCTCTCTCTCTGTGTCTCTCTGTCTCAGGGCGAGGTTGGCAGAATGGCTGGCGTTGAAGGGGAAATCCCTGAAAAGGCCGGCGATGACGGAAAAGTCTGTGTCTCAGAGCGGTAAGCCTCAGCTGGTTGATGATGGAGAGGAAGCTCTGGCCGAGGAGAGGGAACGAGCAGAAACGGAGACGGTCGGAGACACTAAACAGATCGAGGTTCCAAAGGGGAAACCCGTGTTCTCCAACAGCCCGAGTCACATCCTCAACACCACGCTGGACCTGCTGGACAACTCGGACACGGAGCTGTCTGCAGAGCCCGAGATCAGGATGGAATCGGTATTACTACTCTGAACAAACACACACACAGCTTTTAAACAGTCTGAGTGTGTGTACTGTATTTATGAGAATATATTTTACAGTGTCATAAGCAAACATTATTAATAGAAAAAGAAAATGTACAAAACAATGGTTGGAACGATTATACATTTAAAATTTTTTTTTTTTTTTATGGGTATAATATGTGGAATATTTACTGTGTGTGTGTGTGTGTGTGTGTGTGTGTGTGTGTGTGTGTGTGTGTGTGTGTGTGTGTGTGTGTGTGTGAAACTCTGATTAGTCCTCAAATATTACATGTTATTATTTCCTTTGGTTTCATTTGTAAGTAATGCTTTTGTCTCCAACTCGCATTTATATAATTGGTTTATTTATTATTATTATTTTTTTTTTTTAGATGTTTGTTCTTAAGATTTTAGTTCTTGTTCAGTAATAATTATAAATAATCCACTTAATTAAAACTGTTAAATAATAAATTATAACCTTAGACCTGATTATGTAAATTCATCTATGAATAAGTTTTAATATGTTGCTTATTTAATTTTGTTTCTTTTTATAGGTCATGTTCAAATTGTATTTTAGATTTCATTTTAGGTTTACTTTAAGAAATTTGTGTGTATGTTGTTTTTCTCTCTGTAGCTGGTGATGAACCTGTGTGAGCGATTAGAGGCGATGGAAACTCCATCCTCATGCAAGAGCCGTAAGTTTATTTCATTCAAAACTCTATTATTATTATTATTTTATTATTTTATTATTTATTTATTTTTAAATCAGTCAACAGGACTGAAGCTTGTTAGAATGATGCTCTTCTGCACACACACACTGCGCGCTGTACATAATACAAAATATATTTGTATATTTGTCTTGCGCAACTTGAATAATCAAACGGCTGTATAATCCCTGGCAGACGTGATGGCGGGAGGGAGCGCAGACGCCGAGGTGAAGGTAGAAGAAGAAAGGTGCGAGTACGAGATCCTGGAGGAGGAAGAAATAAAGGACCCTGCTGGAGTGGAGACGAAGGAGTTGAAGCAGGAGGAGGAGGAGGATGGCGAGGAAGAAAAGAAAAAGTTGAAGTTTCAGGAGGAGGAGGAGGAGGAGATGGACTCCACGCCTGCAGATGTTATGGATGCGTGTGTTGTGAAGTACAGCGTAAAAACCACGCCGTTTCTGCAGAGGTGACGTTTCGAGTGTCAATGTTCTGTAATCTTCTAACGACTCTAATTACTAGAATAATCATTTCTGTAGACAATATTGGTATTCGTTTAATTATTAACTGGATTTATACTGTATATTTAACTTCCGATTTCATTTTAATATTCTAATCTGGTTTTTTCATTTTACTTTAATTCTCTACAACTGTATTATTTTATTACATGTTTGCTTTTTATGACAATTTGATATATTATAATTACCTTTTCATTGTACGTCATTTCTCTTTTACCTTTTTAACAAGTATTTTGTTTTTATTTGCATATTGTTCTGTTTGTGTAATTTAAATGTGATGATTTATTTCTTTACTGTTACTGTTTTTCGTGGCTGCTGTCTGTCGTTATGTCTGTACAAGCTGATCGATTAATCGCTGTTGTGTTTTGTTTTGTTTTGCTCTGATCAGTGTGAAGAAGAGGATGGAGGGGGAAATGGCTCCGGGTACTCCAGGCTCTCGCTGTAAAAGTTCCATTAAAGAGCTGAAGTTCCTGACACCGGTGCGCCGCTCGTCGCGGATCCACAGGAACTCGTCCCGTCTGCCGGGCATGCTGAACGAACACGACCCCTGCGTGTCCTCTCTGGCCGAGCTCGAGGTGCTGGACGGCGACGACTCCAACGCCTACATCTACAGGAAGAACCCTGCGCTCCTGCAGCACCTCCCCGACCAGCATCCTGAGTCCCAGAGCTCCGAGCAATGCTGAGAAACCTGGACACTTTAACCATTAACATGCAGTTATGCAAAAGTTAAATGTTGCAGAAATTACAGTGGGTTGATTTGAATATGTAAATATGTGAGTTTCCATTGGTTCACTTAAACGCGCGCACACAGCAGAAAAGCAAACGTTTAAATATAAGAAGATGAACGCTAATGCTACACTAACAGGTTTAACAATGTTTTTTGTACAAACTGAACATGTAATTCAGTGTTTGTTTTACTCGACCATGCTAAGAAAAAAAAACTCATTTGAAAACTAAAACCAGACCGAAAGTGGTGAAGGCTTGTAATATATAAACATATTCTGAATGCAGAAAGTTTTACTTTAAAGACCCTCTAATCCCAAAAGGAAGGTTAAAATGTTGAATACACAAGTTTCCTGTATTGCAAAATCGTGTTTATAAATGTACTGATGTAGGAATATTTTGGAAAAATGGGTGCAGATATTTTACCCTGAAAGTTATCTTCTACTAAATGCTTATGACATTATAACCTATTTAACAGTATTTGTGATTGACAAGTGTGTTACCTAGCAACACAAGCTGCTCTATGGTCTAACGTCCCTCCATGGGAAATGTGCCATGTTTAATACTTTATTGTGTGTCTGTACTTTTATCCTGCGTCGTCGGCTCACTGCAGATGTGACGAATGCCGTCGATGTGCTCCAGCTGCCCTAAACACGTTACAATTCCAAATACTCTCTCTTACTCAGACTCAATTAATCACTTTTAATTATCATCAATTAACCATCATATCGATCTGTTGCCCATAATCGCTGCTGTTTCTGCAGGCCTGTTGCGTTTTCCTGGATATATTTATCCAGTGTTGCAGAAATAAACTCCATTTTCTTTTAAATGAAATGTCGTTATTGTTATTAAATTCTTTTATTAAAGTGACATAAACCATATAGTTACAGTCGGAAATAATTCAATAAATTCGAAATGACGCATGACGTTTAATAATATTTATATATAAAGTTGATAATTGTACTTGTGATTTGAAACTTTTTCATTAAATTCTGTCTTTTTTATTAAATCACAAAAATTGACGATTACAATATGGAAAGTATGAAAGTACAAGATTCAGGTACGAAAGATTGAATTATACAATAACTATCCACAGTTAAATAGAAGTTATAAAATGCGCAAAACTAACAAAAATATACAAATAAGAAGGAAAAAAATCAGTGTTCCAGTGACTAAATCAGAATGCCGAGATAATAGCAGAGGAGATTGATGATATTCTATTAGATTTAAAGAACATTTTTGAATGTAGAACTTTGCCATTAAAATATAGAAGTTGACAATGTTTTCAAATGATTTTTACTGTGATGGAACAAAATTATGCCTTTAATAATGACTAAAGATAAGTAATAAGTAAGATTCATTAATAAAATAAAATATATAATTTCCAAGTTGCTGCCACAATGCTTACTGTAACACTGTACCACTCCACCAGTCAGAAAAAAAAAGAAAAAAGATGAGGAAAGTTGCAGAAAGTACAGAAGGTCCACAATGTCCTGTAACACAGTCGTGTAATTAACAGGTTAAATACAGTGTAATGTTTTAATGTGAAATTCTTTAACCTTGTTGGAAATCGGATATTTGTATAAATGACCCATGATTTTTTTTTCCAATTTATGTTACCAATAAAAATGCACTTTTTGGAACATTCTTGTTTCAATTATGAATAATTTAACGCATGTTTACTGCTACATTTCCTCCATTGGTGATGTTTTGAAACTACAGAAAGCGTAATTTTTGAATTACAGGTTCTTTGAACAACCCGGAAGTCAGCTGGACCAATCACGTGCCGCCTTCTCATCCGGGTACTGGCACTCCTGCTGTAACGGCTATCAGTCAGATCATGTCGGTGTTTGTTTTCTAATCAAGACGGAATGGAATTTTATTTATATACATATATATATATTTTATACACTTAATTTAAATTGGGAATGGCTCCAAAAGTGCATTCTTAGTGCATGCTTAGCCGCACGCTAACGAGGAGTAGTTTTTTTTTTTAATGCCACAGAGTAACGTAATCTTTATGAGGACAAGATAGATATAAAATATGCATGGGTAAATTATTGATTCATATAATTATAAAATTCGAATTATTTAACATAAAAAAAAACAATAAATTTTGTGAAGGGGGGAAAAATCGGTTTGTGATTGGTTAAAAAAGCCCCGGGTCGCTGAGGAAGCGCCGCGCAAGGCATTGTGGGAAGGAGGCGAGTTCTTCGTGCTAACTCCTCCAGGCCACACAAAGCACTAGAGTGCCGAATAAATTCAGCAAATACCATTAAACTAATCACAAGAACCGGATAAAAATAATTAAATAAAAGTTTTTTTTTGTTGTTTAAAAAGTGAATTTGTATGACTCAGACGCGCGATGCCGAATTTCTGCGCGGCGCTGCACTGTTCCCGGATGAGCTCACACTCCGTGCTGGCTTTCTTCAGGTTTCCGCGGGATCCCGAGAGGCGAGTAGCACCGACACACACACATACACTCTCACGCTCATACACGGCACCGCACTGTTCGCGTCTCACAGCGGACACACACACACACACACACGCCGTGCCGTGTCACCCGGGTGTCGGGGTGAAGTTTAGTGGGGTCTCTCTCTCTCTCACACACACACACACTGTCACTCTGTCTCTCTCCCTCTCTGTATCTGTCTCTCTTTGTGTGTCTCTGTATTTGTCTCTCTGTGTCCCTCTCTCTCTCTGTACATCTGTCTCTCCTTGCCCTTCCTTGTCCCTCTCTGTCTCTCCCTGTCTGCCCCTCCACCTGTCTAACAGTCTACACCATCTACAGGACTGGGAGAGAAACCGAGAGAGCTATCCAGCTACAAGAGAGATTACTTGTTATACAAACTTAATCACTTCTATATTTGTTTATTTGTTTACTTAGGAACTTACTTATTTTGATTGATTCGCATGATACAAGGCTGAGTCAATAATTATCCGCGCTCTGAATCAGAAGTGAATCGTCGTCCTTGTAGTTCTGCTTTCAGGGCACCAAACAAAAGGTGATGGAGTGAGATCAGGACTATAGGGAGGACGCTTTAACACCTCAGCGTGTCGACAGTGTGGAGCGGAAGTGTGTGGACGTGCGTCGTCCCGTGAGATCACGACGTCCTCGGATATCAGTCCTCTGTGTTTAGTCTTCAGCTCTTCAATAAGTGTCTCATTGTAACGAGCAGTCTCGATTGTCGAAACTTTTTACTGAATGTTCCAATACTTCTGGCCTTGAGAATCACAGAAAACTGTAAGCATTGATGTATTCTCCAGCTGATTGTTGACCTTTGAACTTTTTCCGGTCGGGGATTGAGGATGTTTTCGTTCCATACTCTGCCGTTTACTCTCAGACTCGTAGTGATGAATTTGTGTCTCTTTAAGAAACTTTTTCACCTTCCTCAGAGTGTTGCTCCATGTTTTGTTCACAGATATCTAACCACTTCTGAGTTATTTCAGCACCAGGTTCACCTCTGCACAGATGAGACTGGGGAGACCGGAGCCTCAAATAGAAAGCGCTGATAAGACCAACAGACGTTTTAATATAACCTGATTGTGGATCATTTTAGACTAATCCTTGAATATTACTTAAATATTTCCCTTATGATATAAAACTACTAATTTACTCATTTTCTTTATCTGCTTAAGTGTGTTTGATCTAGCCATTTTCAGTATTATTTGTTTGTTCTTGCCTGTTAAAACTAGCGTCTTATTCTGATCATAATCATCACGGCGCTGCGCTTCTTCTCAGCTCCAGCAGAGAGCAGAATTAAGTTTTCTTACACACACACACACACACACACACTGTTCCAGTGTGTTTTCATCTCCAGATTTCTGTAGAGGTCTTTAAGGTCGTTGTGTTTCACACGGATCATCATTCCCGCCTCCGCGTCTGCTTTTAAACACATCGCATGTGCACGTCTGATACTACTATATCTGGAAAACTATTAATAATGTCTGTGTGTGTGTGTGTGTAGGTGTAGGAAGTGGGTGGAAAACTGCAGTCGGTCAGATCTGCGAGATAAAACACCAGAACACCTGAACAAGTATCACAGACTGTGTGCCAGACACTTCGAGCCTGATCTGATCTTAAAAACCGTAAGCAGATGTGTGTGTGTGTGTGTGTGTGTGTGGTTAGGTAGGGGGTGTGAGAGTGAGTGAGTTCCACTATGGTGTCTTTAAATAAGTTACTATTATCGTTGTTGTTTTTGTTCTTCTTCCTCTTAATGTTCTGCTGATGTGTTGAGGTGTGTGTGTCTGTGTTTTTTTCCCTCTCAGAGCCCGTTCAGGACAGTTCTAAAGGACACGGCGATACCCACCATCTTCGATCATCCCAACCGCAAACGGACAAATGAGCAGGTTTGAGTTTTCCTTCAGCGGGTTTTTTTTTTTTGAGTGATCCAGAAACTCCAGAATGCTGGGACACATAACTGAGCGAAGTAGGGTTAAAAGGATTTGAACACTAATTTAAATATTAATTTTATACGGGAAACTCTGTTAGTGTTTAACGCTGTAGAGGAGTGCAGAAGTGTGAATATATTTTTCAAGTTGCTCGCCTCTCTCTCTCTCTCTCTCAGAGTTACGACAGCAGTAATTATGGGAATAAACCTGGGATTGGATGCTCAGTTTATTCGGTCAGGGGTGCACATACTTTTTTCGAGATATTGGGTATCTCATCTCAAGAGCACAAATGGCGCATATCTGAGCACACGAGTGATGATTCGATTAATGCCGCTCTGTTAGTTTGAGGTGTGTTAGATAACGTGTGTGTGTGTGTGTGTGTGTGTGTCAGAATGAACTGAAACAAAGATTTAGTGATATAAACTACTTATTTATTTTATTGAATGCTTTTTTCAGCAGGAGGCAGATAACGCGCTGCAGGCGAAAGTGCAGAAAGGTGAGTTCACCTCCGGAGACACGAGTGAGCACGTTTTGTTGCACAGAAGTTTTATTGCTTTATATCTTACTGCTTGTGAGTTCATAGTGTTTTTGTATTTTTAATTTCTGTGTATAAGTGGAAGAGAGTCAGGACAAGGATGCGGAGAACGCTGCGGAAAGTGCTAACGGACAAGCGCCCGCCGAGGAACCGCAGGTCCCGGACAAGGAGCGGGATCAGCGCGAGTACCTCCGCTCCCTGTTCGACGTCGTGGTCATGATGGGGCGGCAGAACATCCCCCTGCAGGGCCACTCCGACCGAGAGCCGAGGAGCAAAGCCTTCACCCCGAGCAACTTCCAGGCCCTGCTGGAGTTTCGCATCAACGCCGGCGACGACGCGCTCCGGAGGTGGTTTGAGAGCTCTCCCTCCAGTTTGGAGTTCTGCTCGTCCACGGAGCTGCCCCAGATCCTGGAGGTGGGCGAAAAGTGCGTTTGCGAGGAGCTGATCTCCGAGGTCAAGGAGGCCCGCTTTTTCTCTCTGGTCATGGAAAATGTGGTGGAGATCGGTGAGGACAGCAGACTTCCCACGTTCGTCCGCTTCGTGGATCAGAACAACTGCCTGCGAGAGGAGTTTTTAGGATTCCTGCTCTTCGAAGGAGACGTCGAGAGCATCGCTGAAAACCTCCTCGCCGAAATAATCGGGAAGAACGGTCTGAACATGGAGGACTGCAGAGGCCAGGCGTACTTCAGCACCGGCATCAACGCCGCCAAAGTGAAAGCCGTCACTATGAAACTGAGCCAGCGCTATCCGTTAGCCGTGCTCACGCCCAGCTCCGGCCACGCCCTGAACATCAGCCTGGCCCACAGCATGGACCTGACGAGCGTACACCTGGTCATGTCGACCCTGAAGAAGATGGACGCCTTCTTCAGCAGGTCTCCTCTTCTCCTGGATCAGTTGGAGAGCGCCATCTCGATTTATTACCAGGGGAACGAAGACAAGGCGAACCTGCTCAAGCAGATGTGTCGCACCGACTGGACACAGCAGCACGACGTCTTCGAGGTGGCCGTCGACCTCCTGGAGTCCCTGCTGCTCTGCATGGACAGCGTCCACGACAACGAGGAGCTGAAGTGGAGCGACGAGATCGCACACGAGGCCTTCGTTGTCTCCGAAGCGCTGGCGGACTTCGAGTTCGTGATGGCGCTCGTGGTCCTGAAGAACACGCTCTCGTTTACCAGGGCGTTCGGGAAGAACTTGCAGGGTCAAACCAGCGAAGCATTCTTCGCCGCCAACAGCTTGACGGCCGTCCTGCACTCTCTCAATGAGATCCTCGAGAACATCGAGGTGTATCATGAGTTCTGGTTCGAGGAGGCCATCAACCTCGCCGCTGCCTTGGAGATTCCCGTCAAAATCCCCAGGCTCTTCTTTAGGAAGCAGCGACCCGATGCCGGAGACGAGATCCAGCCCGAGACGTACTACAAGGTCCATCTGACGTACCCGGTCGTCACACAGGTCATCAGGGAGCTGAGCGAGTTCTTCTCGGAGAATCACCTTAACGCGCTCAGGTCTCTGTCTCTCGTCCCGGCGATTATGTCGCAACTGAAGTTCAACACGGAGGAGAACAGCACCGACATCTACAAGGACGACCTTCCCAATCCGGAGACGCTTCCCACCGAGCTCAACTGCTGGAAGATCAAGTGGAAGCACGGCGCCAAGAACGTCACACTGCCCTCCACCATCTACGAGACGCTCCAGCTGTCCGATGTCAAGTTCTTCCCCAACGTCTGCGCGCTCCTCAAGGTCCTCCACTGCCTCCCGGTACTGTCGCTCGCAGACGGGAAGGGCGGCGAGGCGAGGAGGCGTCTGACAGCGTACCTGCAGGACACGCCCCCCAGGCACAGACACAAGAGCCTAGCGCTGTTCAGCATCAACTGCGATGCGAGGGTGGATGTGGACCTGATGGTGGAGGGGTATCTCGCCACATATCCCGACAAAGAGACGACGGAGGAACCTGCATGATTAACACCGGCATGTGGCGCGGCAGAAACATGAATTAGCGCTCCGTATTTGTTTAGCCATCGATTTAGCAGCGTGACCGCCCTTGTTGCCATAGCAACACCCGAGTTTATGTTGCGTTTGATCGGCCGATCACAACTACGATCTTATGATGTCATTACTGGGCGTTGGCTTTAAATATTCTCAGTGTGATGAAATGATTAGTGATTATTATTGAAATTTCTTCCTCTGTCCATTTTCTTTTCTTTTTTTTTCAAATTTCTTCTCTGTTCTACTCTTGGATTTCTTCCCTAAACTATTCATTCATTCTTTATATGTCTTTCTTACCATTATTACTTTTCTTAACCTTTCATTTTTCTCTTTCCTTTTACATAACCCACCTAAACAATTTTTTTCCTTCTTCCTGTCTTCTTTCATTTCTGTTCTTATGTTTTTACTTAAACTTTTTTTTTTTTCTACACTAACCTTCCTCATTCTTTTTTTTTTTTTTTTTTTAGTTTTTAGCTTCTCTATTCTTCTTTTACTTTCCATTTTATTTGTCCCTACGAGGTTCTTCGTTCTCAGGTAGACGTGTCCAGCCGAGCTGACCTTAGCATTTTTCTCTAAACACCTCATACTCGTATCATCTTTTTGATTGGTTGCTCCAATCTAAATTAAGCTCCGCCCACATGAACGCTGCACAAAAACTTACTTCGTCCCCTTCCTTACTGTCAGAGTTTTAGGTATTTTTTTCCCATTGCGTGCGCGCGTGTGAGAGAGAGAGAGATGGAGGTGTACTGGAAGTTAATCAGACTGTGTGTAATAAAGTCGTGTTTCTGATCTCAGCAGCTTGTAAAATCATTCTGCTTTTTGCTCCCTCATTAGGAAAAAAATATACACACAAATATTTTTACTTTAGACATCACTGTAAGTGTGCACACTTGTGCCATTAAATCCCTGTGCCACTCCAAAATCAGGAAAGCCCTGTGTGCGTTTACTAAACTCACCTGAAGTAATCAAGTTGTCACATGTCTGTTCTGATTTTTTTTTATAAAGGTGTCGCATTATAAACTAATAAACGAGTCTGTGAACACTGCTTTATAAAAAGGAGTATTCTTGGTTATTACTCTTATTCTTTCACAGCTTCTTTCCCACTTTTCTCTTTCACTTCATCTCTCTGTTCTTTCTTCTCCTGCTTTCGGCTGCTCCCATTAGGGTGCGCCACAGCGGACCATTTCTCCCCATATTCTGTATCTCTGTATTCTACATCTTCCCTTGTCACTCCAACCTCCTGCATGTCCTCCCTCATCATAAACCTCCTTTTGGGCCTTCTTCTCCTGCCTGCCAGCTCCATCTCTAACATTTCTCTCCCAATAAACCCCTCAACCTTCCACTGCACATGTCCAAATCATCTTAGTCTGACCTCTCTAACTTTGGGGACAAGTCTCTTAACTTGTCCCCAAACTGTCCTACCTGCACTGCACCTCTAATATACTCATTTCTAATCCTGTCTATTCTTGTTACTCCCAAAGCAAATCACAGCATCTTCAGTTCTGCTTCTTCTCCTCTTACTCGATTATTAGTTTATTTCATCAATAGTTTCTCTGTACGCCAGAACTCTCTGACTAACTTATTAATACAAAGAAATCACATTCTGTAAGGTTGAGTATCTGACGCCTTGTTTACACTAAGTTGTACTTCTTTGGTGCTCAGACAAATACACTCCCTGTTCGGTAATCGGAGAGAGAATCACAGATGAGAAATGGAAGAAGTAGATCAGATAAAGATGAAGTTTTGTCTTAAAACGACTCCGGCGTGTTAAAATTCACTTATACCACTTCAGCGCTGTTATTTCAGCCAAAGTAAAAATATTCACTTTATCTTTTCTAATTAATATCTATTGGTGCAGGTGTTTGTTTACATTGAGACAGTAGCGCATTAGTAGATTATTTTAAAGTAGATTATTAAATCCCACACATAACTGTTCATAACATCACTTTTACTCAACATTTAGATTTCACTGATGGTGCAGATTAAACTTCACGCAGAGATCTAAGTACTGCAGAAGATTCATTAAAACCTTTATTTTATTTATATACTGTACATATTAGCCTTAGTACCCGGTGTTGCCCGGGGTTTTTATAATTGAAACCTTGTGGTGGAAAGGTAAAGAAAACACTATTATTTTTTTGTGTCTCATCCGCCATCTTGAAAATTATTGTGTAATACAGGTAAAATCAGTATTTTCTTGAAAACTAGTAAGTATTAGGGGATGAAACAATAAAAGAATTTTGACCAGGGGGATGACAGATATGTGTTTCAAGTTTGGTCCTGATCCCTTGAAGCATGGAAGAGCCTATAAGGAACACACACAAACATAGCCCACTGATTTCATATATTCTATACTCATATATATATATATATATATATATATATATATATACACACACACACACATAGATAGATAGATGCAGTACAGACCAAAAGTTTGGACACACCTTCTCATTCAAAGAGGTTGAATTTGTATTATGGCAAGAAAAAAATAGCTAAGTAAAGAAAAGCGAGCAGCCATCATTACTTTAAGAAATGAAGGTCAGTCAGTCTGAAAAATTGGGAAAACTTTGAAAGTGCCCCCCGAGTGCAGTCACAAAAACCATTGAGCGATACAAAGAAACCGGCTGACATGCGGACCGGCCCGGGAAAGGAAGACCGAGAGTCGCCTCTGCTGCGGAGGATAAGTTCATCCGAGTCACCGGCCTCAGAAATCGCAGGTTAACAGCAGCTCAGATCAGAGAGCAGGTCAATGCCACACAGAGTTCTAGCAGCAGACACGTCTCTAGAACAACTGTTAAGAGGAGACTGTGTGAATCAGGCCTTCATGCTAGAATATCTGCTAGGAAACCACTGCTAAGGACAGACAACAAGCAGAAGAGACGCGTTTGGGCTAAAGAACACAAGAAAGAAAACTCGCTGAATGAGAAGGGGTGTCCAAACTTTTGCTCTGTACTGTGTGTACACACACACCGAGAGGACTTCTGTATAAACGATTTATTTTCTGTGTTGCGTGGATCTGTGCTGCTTGGGTTTAAGGGTTAATCCTCCTGTGTTTTTATAAAGAAGAGCCTGTTCACTGAGAGAAACTGTGATTCTCACGGCATTCTTATTCTTCTTACAATCGCTGCATTTACTGTCTCAGTACACCGCTCTCGAGCTACCGGTTCTGAACCCGTCTGTTCTCCTAGCATGAGAGGGAACTGTCTGCTACGGGTTAATCAATGGCAGATGGACAGAGTTTTAAAAAGGGTTGACAAATATACTTGGGTGTGTGGAGCGTGTAGGAAAACACTGTAGTGGTACCTTGGCATACGAACATAAGAACCAAATTTTTGCAATTAATTTGCCTCAGTATGAGAAGCATTTTTGGCAGACTATCAACCAAGCCAGCTGCATGTACTTCTGTTTAACTTACAATTTTACAAAAAATATGATTATAGTGTTGAAAATTGGTAATATTGGAAATATTTTTGGGTGGCTGGAATGGACTACCTGTATTTACATCATTTCCTGTGAGAAAATGCGTTTCACAATACGACGTTTCATCTTAAGAACTCGCAGCCAGAGCGGATTAAATTCGTATGCCGAGGTACCACTGTACCTATATACCTGCAGCTCCTTGCAGTCCCTATTATTGTTATTAATATTGCAGTACTCTATTTTACAGAGGTGAGCCGAGTAAATAAACTTAACTGTACATAAATAACTATCTCGCGTTTCTGCGCGTGCCTCCTGATTCTCTTCGACGACGAGCTCGCGCGTGTCCCTCGCGCGGACTGTTCACTTCCGCTCTTCCTCTTCGTTCACTTCCGGCTCGGATTAAGCAGCCCTGCTAAAATCTCGCTGTGAAATCTCTCACTCACACACGCACGCACGCGGGCGCGCACACACACAAACATCACAACAAGGAAACGATGCTTCGGCTTTAAACGCTGAGCTCGAGCTCCGCGCGCGCACCTCGCCGTTCACGTTAGATGGTTTACAGAGCGCGAGCTTCCGGTTGTTGTCTCGGCCATGCGCAGCTCGCTGTTCTGACTGACCGGGAGCGCAGTGCGAGTCCAAAATGCCCGAGAGCTGCGCCGCAGCCGAGTGTAAGCAGAGCTCCGAGCAGCGCGACGTCTCGTTCTTCAGGTTCCCTCTGGAGCCCGAGCGGTGAGGATGAGATCTCTCTCTCTCTCTCTCTCTCTCTCTGAATCTTTCTCTTTCTCTGTATGTGTGTTTTTATCTTGGTTTATTCAGTGTGTGTGTGTGTGTGTGTATTTCCCCTCACGGTGCCGCGGTGCCGCTGTGTGTTTGTTCTGCTCAGAATGGACCCAGGTTAGCATCCTCCGCTAGCGAGTTAGCCACTTAGCTCGCTAATTCCTCTCTTTTGATTCATTGGATGTGAGCTAGCTCGCTAATCCGTCTCCTTCCCCCAACTCTGTGATAAATGTTTAGTGAAATGTTTTACCAAGCTTTATTGTAACACTTTATATTCCCTGCGTTATCACTCTTTTGTGTGTCAGTACCAGTCGAAAGGTTTAGCTTTTTTTTTCTCCACCTTTTTTTTTTTTTGCACGAGAACGCTGTGTTCTTGAGCGCCATCTTCAGGCCCGCCTTAAAACAGCAGGCGATTTATTAAACTTGGAATGTCATCAGTGGTGTTTTAAATCGTTTTATTTCTGCATAAATAGACAAATTGTGGACAAAATACTATCAAATATATGCAGAAATTTTGGAGATGTGATTATTTTGAGATTTGTCATTAATATTTTTGATGACTCATCCCTGTCTTGTTTGACCAATGAAATGCTTCCTAAATGGTAGATATAACAGTATTTTGTCTGTAATCATGACTTTTTTTTTCTCCTGTATTTTTGCTTGTGCGTTTTCCTTTTCCTGTGGAGGTTTTTATGTGGAGGTGCCACAGCCGCCCGAAAATATCACCAATATTGGCAATTTTCAGCACGATAATTATATTTGTGCATATAAAAACAGTTTTAGATTAAGATTTAGAAAAGACATGTAAATTAAGTAAAATATGAAATAAATACACATTAACCCTCACTTAACCTTAATTTATGATTCCTTTTGGCACTGGCTGCTTTAAAAACCAAACTGAAAGTGACTCCCTTCTCTTCTTGCTACTGTCCTTGCTAACATTCTTGAGACCCATGGTGCTGTGTCGTCACTAAATTTTGCACAAAAAAAAAATCACCCATTTACAAATATATGTAAACTTGCTTCACTTGGCTTTCCAAAGATGCAATCAAGTTTTGAATGGCTCCCAGACGTATGCGGAAACTTATCCGGCTCGGTTCGGTTGCTTGTTTGCCAAAAATGCTTCGTGTGCTGAGAATTTCTTGCACAATTTCAGTTCTTACGCAGAAAATTCTTAAAGCTGGGCGTTCATATTTCGATGTTTTGTGATCTGTAAATTTAATATTTTTGATGACTCATCCTGTTCTAGTCTTGCATTTGACCAATGAAATCTTTAATCATAATTTGTCAGCAAATGTTTGCTCTTGCAAGGGGGAACGTCCAGTAACTTTCACAGATTAAAAGTTTAACTATTAATCTTTATATCATGTTGCTGTTATTACAGTTATGTCTGACTGAATTACAGAAACGCATAGAATTTGGGATATTAAATGAAACCCTCAAAATTAAGACGGGTGTGTTAATGAAAGTTTTTTTTTGTTTGTTTGTTGAGTTTTTTGCTGATATTGAAGTAAACCATGTGTGTGTCTCTTCCGCTCTGTCATCAGATGTAAGCAGTGGGTGGGGAACTGTCGCAGACCCGACCTGCAGAATAAATCTCCCGAGTACTTGCACAGAAACTTTAAACTGTGCTCAAGACACTTTGAGGTGTCTCTGATACAGAAGGAGGTAAGTGCACTCTTGTTCTTCTGGTGTTTAGGTGTACCATTTTCACAGCTCTGGCACCTTTAAATATGAAAAGTATATATTTTTAATTCTGCTCGTCTTTCAGAGTGATCTCAAGACGGTTTTAAAGGATGGCGCCGTCCCGACCATATTTTACTTCACGACCAAGAAGGGGAATGCACAGAACAGGAAAAGAAAGATCCAAGCTGTACGTTTTGAATAGAACCCGTTTTCTCCATTTATTTATTTTTTATTCCTTCAGGTTTTAATACCTGTTAAACCTGTTACACTATACACTACATTATCTGCGCTATTGTTTATTCTCCTTTAATTTTAAAGGCATTGGCAGACGATGATGAAGTTTAGCAGTCGTTGTGGTGAATTTAAAATAAGCGTCCTACAGTAGATGTTCTACTTCGAGCGTTTTGGCAGCGCTCGAGCTTTCGCTGAAGTACACGCTAACTCCAATGAACTGTGGACAGACTCAACTTCTTTTTCTGTCCAGTTGGATTATGCCCCAATAGACCCATCATATGCTATGAAACTCTAAAGTGGCTTTAATACTGAACATCTAATCTACTGGACACTATTGCCTAGCCTGCTCTAAACACTGACTTTAGATCAGAATGAAAAGTTTCAAAGTTCGGATTCTAATTAGTTTTTATATTAAAATTTAACTAGTTTATTGAATGTGTTTATCAGCTTTAACTGATTAATCTAGCCAGGTGTAAACAATGACTCTAGATATTTATTGCACTGATGCTGTGTTGTGCCAGATATAATGCTTGAGTGGTTGGAGAAACCCTCACCTATATTATTGCACAGAACTGTTCAGTCTGATTGTCCCATTAGCCACTAGTCCAGTATGAATGGTTCTATTAGTCCTGTTTGGGCCAGTTCTTGTTTTGAATGTGCACTAACACTATAATTTCCCAGACCATTTATTTATTACTTATGAATTGTAACATGTTTAATAAAGATAATAAAAATTAGGTGCATGATGATGATTATGGCATAACATGCAGTGAATTTTTAATTATTTTTTTTTTCCTTCTCTAATTGTTATTTCCAGCCTGCAGCTGATCCTGTGGAAACAAAAAAGGTGAAAGGTTAGTGATGGAGTTTTTACGGATATCAGTTTGTTTTACACATTACAAATAAAAGATCTAACATTTAATGTGTTTTTTTCCTAAAGATGAGATGTTAGAGATGCCGGTGACACAGACAGTGGAGCAGAATGTGGTGGAAGACCCTGCAGAGAGCGCTGTGGAACAGGATCCTACACCGGCCAGACCAGAGACGGAGGATCCCGCTATGTCTAAAGCCAAGGACGTCCTGAAGATCCACTTTAAGGAGACGTTAGCATTCACTGGTTTCAGCATCGTCAACAACGCCACCATCGGCACTACAAAGTCGATGGGGTGCGGAGGCGTCGGGCCGCTCGTGGTCGACCCGGTCTGTGCAGAAAATATCGACCCGAAAGACGTCCTGAGACTCGGAGAGGAAGCGATGCGCGAGGAAATCAGAAACAGTTTGCGCATGGCTCGGTTTTTCTCCATTCTGCTCCAGGACAAGATGAACATCGAAGGCAAGGATCAGATCCCTGTGTTTGTCCGCTCTGTCAGCAGCGACGGGTTTCCCCAGAAGCACCTGCTGGGGTTCCTGCCCTGCGATGTGGATTCGGACAGCCTGTACCTCATGCTCATGTCCGAGATCCGCAACAAGTGGGGACTCCGGATGGAGCACTGCCGAGGGTTCACGTACCTGACGACGGGCACGTTGTGTCAGAAGCTGAAGGAGTTCTCCTGCCGCATGGTCCGGGATTTCCCTCAGGTCGTCCTTGCTCCCAGTGACCCTTACGCTTTCAACATGTGGCTTATTCGCTCCTTGCCTGTCCTTTCTGTTCAGGATGTGGTCGACACCGTAGAGGAGGTGGCCACCGTCCTGAGACAGTCTGAGACGCTTATGAAAAAGCTGATCGCTAAGATCACGGCAGCCTACTGCCACATCAAGGGCGAAGTCGAACGCGTCAAGGAGTCTTGCCAGAACTATTGGGAATACAGCACGGATGCTTTCCAGACGATGCTGGACATCCTGGAGCCTCTGCTGAACAGCATCGGGGAGATGTGCACCAGCGCACTGTCGGAGGTGGACGCGACTGTCGTGGAACAGCTGCTCAAGCTCAAGGAGAAGCTCAAGAACTTCAACTTCATCATCACCTTGGTGATCTTGAAGAACACTTTGTGCTGCGTAAGCATCCTGAACCCGAGCCTGCGGGGTATCATCAGCATCAGCAGCACTTTGCAATACACTATCTCTAATGCCTTAAAGCTGCTCAACAAGCACCTGCAAGAAATCCCTATTTTCCACAGGAAGTGGTTCTCTGATGCTGTGGGCAGGGCCAAAAAGCTGGGCGTGACGGTCACTCTGCCGGTGGAAACTGCTCCGAATGGCGGCTCCGACACCAACGCGCCAACCTCGCCGGAGGACTACTACAGGGAAACACTAAGCAAAATGGTCCTGCAGTACCTTATCGACGAGGTGAAGAGAGTCCTCGGCATCGAGATGGTCCGAATTCTGAGATGGCTCTCTCTGGTGCCCTCGTACATGGCCGACCACAATTTCAGTATCCGCAAGGACAAGGTCGCTGACGCTAACCTGAACAACCTGGCTCGCCCGGACTCTTTCTACGATGAGCTCGGCTGCTGGGAGGTCAAATGGAGGCACGCGAGCAAGCGCCGGATCCTGCCCACCGGCGTCTTCGCCACCTTGAAGATCCCCGATATTGGATTCTATCCCAACGTGCAGAGTCTGCTGCGAGTCCTGGGTTCGATCCCGTGCATCAACGCGGACGCAGATGTGTACGTGCAGTACGACATGGTGCTCGACAGGTATCGCTCTTACATGAAGGTGATTCCGGCGGAGAAAAGACTGTGCAACATGGCGTTCGTTTATGTCAATCAGGACGTGCACTTCAACATCGACGACATGGTGCAGTCGTACGTAGAAAGTCATCCTGACGTTCTGCAGCTGCTTTGTAAGGTAAATGGCCGATTAGTACAGGTTAGGTGTTATTCCAAATGGTGAATAGTGATCTTGGTTCCTTATGTAATGGCCCCATTCAAAAGTATTAGCGTCCTTCGATAACGTAACCTGCACATGGTGTGGGTGATATTTAGAGACACATCAAATGTTCAATAGGTTGTGTTATGTGTGGCGGATTACCATAAAAAAAAAAAAAAAAAATATATATATATATATATATATATATATATATATATATATATATATATATATATATATATAATATTTAAAAAGAGTAAGCAATAATGCTTATCCAATAATTGATGGAATATGTCTTAGGTATTGTTTGAAGTGTTTCCCCACATCGATGAGTTATACCTGCCATGGTTGCCAGTGGAGCGGGCCAGCATTTCCTACCAGCACAAAAGTGCTCAGCTACATACAACAAACAAATACATATGACCTTTTAACACAATATTTGTTTTAATTGATACTTGTATCAGTTTCACATTTCAGACATCCAGCACATTAACCCTCCCCTACATCTATCCATATGTGAAAAGAAAAACAAAGTAAAAACCCTCCTTGTAGTACAACCATGGCACTGTTCATCAGAGCATGTAGCCCTTAAACCCCAGAGAAATTTTAGCCATTTTTTTCCATTTCTGTATTAACAAATAAATAAATAAATAAATATATATATACAGGTTTAATAGTATAATGTATATTTAGGCAATATGATAAAGTGAATTTTATCTCATTTTAACCACCTATACAAACATGACTGAGCAAAAAAAGTCATATATGCATAGAAATAGCATAATTTCATGAAATCTGGTGTTTTTTAGGATTGTTTTTGGTTGCTTCTTTGACCTAATCATATTATGTGCACGAGTTCTACATTTTTGCGACGTTATTCCCATATTCCAGTAGCAGTAAAATGTACGTTTTTAAAAGTGATGATAACTTTGCTTCTACGTGACGTATCAGAAAACCCAAATGCAGCTTGATGTCTGAAGCCTCCTCCTTCAACAAACATTGTCAGGAATTCCGTATGAATAATACAAAAAAAATTTTTCTTATTTTTTTTAAACAATCCCATTCACCGTACAAAAACTGTTTTACTGTGGAGAATGCATGACCGCCCGTACACCCTTCTTATTTTTTTTTTAAGCATTTTCTGACTCTCAGTACATCGCTCTCACGGTAGCAGTATAAACAGGTACAGGAGCGTGAGAGGAAACCTTCCACTACTAGTTAATCGATCACGGACAAATATACTTGGGCATCTGTCAATATAACCCCATATATGCTCAGTGTGGGGAAACACTGGATTGTCGGTGCCAATAAATTTGCTCCTTTTTTTAAAGGTGGTTTTTAGAGGAAATTAAACCTTTTTTTTAATTTATTTATTTATTTTTACAGTTAAATGAAACTGGTGCCAGTACTTGTGGTTTTTCTATAAGTAATGTATTGAATAGCAACTGTCAGTTCATTGATCAGTTCATCATTTGTAATGGATTTTTTTTATGTGTGTTTTTCTCAGGATGATGTAATGGACGTTC
This sequence comes from Clarias fuscus, assembly GCA_030347435.1. Taxonomy (NCBI): domain Eukaryota; kingdom Metazoa; phylum Chordata; class Actinopteri; order Siluriformes; family Clariidae; genus Clarias; species Clarias fuscus. The sequence goes on along the minus strand of CM059223.1, from coordinate 883,837 downwards.
AGCCTTCAGGTAAAACACACCTCCTCATACTCAAAAGCTCTAAATACTTTTAGAAAGCTTAATTCACATTATTAACTGTAGGATTGTACATGATTTGATTTGGTGTCATTAAAAATATATATATTTTGCATGTTTTCCAGCAATAGAAAATAACACAAACGATGCCTCAAAGGACGATGCTGAGGAACCGAGAGAAATCGTTTTGGACATGGAGCTGGAGAGGCCAAAACCTGCAGAGTGTTCAGGGACCGATAAGGAGGCGCTGAAATCTGCCCTGAAGGCAGCGCTCACCGCAGCATGCAACAGCCAAAGCAGGCAGTGTCCGGGAGGCTCGGAGGGCGAGGTTGAATACGTCACCAAATCCGAAATGAATGAAGTGCTGAAAGTGTGCGCGGACATCGTGCAGGACGGGATTATTTCCGAAACAGGAAATTCCTTCTTCTCCCTTTTCATCGATCGAGCGGTGAAGTTCGGTGAAACTGAGTTCCTCCCGCTGTTTCTCAGGTTCGTGGACAGTTTTGACATCATGCGTTTGGAACTGATGGGGTTCGTGGACGCGACCCTCGACACCGAGGAGATGTGCGACCGCCTTTTTGACCTCGTCACCAAAGAGTGGCATCTCGATTTCAAGTTCTGCAGAGGCCAGGCTTACCTGGGTTCCGGAGAAATCTCGTACAAGCTCAAGGCGTTTGCGTGCAAAGTTCAGGAGAAGTACCCTCTCGCGATATGCACACACTGTTCCTGTTACTCTTTTAACACATGGTGGTCGAGGTCGGTTCCTGTATCCTCCATCAGCAGAGCTCTAGATGTACTTGAGAAGGTAGTTTTATTTTTCAGCAGCTCAACCGAACTTGAAAAACAGCTGGACCAAGTCATAGCCGTGGGTCTGCGTGAGAGCTTCGAGAAGATCCACGAGTTTCAAGGGAACTTCTGTTCCTCTTGGCAGGAAAAGCACGACTCCTATGATGTCTTCTGTCAGATACTAGAACCTCTAGTTGATTGTCTGGAGCGGTTCCATAACAGCGCTCCGCCGATATGGAGTCTGTCCGTGATCAATCAAGCGAAGAAACTTCTTCAGCTGATCCGAGACTTTGACTTCATCGTTGCGATAGTGGCCCTGAAGAACGTCTCGTCTTTCACAAGAGAACTGAGTGCGGCTCTGCAGAAAGACCATTTCAGTGCAGCCTCGCAGCTCTGCCAGATCAGCGGCATCGTAGCGACGCTCAACCGCCTCAAAACCAATATAAAAGTGTTTCACCAAAACTGGTTTGATGAAGCTTGCTCCATTGCTCAGACTTTAGGTGTGCAGGTTAAAGTACCTGATAGTGTTTCGTGTCCCAGGGACAGCCTGGTAAAACCCGGCGGCTACTATAAGGATGCGATCAGCGTTCCTTTAGTCGATCACATTATCAACTCTGTCAAGGACCATTTCTCTGACGACCACAAAGAGGCTCTGAACTTCCTGTCTCTGGTCCCGTGCTCGGTCACCATGAGCTACACTTTTGAAAGCCTGAAGTCAAAGCCTCCGTTGTATGTCGGCGACCTTCCCGATCCCGACAACTTCTTTACGGAACTTTCGTGCTGGAAGGTAAAATGGAAAACCAAAGTGGTTTCCCCGACAATACCAGACACTATTTTCCAGACTCTTCGTCTGCCCCTGATGCAGTATTTCGCCAACATTAACACGTTGCTGAAGATCATGTCAGTGTTACCGAGCACCACGGTGGAGCATTGCGGCGAGGTAAACCGCCATAAAATGTTTCAGGACTACTTGAGGAACACGTACGCCAAGGACAGGACTCTGTGTTTGGCCATGCTTCAGGTAGGCACGAACTTTAACAGAGATCTGGACAGGATGGTCACTCAGTGTTTGAAGGTCACCCCGAAGACGCTGGAAGGCATCTGCCTGGTAAGGTTCCTCTTTAAGTTCTTTGCCCAGTATTTAATATGCTTAAGATCACTTTATCGATTACTATTTATTCCACCCAGGACAAAGAAGCAAAAAACCTGAGGAATTCTGAGATAAGAACAGAAGGTTTGTCAGCATTTGTCTATTTTAAGTCTCTCATTTCCGCTTGTATTTTGTACTTGACCACTCTTTTTGTCTTTGTACCAGACAACCACAATGACGAGGAAATGGAAGTTCAACTGGACGTGTCAACTAAAAAGCTCCCAGACTTCAACGAGTTGAAGGGAGATGGTAGGTTCTCTTTCCATGAAGATCATTAGTATAACCCTCACTTAACGTTTTCAGTTAATGTTAATATTTCTGTGGTTGTTTTTTAAGGTAACTGTATGTCTAACAAAGCTGAGACTGAAAAGGTTCCTGTAGTTGCACCTGCTGTAGTAACGGAGGAGCAGGAGACCAAGCCTTTGGATGAAAACGGTCACCCTGACCAGCTGGAAGACGATCTTCAAAGGGTCTTCATGGTGGCGGCCAGACTGGCCAGGAAAAAACGCCTGTTCCTGGACCTCCCCAAGGAAGAGCAAGACCTTGTCATGCAAGAGCTTGGTGTGTGTCACTGGGACTTGAAACATCTATCAGACACAGACATGGTAGAAAGCATTGTAAAGTCGATGAGGGAAACTATCCTTGCAGAAGTTCAAGAATCTCCATTTTTTTCCATCATTATCGACAAGGCGGTTTCTGTAGATGACAAGAAGTACGTTCCTGTGTTTGTCCGTTATGTGGACAATTTCACCCCCAGAGTGGAGCTTTTAGGGTTCCTCACCCTAGACTCAAGCTGTGATGCAGATACCCAAGCTAAGACTCTCGCAAAAATTCTCTCTGATGAGTGGGGACTCCAGATGGGATGCTGTCGTGGCCAGTCGTTTATGTGCATGGGTGCTGGGGGTCAAGGTCTGAGAAAGCTGTCTTTAGGATTCCTGGAGAGCTTTCCCATGGCTGTGAACACGCCAAGCGAGTCCTGTGGCCTTGCGTATTGGCTGGCAGTCAGCCTTCATAACGACCCCATCGCTAAGGTGCTCGGCGTAGTCGAGGATCTGTTAGTTTTCTTTGATCAGTCACCCAGACTGCATGTTGAGCTTTCTCAGACACGCGAAGGTCTTTTGAACACTCCTCGGGAAGCGCTGGCGGAGGTCCCAGAAACGTGCTTGTCGAAGTGGAAAAAGACAGAGGACTTCTTTGACCTTTTGGTGGACATGCTAGAAGGAGCACTGAGTTGCCTGGACTCTGTAAGCAACAACGCTGACGGTTCGTGGAGCAACAGCATGTCGATACACGCGCTGATGCTTTCCACAGCCATTAGGGAATCCGACTTTGTCATTTCCCTTGTCATTCTGAAGAACGCCTGTGCTCCCCTGCGGAACTGCAGCACGGTCTTGCGCTGTGGAAATCCTGCCGATATCATCTGCGAGCTGGAGAAGATCCCAGTTATAATAGAGTCCCTTGTTAAGATGCTGGAGAACATCAGTGTAGTGCACAGCACCTGGTTTGAGGAGGCAACCCAGCTGGCTGTTAAAGTTGCAGGAGCGCTCTCGTATCCGGACACGGTCAGCAGCTACGACTCTCCGGAGGTGGGCTACAGAGAGACCGTTAGCATACCTGTCTTGAGTGGTCTGATTGAGGAAATGAAGTTTAACTTCTCAGAGTGTCACCTGAAAGCTTTGAGGGTTCTTTCTCTTCTTCCCACATGTAATCCGTTACCCATTCTGCCAGAGGCACCAGATAAACTCTACACTATCTACCAAAGTGATTTACCCGAACCGGACGCGGCAGAAGAGGAGATAAATGCCTGGGCCGCAGTTTGGCGAGAGAAGTATCAAGACGGCGCTTTGCCCACATCAATCTCAGAGACTCTACACCACCCTGAAGCCAAGGGTCACCCTAACGTGACTACTCTTTTGAGGATTGTTGCTGTGCTACCTAGCATTAGCATGGAGTGTGATCTGATGAAGACCACGCTTAACTCATTGAGGAGGCTGATTGTGAATGACTATGGAAGCGCCGGCAAGACAGACGCGGTCATGCTTCTTATGCATCGTCCCATGCTGCGGACTCTGGAGCAAGTCATCGACAGGTGTATGGAGCTTGATGCAAAGAGCCATAGAATTCTGTCTCCGGTGTGTATGTCTGCACAGTATATACTACATCTTCAGAGATTTGTTTTTCCTTGTAGTTTTTGTACTAAAGGGTTATCTGATGTTTTTTAGGTGAAGGAGTGTTTCTGTGTCATGAAAATATGTAACGGTGAGTAGTTTTTCTTTTGGATGCAGTAAAGTGTTGTAAAGTAAAAGAATAATGCTATTGTCTTTGTTTCTTTAGAGGTGGATGAGCTTCTTTCAGAAGAAAGGGTCGATACTACTAGCTCTGGGGTTTCAGAGATGATAAATGGTATCACACAAGACCAGCTCACAACTACAGCTCATTGCGACACTGGAGGTGTGCAACGTCCTTATTCTCTCGGAATCTTCTAATAAGAATTAATTCTAATAAAACAAAAAAAGCTTTAATTTCTTCGCCATTTTAAGTCATTATACTTTTCTTCTTTCCCCCCAGAGATGAGCACTTCCACACTAGATAGTACTTCTCCAATTCCAAAGGATAGTGCCATGGAAATAAATGCTTCCAATGGACAAGCTGCACTACAAGAACCTTTTCCGATCATCACAGATGGTCAGTCGACAGCTGGACATCCAAACGATACAGAAATTAGTTCATCAACAGTGATGATGTCTGAGACCACACTCGGAGAACTGGACATTGCCATAGAGCAAAAAGCAACTGCAGAGCTACAAAATGGAAATGCAGAACTTCTAACTGAAACAGCAGCCCGAAGTGTCACCGCTGAGGACGTCACCATGGAGCTTGTTGAACCGGATACAATAGCAGCTGAGGATGTCGCACCAGAATCAAAAGAGCCAGAACAGATCTCGGAGCCTGTCACTGTAGAACCAAGCACAGCAGCCACCATCAGGGAGGCCACCATGGACGTGGCGGCAGTGAGTCAGGATGCTGACACACAACCAGAAATAGATGTTCAGGAAGAGCCTGTGACATCAACACAAGATGCTATTCCAGAGCCGGCCGTGGATGTTTCCACAGAGCATGAAGAACCTGCAACCGAAGTGGCAGCCCAGGATGTCACAACTGAGCAAAGTGTTGGCGTAGAGCCTGTAACTGAAGGGGAAGCTCAGGTTACCAGCACAGAGCCTGATATGACAGCCATGGAAATCCCAAAAGAGAGCATTGTAGTGGCAGAAGATTCCACTCCCGAGCCTGATAATGGAGACAAAGACGCTACTGTTGAACACGAAGCAGAAGAACGAGGTCTCACAAGAGAGCCTGAGATCAGAGAGCCTGTTGCAGACACCACTAGTGTTGCCACAGAAGCTGCAACCCAGGGTGTTGCTGCTGAGATGTCATCAGCAATCCCTGGTATCAGTACAAACCTAGTCCCGGAACCCCAGGAGATCACCAAGGAGCTCGTTTTAACTGGACAAGATGCCACTACAGAGCATGATTCCCAGGAAGTCACCACCGAGCCTGGTGTGCGAGTCCAGAGTGTAACAGCAGTACAGGAGACTGTAATGCCACCCCAAATCATGACAGAAGTTGAGGACATACCCAAAGATTTTTCTCTGGTAATGGAACCGGATGCCACCACTGAGCCCTCAGATCAAAACAAATCCTCAGACAACGAGACAGCATCTGGAGACTCCACAGTGGAACCCCAAAATGCTCAACCTGTCTCCCCTAGTAGTAAACCCATAATGCCCCTGGAAATGGATGTTGAACCTGTTAAGTTACCTCAGGATACAAGCAGTGAGACCAACACAGCTCAGGAAGTAACTGCTGTGACTGCATCAGAAGCCCAGAATCTTGTCCAGGATGTTAAAACACAACCTGTAACAATAGGACACAATGTCATCTCAGATGATCCGAGTGTCACCAAAGAACCAATAACAGTGTCCCAAGATGCCATAAATCTTACAGAAGCAGTGCCGAGTGAGGAGTCTGTTAAAGCTGAGCAAGTGGTCAGCATGCCAGGAGACGAAGATTCCCCCATGGACACCACTGAGGCAGAGCAGGGCGTGTCCTCACAACCAACAGCAACACTTCCTACGGAATCAACAGCTGAGCATGTGCCTATGGAGCTGGATGGTGCATCAAAAAAAGTGACCACAGAACCAGTCGAAGATGTTGTCATGGAGACCCAAGATGAGTCCAAACAAGTGGCTCAGGATGTCGCCATGGCGCCTATTCCACAAATCCAGGATGTCCACGTGGATCCCACCGAAAACCTCAAAGCAGAAACTCAAGATACAGGTCTGAAGGATGAGGTTCAAGAAGTTACCAATGAGGTTATGGCACCTGCTCAGAATGGGACGCCCGAGTCCGGAATCCTCGAGTCAGATGGAGCCGTACCTGCTGAAAAAGAGAGTGATGCAGACGAGGTCAAGCATACAACCGTTCAAGATGATGTCGATCAACCCTATGCAATAGCTCAAGATGGCACAGATCCCTCCACAGAAGTAGCACAAGCAGCGTGTGAAGATGCCGCTGAACCCCACAAGGGGGTCTTATCGTTTTACAGCACCCCTGCCCAAGAGGCGTTTTTCAGTGAAATCCAAAATGCAAAGTTCTTTTCTATTATATGTGAGCAGCAAATTGAGATCGAAGGACATACGTATATTCCCATCGGGATCTGTTACCTGGAGAAACGAAAAACGCCATGTGAGGATGTTTTGGCATATGTCCCGCTTGACCAAGACACAGATGTCTTCGTTGATTCTATGACAGCAGCTCTGTCGGAGAAGTGGGGTCTGAACTTGGCCCTCTGCCGGGGGCAAAGCCTGCTGACGGTCGGCGCTGCGGGTGCACAAGTGAGAGCAGCAGCATCATTGTTGTCTCAGAGGTACCCAGATGCTGTGCGCACTTTCAGCTCCTCCGTGTCCCTGAACACATGGCTGGCCAAATCGTGCATCATCTCTGAGATAGCAGACAGCTTCACCTGGGTGGAGAGGATGCTTCAGTGGGTGACGGAGGACGAAGACAAGCGCGCAGTATTGCACAAAATGGTCGCGACCCTGTTCCAGCAGGATCCGGCGAAGCACAGTGACCTGACCGACAGGCTTAGCAGGAGCCAATGGGAGAGGAGTCATGACACTCTGGATCTCACCGTAGACATTCTGGAAGCCATCATGCTCAGTTTGAACAATATAAAAGAAAACCATGATGTCCAGACGGAAAGAACACAGGCTGATGACTTCCTCATCATCCTGCAAAACTTTGAGTTCATCCTGACGCTCGTGATCATGAAGAACGTCCTGAGTCCAATTAAAAGTTTAAGCCAAAATCTCCAGGGCCAGCCTCTGGATGTGTATCAAGCTGTGAGCAGTCTGACCGAAGTACTTTCTTCACTGAGCGACATGAAAACCAACATCGACACCCACCTTCAAAGCTGGTACCAAGAAGCAGTGGGGTTCGCGTCCAAGTTGCAGATCAGCGTCGATCACACCTCACAAGAGTGTTTGATCATCTACTGTAGAGACATCGTCAGCAAAGGAGCCATTGATCACTCCATCTGCGAGATCACCGAGCTCTTCTCAGAGCGTGCCCTGTCGGCCGTGCGCTGCATGCAGGTTGTGCCTTATGTCGTGTCCCAGACGGAAGGGTGCTGCGCGGACGCGGACCTTTTCAAGGCGTACCAGGACGATCTCCCAGACTCGAGCTCTCTGGGGGCGGAGCTCCTAAAGTGGCGGGAGAAGTGGTTGAATGCCGATGCGACGCAAGATCCTCTTCCTGCTGGTCTCCTAGACACTCTGAACGCAACAGATGCCGCAGCTTACCCTAACATCGAGACGCTTCTCAGGCTCCTCACGGTCTTGCCCTGTTTCAGAAAAGAGGACTTGATCAGACAGGGAAAGAAGAGTCTCATTGAGTTCAACCAACAGAGATCTTTACTCGAGCTTTATCCTCTATAGAGCGCAAAGCCGTCAACCTGTCCACCCTCAAACTGCCCCGAAAAACTAGCTTTCCATTAATTAGGGTGTCGTATACTGCTGAAGTGCTCGGTGTGTTTAACTCACTGTATCCCTGGTTACAGCTGATCCGATCTGAGCGTAGGTTTCAGTAGTGTTTTTTTTTTCTTTCCTTTTTTAAAGAAAAAAAAATTAGAGCTCTAATTAGAATTGTACACTTTAAGTATAATCTAATTGTTTTATTATTTTGTTTTGTCTTATTTTTATCTTGTGTGTGATGTGGACTAAGAAAGAGGACTGCCTACAGGGACCAATGTCTTGCCAAAAAAATTGAAATAAAAAAAAAAAATAGCAGGAAAGAAGAAAACCACGCCCTAGCCAGGGCTCTAATGCTTTTGTGCCTTTATGCAAAACCTTACCCTGACTCTCGGAACATAAGGACTACGTTTGTCTGCAAGAACGCTTTCAAGCCAAGCTTTTTGGAAGCTTCCCAGCATCTTCAGGAACTTTTACGACTTTTTATTTTTAATCATGTAAAATCCTATAAAAAGAAAAATGTCCGATCCAGTTCCACTCATTTAGTCAGATAACCTGTGGGGTTCAGATTACCTGAATCATGTCACGATCAATCATCCACACGGCACAACTGCTGAAAGGCTTTCGTTCCATTATGTGTCAAAAAACAAAAAAAATGTTTCATTTGTTTGCAGTTTGACTTGGATGCATTGGTTTCTGTAAACACTTTCTCCGAAAAATCCTTCTCATGGAAAAAGGATTCAAATATATATATTTGACTAAAAATAAATAAAAATGATTTAAATGAAATCCTTTTCAACTTTTGATTCTGATTTTAAAACTTTTGGCGGGAGGTCAGGGAAAATGTCCACAAGATGGCAGTCTTGGCTTTGTGTTGTGCAGGAAGTTCCTTCTGGCTGGAATTTTCTTCAAATATGTGTAATATTTGGTCAAGTCGTTGATCTGTGCTTTATTTTCTGTGCATGATATTTTCCTGTGTTCTGCTTTTAAGGAATTGCTTTTTTTCAGAGTTTACAGCCTCAGACTTAAAAAAAAGTCATAAAATTATTTGTTAAAACGAACACTCAAGTCCTGTAGTTTTGAAGATAAACACTGTAACCTTAAGATTAAGAATGTGTCTAAACTAAAAGCTCAGAGTCACAATTTTGTCACCTTATTGCATTTATAGAATCTTAAAGACTTTAGGATCTTGTAAGATGGTGGTGCACAAAGTAATGTGAGTTAAAGTAACTTGGTTATTTCAGTGTCATTTGAGCATAGTTGAGGTTGATTTATGCTTCCGTGTCGAGTCTATGCAGAGCCTAAGTCGGAGGCTACACAAGTGGCCTAAAACGTGAGCGTTTATGCTGGTGTGTGTATCGCACTGCAATTACACCACCATTAGTTGGCGATGGAGTTACTACGGCACTGTGCCGAGTCTCTTCGCAACACTGGTGTGTTGTTGTTTAATATTATTATTGTTATTGTTATTATTATTATTAGTGTTTACTACAAACGATGGTGGATGAAAATTTGCGGACTAAACAACAAGTAAATTACTTTTATTAAAAATTTCTGCAACGGAGAAAATATTTACTGACTTTCGGTTAGTCTTTTGTCAATCTGGTCCGTGCTGGTTTGGCTGAAGAAGCCGTACATCCATAGAGAAAGAAGTGCAATGCTATAGTTGTTGCGGTGTGCGTCGCTGTGACGTGTAGTTATGTTCTTGGGGAGGTGCGCGTCAGGCTACAGTGCAGGGTTACGTGGCTACGCGAGCCCTACGACAAAACTAAATGCTGATTTTGTTTTAACAAAACCAAATCACAACGTTCACATCTACATCTCATCTACTTCCTACAACATTGCATTGGTTTCTTTTTAACATGATGCGTTACTCTGCTTTTTGACGCTTCGCAGGTTTATATGAATGCATTAGACATGCGTTACGCTTTTTTTCTTATCGTCGCACCGCATTCACAGCAGCTTTTATAGCACATACTTCATATTGAAATAACCATAACACAAACGTAACATTTAAGCAACAATATGGAAGGAGGCCATTAACATGGGTAGAGCTGAAACTAAGTTTTCCGCGCTCTTCATGACATCTTTATTTTTTCTTCTTCATGGTTTCTCAGGAACACAAGTTGCGATTATATTTTGTGTTTTTCTATTTAACTTGGAGAGAAAGTGTAAAGTCTCTTGTAAAGGCAAGAGTGTTTATAGCTCTGTAATAGTCACTTAAAAAATTAACAACAGGAATGAACTTCTGCAAAATTATAATCGGGGGTGACGTCCTGCGGTGTTTAGAGGCTGGAGACGTGGTGTTACAGGAAATCAGGACGCGAGACCACGCCAGCCATGATTATTTTCCTGTAACAGTAGGTCCTGCGGTGTGTTATTCCTTATGTATTCATTCTAAGGATCAATAAATTAACGGAATGGATAATGAACTGAAAGTGACCTCAGAAACGACGGACACGGTGCTGAGTCGGCTTGTTTTCTCTGGGAAGTTTGTAAGTCTGAAGGTCGCCATATTAACTGGGATTTATTAGAAAGTGCTGAGACGGGTGTGTTACGGTGTTTGATGAGAGCTCGGGTACACACAGGTTGTCCCGAAGGTCTCATTTTCGACACAATCTCTGTTTCTTTGTAAACACACGCAGTTGTCCTAACACACCTGCTGTTGTGTGTACCAGCACTTCAAATCTGTTCCGAACCACCAGTTCTCAGCCCAGGTGATGCAGAACCTCCTGTCTTCTCAGCTCACCTGATTTAACAAATCGGTAATTAACATCTTTTAATGAGTAGATCTGTGTGTAAGGGAGCAGGGCGAACAACGAGGACGTGTGCAGGCCCGGGATTCTCCAGGACCAGCTTTGAGAAGCACTGCTTTATGTGATATTTGGTTTGGGTCTTTAATTGGTACACCATGCCCTTCACCTGACTAACCCCGCCCCCACCCACCCCCCCACCCCCCCAAATCCAATGCCTAGGTCTTTGATCTGGGGATTTCGGAGGCCACTGTATGGGGCCACGGCAAACCGGAAACTCTTGATCCAACCCTTCCCTGACTTCAGAGACTATTGGGACATTTTGTAGGTTATACATTAACCATCATGCCGTATTATGGCTCTGAAACAGTGCAGGGGACATTTTCAGATCCTGCGAGGAGACGACGTTTCTAAGTGAAAAGGTTTGCTGCGTAAAAGTAATATATAGACACCAGATATTTGTTCAGTTGTTCATGTCATGGTGGTGCTTTTTTTTTTTTCACTTTTACATCCTGAATGCTTTTTGTTCATGTATTTAAAAAAGAAAAAAAAAAACTGGCATAAATCCGAGTTGAGTGCAGCACTTCCTACCGCAGCCCTCTCTATTCATGCTCTGGGTTAAACAAAGTTAATCATTAATCCTTTAACTCTGGAGGCTTGTTCAGTTTTTTTTTTTGTTCCTTTAGCTTTCCATGCAGCGCGCACGGCCGACTCGGAGCGACCGGATGATTTGCGGCACGGCCCTGAAAGACGAAAGAGAACAGATCCATCACGGAATATTGTTTTCAGGGTTAGATCTTTAAGATGCCACTGAAAGGCAATCACTCTCCCATTTCGCTTTACTCTCGGACCCGGGATTGGCTTCAGGGGCGATGACCTCTGACCTATTTTCAGGATTGTTGCTTGTGAGAAAGACGGCGGGGTTAGAGAGCAAAGCCGTAGAGGGGCAGTAACGAGGCCTCGCTGCGATAATTGCAGCCGCAAATCAATCAAGGAAGAGTGTATTAACTTAATTGTGAAGGAAGGCTTTTGTGCTGCCGCGACAATGCCGAGAGAAAGCCGTGTGCGTTTCCCGAGCTCGACGGTTTACAGTTTTCTGAGCGCTTCAGCTGAATCACTAAACAACTTCACACACACACACATCAGCTCATTTGCTGTAACCCTTGCTGAGATGATGATGATGATGATGATGATGATTGGAGCTCTATTGTTACACACATCTCCATGATGAAGGTCTGTTCCCGTGGGACGTATAAAACATAAAAAAATAAAAATGTAAAATAACCCTCCTTAAAACCGATTCCTCATTCACTGTTTTCCCCAAAGAGCCGGTTTCTACTCAGATCCTCGTCCCTCTCTCGTCTGCAAATGTGTTTTCCATCCTGCTTCGGTCCTCGGCTTTTTTTTTCCCTTCTTTTTTCCTTTCTTCTCCCGGTGCAATCAATTATTTTTATTTGCGTGATCTCAGACCCGTGTTTCGTCTTCATTATTTCTTACAATCACAACACGCGGACGAGGCCCGGTTCGGCGCAACGTGTTTGACACGTGTTCACGTTTAAACACCGTGACTAATGAATTTAGGAATAGGACCCTTCTCTCTTCAGAAGGCAGATGAAGCGCCGGATCAGCGTGGAAGCTGCGTCCCATAACAAAGTCTAGAGCTTTAAAGGAAGTCCGTGTTGAGTGATTTGTGTGTCATTGGACGGATTTTATTTTATAATGAATTCAAGGTTTGGGGAGTCGGAATGTGGCTAACTGAGCGGATGATGTGCGAGTTCCTCGTCAGGAGAGAGATCTATAGGGTTTAACAGGTGACGATGTTTAAAGCTGCAGTAGCTCCTGCCCATGCTCCGAGCCGACCATGTTGATCTTGAGTCACTCGTCACGTGCTCTCAGGTTTGCTTTAAAAAAAAATCCCAGGGACGTTTTTTTTCTTTACAGGTTTTTCGTCAAACACATCATTAGCCTTTGCATCGTCTCTAAAAAGCGTGATGCGGCGGCGCTTTAGTGTTTCCGTCTGTCCGGCTCTGTCACCACTCCAACACAGCCTGCTGCCTCTCAGATCTCTAATTAGCTGAGGGTTTGCAGTGAATCCTGGAATTTTGAGTTGTGCTTTCGCACCAAGGTCGCCACTACACGAGGCTTGAGCTTCTTTTATCTGGAAATCCGAAAATGCACATGGAATGACATTTAGCCCCGCCCACAAAACTCTGAGAGCTGAAGGTAAAGGGTCGAGGCCGCACTCGCGACGTTCATGTTCCCCGTTAATATCAGGCTAAGGATTTAGTAGTTCTCATGCTCATGTTTCTTAAACCATAATACCAATTTACTTGTTAGAGAGTGACTTAAAAAAAAAAATCTTAACTAAAAATTCTCAGTGAAGTTTTTTCCTTTAAATGCTGAAGCTCTTGTCTCGTCCTCTTGACACTGGGATTAGTCTGCTTCCTGTTCTTCACTCTGTCGTTCTGTGTTCCTCAGGTCCGTCCTTGCTCTACCTTGGTCTCTGGAACATGGTGTCTCCTGGTACCCTCCCCCCACCACCACCTCCACCACACACACAAGGCCCTGATTGTTGGCGTTGCCGTTGGTGTGAAAGCGAAATCCCTTTGTGTTTGTCTCGTGAGCTTCATCCCATCAGCAAACGGCTCCATCTCCCCCGAGAGCCTCGGCCCCGTTTACACACGGGATTATTCCTGCGCTCTGAGCGGCTCTTTCCTGCAGCACAGGAATTTTAATGCAAAATTTATCAGCTGCATCTTGCCGCGGCTTTAAACCTCTTCTGCTTTATCAGGAGTTATGAAAACTGAGAGGATGAGCGGAGACGCGGGTTTCGCTCTCGGCCACGAGAAACACACACGCGGAGCTCTGTGTGTGTGTGTGTGTGTGTGTGTGTGTAGACGTCATTAGACGTTAGCTAGAGGACAGGAACTCGGAATCTAACCTTTGAATCTGATCTTTTGTGAGCTTTAATTCCTCACAGGTTTTGTTTAGTAAGAACACAATAATGAGCAGTAACTTAACAAGGTCAGTGTGTATTACAAACAACAACAACAACAACAACACACTCGTAGCGAAGGTGGTTCTTTTAAGTGTAATTAAAGCTTTCTTGACCTCCCTTGCTGTTTAGCAAAACCTGTCTCGTACCCAGGAGCTGTCAGACGTTTAGCGTTTAGCTAATCTCTCTCTCTCTCGCTCTTCTAATCAAAACACTGTGAAGAAGAAAACAGCGCAAAGAGAGAACTCTTAACTTTGTTTCACAACTCTTTGTTGTGAAAAACTAGCAGAACGGTTTCATGAAGCAGTCCTGGGTTCCCCCCGAGGGAAAAGCGAAGAACCCTAAAGGCACATTGTTTTCTTTTTAATTAGAGGAACCACAGAGGTGAGGGTCATGCTAACGAGAGAGCGAGCGCTAGGCTAACAGGTCGTTTAAGCACAAATCAACCTCCAGAGCTTTAAAAAAAAAAAAAAAAAAAATTTTAAGAAAGGTAAAAAGTGAATGTTCCCTTCCCCCGAGCGCTGAGGTGAAAGCCCCGCCTTCCTGTTCACTGACTTACAAACCCAAAGTTCATGAAATCACAGGTCAAAGGTCACCCTGGAGCTGCGTGACCTCGTCTTCATACACAGAAACCTTAGCGGCGGTCGGAACCAGAACCGCACTCCCAGCCGAACGCCTTCACCCCGGGTCGAGCATCATCACCAACACACACACACACACACACACACACACACACACCGGGTCACCTCACACCAAACGCTCTCACACAGCTGCTCTCTCTCTCAATCTGACTCACTTTCTTTCTTTTGGCTTCAGCACGACTCGTTTTCTCTCTCCTGCTCTTACTTTCATTTCCCTTTTCTTTATCCTCTCTTCTCTCTCTCACTCAAAGCACTCTCTTCTTTTTCTCCATCTCTCTTCTCCTTCTCTTTGATTTGACTTGGGTACGTTAGTGCTCTGACTCGCTCTCGTTTGCTGCCGCCAGTCTGCTGAACGTACGCGGGGTTCTTTCTTCTGGACGTCATTCGGGTATTTTTGTGCGAAAATGTTAATCATTTGAAGAAAGTCTTTCTCTAGTGGAGCATGTTGTTAAAGCTGGTGATAAATACACAGATTTAGTCCATGAAAAATTTCAAGCAGCTTTTCTGGAGACGGGAATCGCACACATCGCTGAACTGGTGAGATATCATTTATAAAAACACGAGTGAGAAGAATAATCAGGTTCATTATGTGAATATTTCTCCATAACCTCCTCTACACACACACACACACACACACACGCACACTTACTCAAGCTGTTCTAAGATCGAATCTCTTTTAGATGAACCATTATTCTCTTCTCTCCTGTTTTCATTTCATTTGTTGAAACCTGTTTCTTTTGAATTTGGCATTAATACACTTTCACTCCCCCCCCTCTCTCTCTCTCTCTCTCTCCGTTTCTCTTTTCCTTTCTTCTCACCATTCTCACTCTCTCTTTGTGCTTCAGATTTAAACAGAAGTGTGTGTGTGTGTGTGTGTGTGTGTGTGTGTGTGAGACCTGTGGGGGATTAGGGCAGAAATCCGGAGAGAACTGCACACTCCTCCGCTCCTCCACTTCAGGAGCATTAGCGCTGATTAGTGCCGCTGATTAATTGCGTGGCTTTGAGGATGCGGGTCGGGCCTGAGCTCGGCTCTGAGAGGGGTTTACCTGCCGAGTCCGAGTGATTGGGAGCGATTGAGTTACTGCACTGTCGGCTTTTGTGCCCCGGTGTGGATTGTCTTTCAGCTCCTCATAACCCGGTTCTGATTTATTCTCTCTAATCCCGGCCCAGGCGGATCGATCAGAACCAGATGTGGTGGCACAAGTTACCTATTGTTCCGTCCTGTGGCCACTTGGTGCCCCTTAAAGCTCCACAGCATGTGTGTGTGTGTGTGTGTGTGTGTTCCTACTGTCTCAGGTGCAACTTTACTCGGTTCATAGAGACGAGGTCCTTGAGATGTTCTGACTGTTTCTCTCTCTCTCTCACCCACACACAGAAGAACCGCTTCAGTACCCGATTGTGGCTAATGGAATTAGGAACAGGTTCACTGAGGAAGCCATTTTGCATTCTAACGCGGGACGCGTCCCAGGACGACGGTAACGAGAACATCGCCTCAGTGCACACCCTCTCGAACCGCCTCTCACCAGCGGACCTTTGACTTTATTTTGTTATTCAGGAAGCAATTAAATGTTTTAGAACACACACACACACACACACACACACACACAGAGGGAAAGAGAGAGGGAGAGCGAGGACTATAGAGATTTGCTCCCTCTTGTTGGACTCCAGTTAAATTTTTCACCCGTGTCTCATGCTGATTCAGGAACAAGCCACCACTGTTTCCCGTCCTACACGCCCTCGTTTCTGTCATCTATTCTATCGTTCACAAGCGCCAAGATCAAACACGGACGGCAGGGAAACGCTGCGCTGTGGAAGCCGGGAGTGCTGGACGTGTGGGGGAAATAAGACGCGTCGAGGAGACACTCTGAAGTTTTTGTTTGTTTTTGATAGAACTGAAACGAGACAAAACATAGAAAGGAAAAAATGTCTATCAGCCTCCGTGTTAAAGAGAACTGGACTGATGCAGCTTTAGAACATTTCAAGGTTCTTTTGCTGGTCTGTAGGTCCAAAGTCTTCCCCGAGTCCATGTACCAGGTTTTCTAAGGGCGTTTTCACTTTAGCCGCGCTCGGGAACGATTGCTCCATTCAAATAGATTTTTGCGCTCCGTTCTCGGGTACACTTGCGTATTGTGCTGTTTCGGGCAGATGATGAGATTGGAGCTACGCGCGTGCTGAGATTTCGGAGGAGGTGGACGGAACCGATGGCGTCTAAACGATCTACTTCCATCCTCAGGTACGCTTGTGTTCGGTTTCTGATTCGTTTTCAAGCAGACTCGGGGACGGAGCGCAGAGCGATTGTGTGAACCAGACTTTGGGGTCAAGTGTTGTAGGAAACCCTGATGTGTCCCACAACAACTTGGCATAAAACCGAAATGCCAAAACGTTATAAGAAACTTCTGGAATCACTAACGCAGACGATGGACGAGACACGGCACCATGTAGCAGACAAAGCAGATGAGCAGCACATTTACAACCTCACACACACACACACACACACACACGTACACACTGCAGTTATGTTTAATCCTCTGTTTAGCCGCGGTGTGTTAGCGTCTCTACAGCGCCGTGACCTCAGAGTGACCGACGCCGGACAGGACCTTGTTCTCCGCACCACGGCTCGAGTCGCCAGTGTCCCCGCGGCCATTGAAGTCCACAGGACGTGTTTAGACAAGCGCCTCTCATCTGCTACATGAAAGGAAGCCGAGGCCTACGACAAGGAGGAGCGCTCCGAAACAAATGGCACCCTCTGAAGAGCAGCAGCTTCGGTGGCCTCGGGAACCTTCTGCTCCTGCTGAGACCGATTCTCCTCGGGTGTGTTTGCACAACTGCGCTTACACACACACACACACACACACACACACACACAGAGCAGACTCACTCATTTAACAAACCAGACAGTAATGAGAGATCAGAACAATGCGTCATGCAAACGCTGATCTGAGACTCCGAGTGTTGAACATTTTCACGTTCAGAACTTCCTGCGCAAATAATAAACGTTTATATTTAATCGTTTGAAAATTAGACAATCTCTTCATGTGGCGTCTCTTTGTGGATGTTTATTTGATTAAATGCTTCGATAAAATGTGAGAATTTTCAAAAGAAAAGCGGCTCGAGTAAACGGAGGAGGAGAGTATTTACTGCAGCTCGAGTGATGGATTCCAACTCAGTTCAAACAGTCAGGCAGCAGAAGCCTCTCCATCTCACACACACACACACACACACACACACACTGCTGGGCTTTTGATGTCACACACTCATTCCTGCTCTGTTTGTGCTGCAATAACAGACTTTTGAAGACACAAAGCCGCTTGAACGGCATGTGAGACGGAGAATGTTTGCTTTCTGTGTTCGTCGTGTTTATAGACCATTTTTACATTTTCATTTTTATTTTTGTTATAATTAAACATGTCCTGTAGAATCTCTGCTTATATAAAGGGTGTTTAAGGTAAAAATGTGGACTCGGTGTTCTGTGTATTTGTTGTAAGACGAGTGTAAAACAAGACGAACGAGTTTAACGATGAGATGAAAAGCGAAAACAACTCACTCTCTCTCTCTCTCTCTCTCTCTAACTGACATGAAAGTGGTTTTAATCATAAACGGTCCACTGTAGACGAGCACACGCTGTTCTCCTGTCGAAGCCCACGGCTTCCTTAATAAATGAGAAAAAAAAAAAAAAAAAACGTCATTTTCAATAAAACTAGATGTTTAATGAAAACCCGATCCTTCTCTGATCCTCTGGAATCCTCGGGGTCAAAAGTTGACCGTGTTTATGTGAAAGAAATATTAACATGCTTTTATTTACTCCTGCGTCCTGGAAGCAGTGAGCCGCTGCACAGCCCTGACACTGGAGACTCCTTCCACTGACGTCACATTTAGGGAAATCTTCACCGGACCGGCGACAGCACGCGTCTCCGGGAACGAGCCGCTACTATGGTGACGCTAACGTATCGGGTTGACGGCACACTGACAGGGCTGCTGTTAAAGAGACTAAATCCAGACCTGAGGACCAATCAGGACTCGGCACTCACAGAGAGAGAGAGAGAGAGAGAGAGAGAGAGATCAGGATGTGTGCTGGTGATGTCAGCGCTCCAGTCATGTAGAGACTCACCTGCACACGCGCTGATCCTCCGCTCCTTCAGAGGTGTTAATCCTCCACTCCGGTGCGTTTACACAGCGCGTGGGTGAGTGAAGGGTTAAATCTGACCTTCTGGTCAGCATACAGGAACCTGAACTGAGCCTCGAGTCTGTGCACAGACTCCTGAGCATCCGCTCATCTGCACAAGCATTGTTCAAGGGCCCAAGCAAGCACAAGGACATCAAAGTGTGTGGAAGGTCCTGTAGGTCTTCTAAGGATTTTTTTTTCCAATCATCCGGGGCTTTTTGGGGGTCTGAACATGTCATGCTCAGAACGTCCTCATAATCAGCACACAGAAAGGAACCTGCTGCCATTAGGACCCCGGAGTGGCGGGGGGGGGGGGGGGGGGGGGGGTGGGGTGCCGGGCAGGATGGGACGGGGCGGGCCCGCGGTGTCTCAGGGCCTTCACAGGATATTTTGCTGCATCCTGTAGCTCATACACACTTACACTTCCACATTTAGATCTCTTTGAGATAAACAACTTTCGCTGCGCATGTCATGGGCTCTACTCAATTTTGGGTTGTTTGCAAAACACACCCAATGGAATTCGATGTCCTCCTCCACCAAACGATCGCCGGCCGATGTGATCTTATAACATTAGCTCCAGCAGCCTGGTGGTGCAGTGGAGAGGGTTTTAGTCTCACAGCCGCAGGGTTCCTGCTCAACCCTCAGCTCAGGTCTCCAGAATCAGCTCCAGCTCCATCACCACCCTGCAGCTGAGCCTTCATCAGGTGTGCAACGGCATTTCTCACAAAGAAAAAAAGAGCTAATATGAGTTGAGGGTGTGGCTTATTCAGTTCAGTGTGTGTAGTAATCAAAGGAGGGTCAATCAATCAGGATGTGGATCTGGAATGACTGACGCTTTTCTTCTGAGCAGGTCTTCTGAACTCTCCAACATCATCCAAGAGTGACGTCCAAGAAGCCCCGCCCACTCTCACTAAAGCCAGGGAGTCTGGGTGAAAACCAATGACATGACGCCCGCGCTTCCTGTTACAGTAAACGGAGAATGTTTTGAGGTCATTAACCTGAAATAAGATCCAACAAGATCACATCAGACAAAATCACACTGATCAGGAAAACAACGACATTTCAATCAGAAAGAGAAAATCCAGCATCTCGGTAACGGCGATATCTAAAGCTTAATGCTGTAATGAATGAAGATTTGATGGAAATCAGGAGAACTGAAGAACGTCAAAGAGATGCTGATTTCGCTGCTGATCCACGAAATGTGTTTCATGTTCCCGAGGCAGGAGGAAAACCACGTGGAGGGTGAGTGAGTGTGTGTGTTCGCTTTAAACCTCCATGGTGCTCTGAGTAAACAGTGTGTGTGGCTTCGGGAGACGTGGCAGAGGAAGTGGAGCATCTGGGGGTCTGATGATGCTTCAGATTAAAGAAGGAGACATCACCGCAACAAATATAAACCGTGAAGGTGATTCATTTCAGAAAAAGTAATGGCATCAATGTACACACACACACACACACACACACACTTGTATGATCGCAGAGACATCGGCTTTTCAAAATGAGCGACAATTACGGAGCCGATTTACTGAATCGAGGCAGAAATTTTCCAGCACGTTTGGACGCCGCGTGTTTTCTTTCCGTGACTGTGAACTGGCCCAGGGTAGGTGTGTGTGTGTGTGTGTGTGTGTGTGTGTGTGTGTCTGCTCGGCCAGTGGTTCAAAGTGGGCAGGAATTGAGAGCCTGTGTGTTAAAACGGCAGCGCGGACGCTCCATCTCGCCTGGGGTTCATCTTCAGCTCCTCGTGACCCGGTAAACAGGTTTCGAGCGGTTCGCAGTCCGGCGTCGCTGGATGTTTCTTGCTTTCCTCGCGAGGACGCGTGTGGGTGTTAGTTTCTCGCCTCTGTCCAAGTTCACTTTCAAAACACGGCCTCCGGGTCGTACAGTAGGAGCAGAGATCATTTCAAAGCATCACACCGATATACAGAGGAATTTATAAACATGACCTCAAAACCATCTCACTCGAGCTCCAGGCTCGCAACATCTAAATAACCAACCAAACACACACACACACACACACACACGTGTTTTATTCCACTTGCACTGTAACAATTCACAAATAATAATTATTTTTTCAATTTATCAAAGCACATCTCTCTCTCTCTCTCTCTCTTTCTTGATATCAATAAGACAAAATGATAAAGAAGCCTGAACTCCTTTGTCCTGAAGATAAAGTTACAGCTTCACCTCTGACTGTAATGATGCTCTGACACTGGAGACTCCTTCTTTTCAGCATGTATCCCAAAGTGTGTGTCAGTACTTTATGAATTCATGAACTACCTGACATTCAGTATGTTTGTGCTGCCAGTTCACCAAGTCATCCGTAACAGCTGAATTCTTCTCTAGGTGAAGTTGTAAAGTCGTGATGTTTCAGCAGTGCTCACTGCTGCCCCCTACAGTGAATCGTCTGGAGTGAGTGGCGAATGAGCAAAAATGAAATTTCACAGCGGAACCGACTCCAGTTGGCCGAGATATCAGACTCTGTAAATAACCGTCTAGCGTTCAGATACGTGTTGACGTTTAGCAGTTTATAGACGACAGGAACTCCCACTGTGCCTTTAACCGCGTCACACAAAACCTCAGGCGGAATCACACTCGTGAGGAATCACACTCCGTCCACGCTATAGGCCTGGTTTTATTTAGAATGAAGACTCCCTCTTGGTAAGAAAGCTCGATTCACAGAGAAGCCCATGTCTGAGTTTGTGTCCACGTCTGCGCAGTGTGTAAACACCATATCGTGGGCGGAGCTCAAAGTGGGACAATTCGTTTTGTTTGCTTTCCCATCGCTTTTGGGTGGAAAGTCGAACCCGGCTCTTGTTCTCACATGCAACGAGATTAACCCCTGGTTGTGAAAGTTATCAAGAGAGCAGAGGTCATGAGACATGACCTGTGTGTGTGTGTGTGTGTGTGTGAAATTTCTTCACGTATCAATGAGAATGTTATGTCTAAATATAGTCTGAGCCGTGCCTCAGGAAGCTGTTCTGCACTAGCCTGACTGAAACGCTTTCCAAAAACTGCGATGTGTGACACACCAGTGTTTTTTTTTTTTTTTACCCTGAACTCAAGGTCACGTGAGGTCACTTCAGACTTTGTGTCACTTATTGGAAAATGCAGTTAGGGTTGATTTGATTAGTGTGCACACACAAGCGAGCAGCGAGAGTCCGGTCACGCTGAGCGAGTCCTCGTGTGGAGGAAGGGTTTTAAACGTCTGATCAAAGACGCACAATAACCGAACTGGACAGCTAAATCCAATCAATTTTACACACTTTCACATTAGCCACACGCGCACAGATAGAAAAATCCAGACCTGTGTGTGTGTGTGTGTGTGTGTGTGTGTGTGTGTGTGTGTGTGTGTGTGTGTGTGGTATTGAGGTATAACAGCTTCCTAATATTGTATGAATGCTTTCATTTTAATACTGTTATCGTTTCCATGGCAACATTTAAAGGATGCTCAATGTAAAATAAAAAAAAAACACATGAACTTGTTGAAGTTTTTGCTAATCTTTATGAAGGAAGGAGTCTCCAGTGTCAGAGCTTTCTCACACCCAGAGGTATAGATTTCCAACGTCTTCAGGACTGGGGAGTTTCATAATAGAGTTTTATAAAAGGATTATTTTTTGTCCTATTAACTTGGAGATAAACGCGAGGCTGGTGAGGGAACGAGTGCTTATAGCTGCTATAATGTAGACTTGGTAACATTTCACAACACTGAGTAACTATAAACAGGTATAAAGTGCATTGTCTCATTCTTTTATTACTGGTTTAAGAGGAATAAGCAGCTGCTGCTGCGCCGGAACACGACCTCGGCCCTCATGTATTAATTCTCATGTAAGATGGAAAAAAAGATTGAATATTCGGTTCATGTGAAAACGGTGCAAATCTGTATTGATCACACAGACTGATCTCTCACCGAGCTCCGGGTTCATGAGGAGAGGAACGGAACACACGCTTGGGGAACCGAAGGACGACAATGACATTAATGAGAACGAATGGAAACTCCAGAAGGTGCAGAGCTCATGTTCACTGCCTCCACACAATGCGATGATTTCTACTCAGAAGTTAAAGTAGAGATAAAGCGTCTTTATTTCAACAGTCTTTTACTGAACAAGCTTTTATTTCTTAAATTAAATAGTTAGATTAATTTAAGAAATAAAAGCTCGTTCAGTAACAAGTGTGTGTTTTATAGATTTTTTTTTTTAAAAACCTTCTTACATCAGCTTCTGTTCTTTCAAAAAGCTGCAATATAAAATATATAAACTGTATAGAGGAGAGGATTACTGTCGGATTTACAAAGTGATGGTGTTTTTTTAATCTCATTGCTATTTCAAATTCCTTCAAAAGCAAAATAGGTGATTTGAGAATTAGTGGAATTCTTCTTCTTATTATTATTATTATTAGCAGTAGTAGTAGTTATAATTGTAGTTATTTTCATGGCAAAGGGATTTAAGTATAAAATTTCAGTTTCAATCTTTTTCAAATTTTCATCATAAAAGTGAGTTAAAATTTCTTCTTTATGAAATACACTTTGTTTCTGTTTACACTATTATTCATATTTATCATGCATAAACCTTAAAGTGCACAGAACAACTGATCTACTATAAAATTACAACACAATTTTTTTGTTGTTGTAAAAGTATCTAATTAATTTATTTGTATAATTTCCATCTATTGATGACTAGTGCTAGTACACAAAACAGTTAAAATGTTCAAGCTAATAATAATAATCTGCTGCTCTTTGATGTAATTAGTGATATTATTATTATGATTATTATTATTATTATTATTATGATTATTATTTGAGGTTGAAGTCCACGTCCATGTCTGTGTGTCTCTCTGTACAGCAGAACTCTCTGTCTCACTTATTAATACACAGAAATCACATTCTGTAAGGTCGAGTATCTGACGCCTTGTTTACACTAAGTTGTACTTCTTTGGTGCTCAGACAAATACACTCGCTGTTCGGTAATCGGAGAGAGAATCACAGATGAGAAATGGAAAAAGTCGATCAGATAAAGATGAAGTTTCGTCTTAAAACGACTCCGGCGTGTTAAAATTCACTTATACCACTTCAGAGCTGTTATTTCAGCCAAAGTGAGAATCTGAACTAATCCCAGTCAAAATATTCACTTTATCTTTTCTCATTAATATCTATTGCTGCAGGTGTTTGTTTACATTGAGACAGTAGCGCATTAGTAGATTATTTTAAAGTAGATGATTAAATCCCACACATAACTGTTCATAACATCACTTTTACTCAACATGTAGATTCACTGATGGTGCAGATTAAACTTCAGACTGAGATCTAAAGACTGCAGGAGATTCAGTCAATTCTGTCTGGAGAGTTTCGTGTGATGCTGCGAGAAGTAACCTGGCTGGACAGACAGAGACGCAGACAGACAGTCTTGTCTCTGAGTCTGGTTTCTGCAGACCAGATCTTTATTTTATTCCTATAGCTGGTGACTGAGGAGCAGGTGTTACCGCTTTAATTAAACACTAAACGAGACGCGTGCGTGTAAACACACACACACACACACACACACACACACACAGGACACATAAAGCATAATATAAACAGGACAGAAACATAAATACATGAAGAATGAATGATATAATGAAAGCGCGCGCGGGATCGCGGCTGGGACTCGGCGCTCGCGCTTTGTTATGCAAATCCAGTGTGACGTCACGGGGGGGATCAAAGCCGGGAGCGCGTGTCTGTACACTGTGTGTATATATATATGAGTGCGCGCGCGCTGTCGGGCCGGTCAGAGCACGCATTCCGCTCAGAGAGACACAGACGGAGAGAGAGAGAGAGAGAGTGTGTGTGTGTGTGTGTGTGTGTGAGTGAGTGCTCCAGCGCGCAGTGCAGTGTTGCGGCGTATAAAGTGGAGTTCGGTGTCGTTGTTGTCGGTGTCCCGGATGTGCCGCCGCCGCCGCCGCCGCCGCCGCTCGGTTTTAGCCCGGATTACCGCCACTGGATTATAAAGGGAAACTTTCTTCCTCCGTTCTGTCGCCGTTCTGCCCCGCACTCAGTCCCGGAGTCTCGCGCTGTCCCGCTCGCGCCGACCCGCCCGCGCGCCTGCTGCTGCTCCAGGTGAGAATAAAGCCGAGCTCTGCTTGTCTCTGTCACACACACACACACACACACACACACACACCGGCTCGTTATCACTGCGTGACCCTACAGAGTGTCCAGTACAGACTGAGACCTGCGTCACCCGGCTGTGTCCCAATCCACCTCCTCATTACACACTCCACTCATTATTACACTCTTATTACTGCTCATCACACACACACACACACACACACACACACTCTATTAAACCTAAAGGTGTGTGTGTGTGTTAACTGTGCATGGCTGTGTCCCAAACCACATCCCGCCTCCCGTCTGCTTATTCCTACAAACAATCCTAATACATTAATAAATAAATAAATAAATAAATAAATAAACCCCACTTGTTCTGTGTGAGTGTTGAGTCTGGACTCTGTGCACTCTCCCTTACAGAGCTACACACTCCCCAGTGTGTGTGTGTGTGTGTGTTTATTGCTATTTATACTCGGTGTGTAAAAAGGTGAGGATGAAAGTCAGCGGCCGCGTCCCAAACCACATCCTGCCTCAGGAGTCATTTATAGCGCATTAGAGTTACACTCTCCCTCTGTGTGTGTGTGTGTGTGTGTGTGTGTGTGTGTGTGTGTGTGTGTGCTCTGTAGTGCACTAGTCAGTGGTTTGGGTGTAAAAGGCTGAGACTGACCCGAGCCTGGCCGCGTCCCAAACCAACATCCACTCAGAGCTGGATTTCATACCAATTCAGGTGTTTTATAGTCATACACTCTGTACATTATTCACACTGACTGTGTGTGTGTGTGTGTGTGTGTGTGTGAAAAAAGAGAGAGTGAGAGAGAGAGAGAGAAAAGTAGAAGTATATAACTAAAATATATAATAAAATAATTATATCCAATAAAATAAAATAATATCCAGTTACATTTTATGAAAATATCAATATAGTGTTTTGCATATAGTGTATATTATATTATATAGTGTGTAGTGTGCAACGTATAATGTGTAGTGTGTGTTGTATAGTGCGTGTTGTGTAGTGGATAATAAACCACAGGCAGGACGTCCAATATTAGAATAAATTAATATTTCTTTCATACATGTGTAATAATATTTGCTTTGCAGTTATCGCTGCATATTATGAATTATTATTATTATTATTAATAATATATAATAAAAATATATAGATGTTGTTATAAAATATGGTGCATGTGTGTAAATATAAAACCAGACAAAACTGTTATTTTTTTCAAACTTCAGACGTGATGAGAATGTAGTCGTATTTACAGCTAAAGCTTCTCCTTTTGTTTTAGTTGCACACATGAATTGAAAATGGATACAAACCATATGTGTGTGTGTGTCTCTGTGTGTGTGTGTGTGTGTGTGTGTGTGTATAAATATATCCTCAAGCTCAGTGCAGCGTCCTGTAGATCTCTATAATACCGTTATTCATCTTACACAGTCTGCTTGTAAGCGTCTAGTGTGAATTCCTATTGCAGTGTGTAGTGATTGTGTAGTGTGTGTGTGTAGTGTGTGTTTAGTGAGTGTGTAGTGTGTGTGTTTAGTGAGTGTGTAGTGTGTGTGTGTAGTGTGTGTGTAGTGAGTGTGTAGTGAGTGTGTAGTGTGTGTGTGGTGTGTATTCTGGTGGTGCTGGACGGAGGCTGCACGGACCTCTGAGTCCTAATCACTGTGCTGCAGGAGAGACTGAGTTACACACTGTACGTCCTGTAAATACTAAACTGATTAAATGAGATTAGTGCCTGTTTTTGAATTCGTATGCATCGCTTATAGAACGTCTAGAACCAGTTTATAAATCCATCTCTGAATCTGTGTGTCGGTGTGTGTTAAGCGCTTTTATCTGCCTGCGTAACCCCGGGTCGGAGACATGTCGCTGATTAATGTCTTTTATAATAATTTAAGACGACGCAGTGGTGCAGACGCCAAACATCCCCAAACCAGTTCCACACAGCCAGCCGGTCCCAAAGAGTGTGTGCAGAGTGTGTGCAGAGTGTGTGCAGAGTGTGTGCGGAGTGTGTGCGGAGTGTGTACGGAGTGTAATGTCCAGATTATTACTGAGTGATTCACCTTAAAGCACATTATTCACCAAACCGTGAACTCTTCAGTCACTGCAGTGAGACGCAGCAGACGGCCGGGTTCCGGTCACTGTGCAATTCAAAAAAACAAATATATGATAATTAATTAAAAGCAAACAAACGATGAAAGAATGCATTTTTGCAGCATCATGAACGATATAATGTGAATGAGAATTATAATATTTCTTTATGCACATATGAACATCACAAGTGCAGCCGTGACATTATAAAACTGTTGTTGTTGTTGTTGTTGTTGCAAACTCATAATTACATAATTAAGTACAGATTTAATTCAGATTCACAGATTAAATTCAATGTAAAAACTATACAAACAAAACAATAAAGAAATATTTTCATACGGTGTTATGAATAAACCGTAAAACAATGTAAAATGTGCTCGATTTTAATGCAGATTTAAATACTGAAATGTGGAATTAGGTTTGATTTAAACGTTTCTCTCTCTTTTTTATTTTATTTCCTGGACAATAATTCCATGCCTAACTGTCCCCTCGGGATTGTCCCTGTGGCTCGGCTTCACACTCGCATCTTCAGCTCTGTATCTTTGAGCTCTCGGACAGAGAACACCCCTCTCTCTCACTCAGTGGATCCCTCAGTGAAGTGTGTATCAGTTCATTACAGGCGCTGGGGTACGTGGTGCGTCCTGGACATCAGAGGGAGGAGTTTAGTCCCCCTGGTCTTGTCAGAAGATTACCTGATGTTTTAAAATGTCCTTTTCCCCCCTTTAAGGCGTTCCTGTAGGAGAACACAAGCAGTGCGGTGCGAACTCTGATCTACTAACACTCTCCTCAGCATTCAGACACCTAAACGTCGCTCTTGTCTCTTTTTCAGCAGAGAGAGGAACAGAGACACAGAGGGAGACAGGAGCCGTCCGTGCCATGGCCTCAGGCCTGTGATCGCCCGCGCGAGCTTCCTGCCCCGAGACGCACCGAACCAATCAGGATGAAGAGCGGGATCGTGTCGTTGCCGCTGTGCGCCGTCACGCTGTTCACGCTGGCCCTCACGCAGCACTGCGGCGCCATCCGATGGCTGTGAGTGTCTCCATTTCCTCTCTAACCAATAACAATCACACAGCCCTGATCAGGAGGAGGGCGCCTACGCAGGCAGCATGGCTTGGGTGCCGAGTGTGATGCTCCTGATTTTGGACGCGTCCCAGATCCATATTCGATTCATACAGATTTTCTAACACATTTTAAACTCATTTCTCTAATTTTCGTTTGATTCTGTGAAACTGCTTTGAAACAGCGAGCCTTGTTAAAATCGCTATACAAATAGAACAGAATTGAAGTGAACTGAATATGATTCTGTTAATTACACGAGAACGTGGGTTGGAAATGTTGCCATGGTGACACCAACCCGGGTGTGTCTTTGGTACCTTTAGTAACACATATGCATGTGAAGGTGCACATGGTACCGTTAGAGTAAAGCTCTGAACGCTCTGCATTAAATATTTTAGAAAGACAAAATGTCCCACAGCAGCAACAAAGAGCAGGACGGGTTAGTTCCCTTATTCCTCCGAGTAAATAGTGAATAAATAGTGAAAAACTATAACTAACACTAAGGCAAATCCTGAGCAATAAACCACCGCGAAGTCTCCAGTTTCCAGCGCTTAGAGCAAATTACTTACACACGCTATTGTGATTATATCATCAGTTACTAAAATGTTTTTATAATTATATTTGTGTTTATTTATATTATAGCGAATGATTTATTATTCATATTTCAGCGAAGACAAAGTCTGATGTGATTTTTTTTTTTTTTTTTTTTTTTTAATGTGTTGCAAGTTGATGAGATTTAACTTTGTGTAAATAAAGACTTAAACATCTGGAAACCATGTGATCCCAGTAATTTGATTTATAATGATTTATAAAAGCAAAACAAAGTGAAAATCCGTGAAGCGTAATGTAAAGTGGAATGTTTGTGACATGACGGGCGTCGGCCTGCTGCAGCGCTGAGCACAATACAAACCACATGCTGCCCTAAACACCTGTGAGTGTAACCGTGTGTGTGTGTGTGTGTGTGTGTGTGTGTGTGGTTGGGAGAACGGAGAGGGGGTGTCTATAGGTCACAGCTTATCATGGGGGCAGAAAGCAGCGGCCCCTCTCTCCTAATCCGAAACAGGCGAAAGGTGTGTGTGGAACAGGCTGGTTCTCACGAACACTGCACAGTGTGTGTGTGTGTGTGTGTGTGTGAGACAGAGACACGGGGTATAGAACAACAGCAGCCATAGATAATGTAATTTCTCCCAGTCTTAAGGGCAGTGAGGCGCTGTGTGTGTGTGTGTGTGTGTGTGTGTGTGTGTGCTGCTCTTCATCCTCCCCATCATTTCTGTAAAATTGATTTTTTTTTTTTTTGTTCATTTCAAAATGTAAAGTTTTTTAACGATTCCGCGAACACAGCCCTAATTGTTCACCATATAATTAGCGCTTCTCTGCGCGTTCCAGCTGTTTTAGCGTCATGCTCTTAACCCGGTGAGAATAATAACAGTCCTGTGGAGGGTTAACGCGTTGGAAGCGGCGCACATGTGGATGAATTGAAACCTCTGGCACGGTCTCGCTACCACTCCGCCAGATCCGCTGGGAGAAAGCCCTTCTTTCCACTGGCAATCAGAATCCAGTCCTCTTCCTGCCAGATCTCTCTGCTAACGAGGCCAAAAAATTCCCGTTATTATCCCGTGTGCCGGTGACGCCACGTCCTCCTCCTTCCTGCACTTTATCATGTCTCTCATGCGTGACCCGGAGACGTACCAAAAGCGGCTCGAGTTCCGTGTCACAATCGTGTAGCTTGTAAATCACATCTGGAGCAGGTTAACGTGACGAGATCCACGAAAACAAATTAGTGTTTCAAACCTTCACGAGAAACGTATTACCCAGCCGGCTCCGCTTTAACCCCTTCAGAGGCGCGGACCGTCACGTGCGCCTGTGGATCTGTGAGAGCGCGAAGCCCCGCCCCGATCGTTTACCCGCCGGTCTCGGATAGACGCTGAATCCACGACACTCACACAGTTCACTGAGGAAGGAATCGTGCTGAGAGAGAAAATATAATTACTGTAATAAAATGATCAAGTGAAAATTTACTCTTTTTTTTTCTTCAAAGTTAAATCTTTAAAGTGCATAATGTTTGTTAGATTCTGAAAATGGAATTAAAATATGATGATGATGATGAGAATAAAACTAATCTTAGTAATGAGTAATATTTTTAATTACTTTTATCCGCTGAAAATTATTTAAATGTTTTTTAATATTAAATCATTTTAGTTTTTATTCATAAATGTAATTTTTTAAAATTGTTTTTGCATAATTTCACTCAACATTGCATTTAATTATATTATTAATTAAAATTAATTACCTGTAATGTTTTATATATATATACTCTATGTTTTAGACATTATATATATATTTGCATTAACTTGCAGTTTAATGTTGTGTTCTTCCCTTGTCTGTGTGTGTGTGTGTGTGTGTGTGTGTGTCAGGGCTCTGTCGGAGACGCAGGAGCACATTAACAGGACGCAGCAGTGTAAGACGCTCCCCGGCCTGGTGAACTCGCAGTCTCAGCTCTGCCGCACTCACCTGGAGCTCATGCAGGTCGTCGTCCAGGCCGCGCGCGAGGTCAAGAAGACCTGCCAGAAGACCTTCGCCGACATGCGCTGGAACTGCTCGTCCATCGACGCTCCCAAGTACCTCCCGGACCTGGAGAGAGGTCAGAGTCTCAGAGTTCATCTGAAATCCTCACACACACACACACACACACACACACACACACACACACACGGGTTCACTTTCAGTGACGATCGACGGAAACGATCCGGGTGAAACACGACTTCCTGAGCGGAAACGGTTGTTAAATTAAGCTCGAGAGTGTGTGTGTGTGTGTGTGTGTGTGTGTGTGTGCAGATCATTAAAACGACACAAGTGACAGTGTGTGTTCATAAATAAGGAGTGTTTTGGTTTGTTTATTCATTCCTGTGTATATTGTTTGTCCTCATTCTGTCTGTGCCTGAATTCCTGTAATTATTAAGCAATGAATTAAACACAGTGTGTGTGTGTGTGTAGGATTTTCCATTTTCCTCTAACAGCACAACCCCCAGTGTTTTATTCCTCTTACACCACAGCAACTTACCCCCAGTCATAATTTATCTATTTATTAAACAACAGCACGTTATTATACTTTATATCATTGATAGTTAAATTCAGCACAGTGACGTCCTCACGCGCGTTACAGCGGCTCTAAACACTCGTCCCTCGTATGCATCTCTTTCTTTTTTTCTCTCATCAAGAAAAAAAAAAAACTTCTGTCTGACACTGGAGACTCCTTCCTTCTATGTTACATCATGATCAAAGGTCACACGTGCTCGTTTATGATCGTAATTGATCGCGCTCTTTACGCGTGAACGGCCGAATGAGCTGTTGCTATAGAAACCACAACGCATCAGAACGAGGACATTAATATATTACATTAACATTTATTTCTGGTTGTTTTAGCGGTCTTAATTATTGACGGTCCCGTGTTTATGAGGACGGCGACTGATACGCCGCTGGTTTATTGCAGGTTTAATGGCTGCCCACTGAGCATTTCACACCCACTCACACTCGGACTGAGGATTCCTCTCGTCCTCCACTACGCCCTTAAACACTCCTCGTCTGTCTCTAAAGGTTCTGAGCTCCGTCTGATGAAGCCGTCTTTCCTTGGTTTAGTCGTGACGCTGAACAATAGCGTGCTTTCTGCTCTAACTTGGCTCAGTTCCCACGCCGAGTCCTTTCCTGCCCGCTTTCAAGAATCTTTTCTCCCTAGTTTATTTGTTCGAGTTCTTTATCAGGTTGTTTATGTCTCTGTCACGTTCTGCCCTACGGTACTGATGGAACTCCACAAACACCCTGACGTCAGCTAACACCAGAACTACTGGATCATATTATTGTGGTATAGACTGTGATGTATCATGTGATTTCCATGTGATTTGTACAACACTAGTGTGGCTCAATTGTTTCATTATATTCACATGCTAGATTCACGATTTTAACCATTGAAAGACCATTTGTATTACTCTTAGTGTTTTTGGTCGTACTAAATAAACTACTAGTTCTTTCTTGCATTGTCTAACCTCGGTATAATCAGGGTTATCTGTGAGCGTTTGTCGTTTATCACTGTAGAGCTGCTGCAGTATCCATCTATCTATCTGTTTGATTTGCTAATTAAATAGCCCCTGTCATAGCGGAGTGTGTGTGTGTGTGTGTGTGTGTGTGTGTGTGCGTGGTCTCAGTGTTAGTCACACCGAATTCAGATGAAGCTGAAAGGTGACACGGACGTTTCTCTGATCCGTCATGTCGCGAGCTTGTGTTAGACAGAAGCTGTCCATCGCGCTCCAGGAGTGACAAAGCTGAGGGTTTTTTTCCCGTCGTTTTCTCTCTAACTATTCAGATTCCACCTGAATTTGCACCTTCCACTAAGCCGTCTGGAGTTTAAACTCTGGAAGTTCATGTCTGTACGCTGCTTTGTGTGTCTGTCAGGAACGAGGGAGTCTGCGTTCGTGCACGCACTCTCCGCCGCCGCGATCAGCCACACCATCGCTCGGGCGTGCAGCAACGGAGACCTGAGGCTGTGTACGTGCGGCCCCATACCGGGCGATGCCCTCGAGCCCGGGCACAGGTGGGGAGGCTGCGCCGACAACCTCCACTACGGCCTCAGCATGGGATCGAAGTTCTCAGACGCTGCCATGAAGATGAAGAAGAAAACCGGCTTACACCCAAACAAACTGATGCACCTGCACAACAGCGAAGTGGGACGACAGGTAACAACACCTGACCACATGACCACTTACACCAAACCTCAGCTGTCACTCCAAACAGTTGCGTACACTCGTACTTCACCTCCTACCTTTCCATCCTTTCCCTCAGTAACCCTCCTCCCTGTCTCCCCTCAGGCCCTGAAGGACGCGCTGGTGATGAAGTGTAAGTGTCACGGCGTCTCAGGCTCCTGCTCCATCCGCACCTGCTGGCGAGGGCTACAGGACCTGAAGGAAATCGCTCTGGACCTGAAGACGAAGTACCTATCGGCCATCAGAGTGAAGCACCATCCCACAGGGACACGCAAGCAGCTCGTCCCCAAGGACATCGACGTGAGACCGGTGCGAGAGAACGAGCTGGTGTACCTGCAGAGCTCGCCCGACTTCTGCACCAAGAACGAGAAGATGGGATCCATCGGCACCCAGGACAGGTGAGACGCCTCGAGGGGAGAAGGGACGGGTGGTGGGGAAGTCGGAGCAAAAGAGGGTTGTTTAAACTTGAGGTAAAGAGAGAACAGGCTGATTAGCACTGGGGATGTTTTTAACTTTTTGGGTGTGTGTGTGTGTGTGTGTGTGCGTTTTAATTTGAGTATGAAAAATAATCCCGTGTCCTGGAACTTTCTCTGCATTTTTCTACACTCGGCGGGTTTCCTTTTAGCCGCGGTGGAAACGATTCCTGTAACCTGGATGTCCAGCTGTCAGACTTCACGTGTTAGCATTAGCGCTCGGTCTGCACGTGCCTCCGACATGGCTGCAGTGACTGTGGCCTCTCAGTGTGTGTGTGTGTGTGTGTGTGTGTGTGTGTGTGTGTGTGTGTGTGTGTGAGTAATGCGGCTATTCGGGGAGCCAAAAGCTTTGTGCTGATATCAGTCCTCAGAGGAAACGGCTGGCCGAGATTAAGGCGACTAACACACACGGCGCACGCTGCCAGATCCTCCCCGGAGCCGGTCCCGAGGCGGCCAATCAGATGCAGACGAGTTACGTCCATTACTGCTTTCATACGCGCGTCCTGAAACCTTCCCGTTCCTTCCTTCACCGCTCGGCCCTGCCGAGACACTTCCCTGAACGCAGAGTCGCTTTTAGAAACTAAAACCGAGCCAGACTCATAAAGGTTCGAAGGTTCAGGGTGGATTTATATATATATTTATTTATTTTAAATATGGTTCGTCTCTGCTTTTCCGCTTGGCACAGTAAAGTTAAACGAGATGAAGATCATGAGGATTTTGTAGCAAGAAGCCACACGTTGCTGCTGACGCTTCAGCGGATGATAATATTTAAAGACGGAGTGTCGCTGAATCCAGCCGACTGCAGGAAGGGGACGGCGCGTGCAACGTGTGTTTGTTTGTTTGTTTGTTTGTTTGTTTGTTTGTTTAGATTTGAGACATTAATCTGATCCAAAGCACAGATCCCTTCCTGTTCCACATGTTCCTGAGTTTCTCCGGGTTCATCCATGTTCTACATGTTCCCAGGTTTCCTGTTGGTTCTCTGTGTCCCTTCATTTGCTCCATGTCTCTCAATGTACTACATGTTCTTCCATGGTCTCCGTGTCCCTCCTTCAGAAATACACACGTCATCCATCAACACACGCAGCTACACATAACTACATCATACACAAACGATGGAACTACACCATGTACATGATATTATACTCACAGAGCAAAAATACTGTGTATGAACGACTACACATCCACACACACACACACACACACACATTTCTGCACACTGTAGACTGTCCTACACACTGATAAGTTCTGTGTCCTCGTGTATATTTAGTCGTGTGCTCTCAGTCACGTGGTGGTTCTGCCTTTTGTAACCGTTAGCGTTGTGGACGGCGCGGCGCGTGACGGCGCGGCTGTGAGGGTGGTCTCATGAGAACCGAGACATTTGAAACCCATTAAGCCCCCGATTTACACCCTGAAACACACTCTGCCCCCCTCGCCTCCATCCCCTGTCCTCTAATTTCCTCTGTGTGTTGCGTTTCCACGTCTCGCTCCTCAAAAACAGGTCGCGGAGCTTCTTATCTCGGGCGACTTCGGATAAACTTAGCGCCGGTGTTGCTTCAGCTCCGGAGATTGAGTGACGAGCTGAAGTGCGCACTTATCTCATCTCTTCCTGACTAGCGAGCGCGCGCAGTCATTCGTGTCCCATCTTTAGCACAAGAACAGTGTTTAACGCTAAGCCTGAAAAACACCCCGAGGCTTAGCGCTGATCAGTATCTCTAGAAAGGAAAAAAAAAATCCTACAGGCCCACAGGAACAGAGGAGATCTTAGCAAGAATTGCATTTGTTGATTACAGCTAGCGTGGGAGTTCCGCATAGAGTGCCTAGCTAATACGCTAATTAGCAGCTTGTGTATGAGATTAGCGATCTGCACAAACAAACACACACTGATAAAATCCTGAACGAAGGAACAGCACGCTAAACACCTTCACTCCGCGCCGCTCGTAGACGTTGTCTCAGCGCTAAAGCTAACACGTGAACACTGTACGACTTGAACAAGTACCTTTTTGTGTGTGCGTTTAATACATTCTGGCTTCTGTTCCAGTCAGGACAGTAACTAGCCATGTGACAGCGCTTTTAGCTTCGGTAATAGCTGTCCCAGTTTTAAATAACAACATTCCTCACCCTCCTCGCTCTCCGTCTCTCTTTCAGCACCCAGGCCATTAA
Organism: Clarias fuscus; assembly: GCA_030347435.1. Taxonomy (NCBI): domain Eukaryota; kingdom Metazoa; phylum Chordata; class Actinopteri; order Siluriformes; family Clariidae; genus Clarias; species Clarias fuscus. The sequence continues at coordinate 848,704 of CM059223.1, read as the reverse complement.
CAGCACACAATTATAAAACAATGCACTCGCGGCGAGGGGCTCGAGAGGGTGATTTATGACACCGCTATTCTCTGCTCACTGTAGCTGCCTCTGGCTTTAGCGTAAATGAAAAGGCCGAGTGCAGAACGTGGTCCCGCTGGACTCGTTCCCCTGGATAGCCAATCAAATGTCTCTCCAAATTTGTGGAGGTTCGGTGTCGAGGATTTCATTTTACAACAACCGAGGAGGAAGAGGAGGAGGAGGAGGAGGAAGAGGAGCGGCTCATTCAGTCTCTGGACGTGAATTTTACTCAGGATGTCCCGCACATGTGGATTTCAGACATAGTTAATCTACTAGGTTGTTAGCGCTTAGAGTGAAAACATACTCCATTTTGTTTTGGCTTTTTTCTAATTATTATAATAGAAATGAACTTTCTAATATCCCCAGGTGACTGTAGGTGATCTATCAGAGTACTAAACACAGTTAGCTGCGGTGAGCTTGGGAGCAAACATTGATACCGGATAGCTTAGCTTTTCTTCATTACCGTAGGTTGTCATGTAAACATGCTAAAACTTGTAATTGTATTATATTACTATTTTCATATGCTGTTTTGGGGTTAATTTCTTTGGGGGGGAAGAGGGGAAGAATTTCCACTTCATGACTTTTGTTTGGCACTGATTTGGAACAACAACAACAACAACAACAAAAATTTCAACCTTTTGAATCTTCGGTCTAGGAAAAAACGAACACATGCAGGAATTGTGCGTCAGGAGCTTTCTGACACGCGCCGTTTCTCTGACCAGATTTAGAAGTGAGGAATCTAAATAAACACTCCATGCATCCAAGGATAAAAATAGACATGTTATAATGATATATTTCCTCTTAAAATGTATTCTAGCTCACAAACTTCATCGCCCACTTCAGGTCTATTAAAATCTCTGAATGCTAATGCTAACCTCTACATGCTAATGCTAGCAGACGTTAGATAAAATCTACGACAAACTTTCGTTCCCGAGGTCTAAATAGCCGGATGATGTCACAGCTGACCACCGTAACCCGAGCCGGCTTGTTATTTCCACCGGCTCTTTAGTGAGCCGATGTGTAACTTGGGTGGCAGCCCGGCGCTCTCGTGATGATGATGATGATGATGATGTCATGGAGCTGCTCCTCTTACGAGCGGTAGATGATGGAAACGCTGAGCGTTCTGTCGACCGTTACAGGATTTGGCCTGACGTTCGGACAGAAACTTGGCCCGAAGCGGCGGTTTTGGAGCCTGTGTGTTTCGGCAGCTTGTTGCGGCGATGTCTAACGCCTCTTCTCTCCCGGTGTCGCAGGCAGTGCAACAAGACGTCGAGCGGGAGCGACAGCTGCGACCTGATGTGCTGCGGCCGAGGCTACAATCCCTACACGGAGAAGGTGATGGAGCGCTGCCACTGCAAGTACCACTGGTGCTGCTACGTCACCTGCAAGAAGTGTGAGAGGACTGTGGAGAGATACGTGTGTAAATGAGTCGCGCACATGTGCGTGCACTCACACACACACACACTCACACACTCACACACACACACACACACACTCGCACACACGTGCACTGACGGTTGAAGCTCTGGGATTCCTGCGCACGTGGATGTGTAACACTTGTATTTGGAAGCTCTGCTTTTAACCAAAAGCGCCGCGCCACAGAGAAAACATGTTAGTCTCAAGATTTAGAGTCTTTTTGTCTTTGAGACTGGACTATTTTTCATTCACAATAAAAGGCATATTTATCACATCATATCTGGAGATTTATTCATTTATAATACTCAAGCAGAAATGTTGTTTTTGTTTTTGTTAATATGGACTGGACTACTTTACAATCTTTTCTCTTATATCAGGAGATCAAGAGTTTATTTTCCTATATGATATTCTAAAAGAAAAGTTTTATTTTATTTTATTTTTTTTTTGTATAAATATTGCAAAAAAAAAAAAGTATTTTTCACTAAAATCATTAAAAGAATCCTAAAGAAACTCGGTCATTTTTTTTTATTTTATTTTTTTTATACCCAGAGTTTATTTTCTTGTATGATACTCACAGAGACGTGTTTCATTTTGATTTGTTAGTTTCTACGTCTTTTCACGGCGACGGGCCGATCTACAGAGTTTTTAAGTAAAGTGCGTCTGCGACCCGGATGATAAAGTTTTATTTCTGTGTACAGTACTTAAGGAAAAAATATTCTTTGGTATAAAAATTGCAACCAAACCAAACCTGGGACTGTTTAGCGTTTTCCAGCTGTAATAAGGAAAACTGTGTATTTTTATTTTAATTTTTTTTTAATTCCTGTAAAAGCATATTTTATATCTGGACATGGAGAGTTTACTCGGCTTCCCTGTGTAACGGAGCCTTCTCACTCGACCTGGATCTCTCTTCTGGAAATGGACACGCTTCAACTGGATTCCAGTTTTGATTTCTGGGAAATTAGCACGCTTTGGGAGACGCTGCTTTGTGTTTTTTTTTTGTTTTGTTGCAAGAACGCGAGTGTTTAATGGACGAAGGAGAAAGACTGAACCAGACGTGAACTTGCAGAATGGCTTCTGTGTCTCGGTCGGAATAATCCACAAATATGATTCTAACGCAAGAAAATATCCGCCTTTATATTTTTATCCTCAGCAGGATGGTCACGATTTATTCCTAGATTTGAATCCAGCGTGCAGAAACCCTGCGATCAGCACCACATCATGAACCACTTATCTGTGGATGTACATACTGTCTTTTTTGTATGCTGAATTAAAAAAAGAAAAAAAAAAAAGAAATATTTATAGAGTAATTAAAGATTGTTTACCAGAACTTTACCACGTTTTGCTTTTCTTCTTGTATTTGCAGAGTGTTGTTTTAGCTCGGGAATGATTGAGGACGTCGTGGTGGGTTGCAGGTTTAAACGGTCAGCGTTGCTGTAATCAATTTAAGTTGCCTCTCTTGAACAAATACAATTCATCACAATTTGGCCTGATGCTAGAATAAATCAGCTGAAGCTTTGCTACGAGGCCGGGGAGCGGCGCTTACGATGCTAACAACCCTGGGAAAGTGTTTAGGAACTCAGTGGGAATAAGTTTCACAAAAACTCTTCCTGTGCTCTCAGTGTTCGATGCCTGTGTGTCCTGCACGCGTACGCTTCCTCGGATACACCTTTAGAAATAGCGCTCCAGAGTTCTCTGCTCCGGTTCCTCTGTGGCGACTCTCAGGGGAAATAAAGACGCTTTAAACAAAAACCAGGCGCGAGACGTGACATTTCTAATTGAGCAACGGATAATAAATTAACAGACAGATGAAGACTGAAGTTCCAGGTGCAAAGTTAATAGAGGATCGCATTTCTTTTACATGTTTTTAAATCATTTGTGGTCCTTATTTATTTTCGATGGCGGCTAAACCGCGTACAAACCTGACTGCTAGCATGAGCGCTCGAGTAATCTGCAAAACCGCTGTGTTAAAAAGGATCTCGCTCCATAGTGGAGAATCAGAGCCGCGCACGGACTCGTAACTGCCGTCTCGATGTTGTACAACATGACCTTACACAGACACACACACACACACACACACACACACACACCTGAAGCTCTGCAAGTCTTTTTTTTTTTTTTAAAGGGGAAAAAATGACACTAATCTTTAGCGTGGCTTATAAATTGACACAAAGGCACATTTGTAGTGAGAAGTAGTATTCATATTCATAATTCATACTTTTGACATAAATGAGCAATCGTTAATGTCGCCGCGCTCTCACACACTGTACGCTCACACACTGCACCTTAATAAGATTAAAGTTTTACACTAAATTGCATTTACGTTCTGCTCGGGGTTTTGGCTACACGAGGCGAACACATGTCAAAGTCTGTGGGAGCGAGACGGCTGCCAGGAAACACACGAACATCACACGAGCGCGCTCAGGGAGACCCCACGTTAACCTGAACGCAATTACCATTACAATTTGGGAGTTTTTACGGTTTCGGTTTGTTTACAGCTGTCTGTCACGCTCCACAGAAACAAGTGTAGGGACGAGCTCGCGTGATTAGTGTGGGTTTGTTTCCAAAAAGGATTTTGGTGATCAAAGTGTACCACGCTACACCATACACAGGTCTTACGTCCGCTACGGCCTGTTAAACACGTCCAGGAGAGCCAAGGACAACGCCGGCGCTGCTGAACACGCATACGTACCGCAACATGGGAAGGAAGCCACGTCACAGCTCAATCACGTCGACCTGAGCCTACATCCACAGAGGAGCTTCAAGGAACTTTAACGTCAACATGGAAATTTAGACCTGGATCAACCTGGATAGATGAGGAGTCCAGAGAATCCAAATGAGGTGGAGTTTAAGTTAAAAGGAGGTTCAAGGGAGTTGAAAGTGTGTATGAGAAGGTCTAAGGTTGGTAGGATTGTAAAATAGTTTGTTTTTATGGTTTTGAAGGAGATTGTGTTTTTTTTTGGAACGTTTGGCACCAGATAAGGGGGATTAGGGGTAGCGTAATGCTTAAGACATAGGACTACTGATTGGAAGGGCTCAGGTTCAAACCCCAGCACCACCAAGTTGTCACCGTTGGGCCCTTGAGCGAGGCCCTTTACCCTCAATTGCTCAGATGTAAAAAAGAAAAAAAAGAAAGAGATAAGATGTAAGTTTCTCTGAATAAAGGTGTCTTCCAAATGTTCACATGTGCATATGTAGATTAGAAGGAAACCACGTCACATTAATATAACTGAAAATAACAGCTAGAAACATCAAATCAAGCCAACCTGTAGAGAAGGTGATGGAACCAGGAGTCTAAACAGTTAAACCCAGGCAGAGTTTTAGCAAAGGATTGAGAAGGTTCGGTGTGACTTTTGTAGGACTGACTGCATTCAGAGAGGATTTGTTAAATTTGGAAGTGTTGATTAGTTGTAAATGACACCGATTGGAAAAGTTCAAGGGCAAATGAGATGTAATGAATGTCAAATCTATTATGGCCCAAAAATAACTAAAAACAAAATGCAGGAAACGTCAGACTCAACTAAACTGTAGAGAATGAAACCAAGCAGAAGTTTGAATGAGCTTCTTGGACAGCCTTCACAGACATTTGGCAAAGATTTGAGGTAAATGAGACACAATCCGAATAATTTACAGTCCAAATAGAACTTTAAAAAAATCAGGAGCTCTGAACCAGACTGAACTGGAGATAATGAGATCAATGGTTTCTTTCCAACAGCCAGGTCAAGTAGAGTTTTGACGAAGGTTTGGGGTAATTTCGAAAAAAAAAAAAAAACACACACACACACACACACACACACACACACACACACACACAGTTGGTTTGTCCCGGTCTCAGGAGGTTTTAAATGGTTTAGGTGGAGATTGGAAGGGTTTTAGGTATTAGTGAATGACTAAATGTTTTGGGGCAGATTAGGAACGTTCTTGGGTCAGATAACAAGAAATGAAGTCAGATCCAGTCCAGGTGAAGCTCTGTCTAAGAAACTTCAAACCTAATGAGGAAAACCAGCTAAACCCTAGATAATGAAAGCAGATGTTTGATTTCAACAGGTAGATCATGTGGAGATTTAGATGTTTGATTTCCTCGAGGATCTTTGAACACTTTGAATCCTTGAGCATTGAATGAATGTGAAGGAGGTCTCAGGAGAGCTTCTGCAGGTTTGAGACGAGAGTTTGGTGGCAGATATTAAAGAGGTGTCCGTAGAAAACATACCCGAGAGATACAATCCAACTACAGTGTGTTCTTATGGCGGAGACTTATGGAGAACAGGGATGTTTTTGTCAAGGTGATCGGTTGATCTAATTTGAAGATCATCAGTGTTGGTAGAATTTGGGTGGTTTCATGGGTTTTGAAGTGAGAGTGTTGGTCTTCAAGGTTTTGGAGGAATTCATATTTCATCTGAAGGCTTTCAATGGGCCATGAAGAGTCACAGTTTGGTCTCAGAGTCATTTGATGATGATGATGATGATGATGATGAAGAGGATCTGGGGGTCTGCTTGGAGGGTTTTTTCAGGTTAGGTATTTGCATGGAGTTTGATGGCTTTTTGTTGAAGATTTACAAGGAATTCTGTGTAAGATCAGAGGTTTGGTATGGAAATCCGTGTATAGTTTGATCTGACCCATTAGAGATTTTTTTGGAGCTTTGAGTAGAGTTTGTGGAGATGTTTTTTTTTTTTTTTTTTTGGTGGGTTTGGGGACTTAAGTACAGTTTGGGGAGACTGGTATGTACTTTTGGATATGTGGTGGAATTAGTAGATTTTTAGATGATTTTAGAGGCTACAGTTGAGTTTTGGAGGACTTTGGAAGTTTGGAGGACGTCTCCACAACTGCAGCGTGATTCGAACCGAGGGGGCGCATGACTGTGTATCTATTAACAGAGCACTGGGTTAGAGCATTACTCCAGGCTGTGAAATGTCTCTCTCTCTCTCTCTCTCTCTCCATTTATCTCTCTCTGTCTGTGGTGTCTTTCCTCTGTAACATGCTCTCGTCTGGGCTTTAAATACGCTCAGCTGATTGATGCGTTTTCCAAAGTTTTAGCTCACAACCGTTCCTGATCATTTGTCGGCTTAAACACAAGATACTTTTAGACTTTAATGAGAATATGTTCCTCTGTCCTTCCCGTTCTTGCTTTCTCTCATCACAGAGGCCCTGCTGTGTGTCGAATATCCTCGGCCCATCTGTCTCTGTGATTTATACGTGTGCCATGTTGGCACTTCTGCTAAAGTGGTGGCGCGAACGGTAGCTTTATTAAACGGCCTGATTTCAAATGTCTTGCAGAGATTATAGGAATTAGAATAATTACAGGGATTATGGAAATAAATGAACGCTGCCACTTGTGCTTGTACCTGAACATTTGGTCGGGTCGACTTCAGTTTCATTTTTGTCGACGTTAGTTAGTAATCTGGTGAGTTTTCAACATTTCCATTAAGGCAAAAGAAAAAAGGCAAAAGGCACGCTGTTGAAATGCACTACAGCACAGAAATAGAATGAGTAATGAGTACTGTATTGTGTGTGTGTGTGTGTGTGTGTGTGTGTGTGTGAGTGAATAGTGGTTTACTTTGATGTAGAAATATAAAGATGAAATAGATGTGTGTGGATTTAGTTTGAGATGTAGACTCTCTGGTTTCTCCTGTGCTTATTCCTTTTCATTCGAGCCGTTTCAACTCGTTCTGTTTGTTGCTTTGACGGGTTTTGGGTCTTTTTGATCAGCGTGTCGTGTGTTTACAGAAATGTCGGAATTAACTCGGAACAATTAGCGTCTCAGTGTCTCCGCACGCGGCTAGTTTGCTAGCAGCTTGAAAAATCTACTCATTTGTTTCAAAGCGAATTTTAAAACCTCATTAAGTCAAATCAGAGATAAAAACAGCTGTTTTGTCTTCTTGTTCTCTTTCCCCAGGTTTGTCACTGAATCTAAAACGTGAAACCTCTGACCCAGAGACCCGGGTCTCGCCTCCCTGATTGGATTGACCTCATTTTGACCTTTTCCTGAAAAGGCAGGACTGAAAGAGAACGAGCAGTGCCGAAACTCCGCGTGAACTCGGCCCCCAGCTCTGCGTCCCGCCCCGAAAAACCTCAAAGGCACCGAAACGGAAGCGGAGCGGTGAGTTAATGGGGACCGGACGACTCTGAAACCCGGGGATCAGCCTTTGTCACGCTCACTGATCTGCCTTTGGCGGCAGAAATGTTACAAAAGGGAAGGCTGGCTGGTCGTTTCCCATCTTTAAGGCGGGACTAATTACTGTGGAGGGGCGTGTCAGAGATGTCACTGTAGACGTCAATCCTGTCCTGAAGATGTGCTTCAGCATCACCTCTGAAACTGGAGACTCCTTCCATAAACATTACACTTATAGAAAACGCCACCACTGTAGACATCTGCGCGTGTGCTGTTACTATAGAAACAATACGGTATTGGACGGAAGTAACTTGTTTCATGGCCAACATTAAATGTAACTATAAATGGATACAAAGTAAAATGTTGTCCATGATTAAATTAAACGTATTCATTCCTAAACGGCTGTAGTATTCGAGGAATAAACCACGTCTCACTCACTCATCGTCTATACCGCTTCGTCCTGAATACAGGGTAGCGGCGGGCCTGGAGCCTAACCCACGATCTGCGGTACAGCCTGGACAGGGCACCAATCCATCGCAGGGCATAAAATACTTCTGGGTGTATTTACATGGTGATTATCTAATTTAGAGACATCGCTTCATGTTTAAGTTTTAAAGTCTCGTTCTGACCCTGGAACCGGACACGGAGGTTAGAGCGGAGCAACAGCGACCATAAACACCACACCGGGGTGTTGCTTTTCGTGCTTGCTCTGAGTCTGGCGCTCATTGTGACCGGAGACAAAGGAACCTGACTGCAGAGCTATAAAGCCATTGTGATGCACCGACCCGCACAGCAAACGGACTTTTCACCCGCACGTCCCTCCAGTGTCTTCAGTAAAATACCCAGGAGTAGTGTGTAGTGCAGTTAAACGCTGTTTTGTCAGCAGTGTAGCTGTTCACGTTGCCATGACGACTGACACAAAGCGTGCAGCATCCCTGAACATTATGTCACTGGGTGAGGTGGGGTGTGGTGGGGTGGGGCGGGGCAAGCAAAAAAAAAAAAAGAAAGAAAGAAACGGCACCGAGTTTGAAAATGAATGAGAAAAGTAACTATGATATTTAAACAATTTAATACAACAGCACAACCATGAGTGTGTTATACAACAGTTCCACAAACTAAATTTATTATCAACAGATTATGATTTGTTTCCTTTTTTAACCAGTTATTTTGCTCCGCCCACACATATACTTCTGCACCCGGCGGAACTAACTAACCGCGACTGGCGACCATCATTTAGCGAGCAACAGTTATTGTAATGAACAGTAGCGAGCGCTTCTCTGTAGCTGCTCCAGGTGAGGAGAATAAACCATGGAGGTGGTGTTCAGTCCTGAGAAACTCACCAGATTTACTGCAGATTTACACTGATTACACTTTAGAATATCAGCTCCGGTAACTTCAGGGTTCTGGGGTCGAATCCCAAATAGTGTTAAATGTAAAGCGAGTGCACTATGTAGGGTGTACACTCTCTGGTCCCACACTCCGAGTAGTGCCCTTGATCAGGGCTTAGAGAGGGGTTTGGGATTCAGCCTCGTGTTAGAGTCTAGTTAGCTTTGTGGCTAAGCGTTAGCGTCAGAACGACACGGACGGTTCAGAGGCGATTCAGAAGGACTCAGAAGCGATTAGTGCAGAGACGTGAGGCGTGTCGTTTAAGACGACATGACGTTATCAGATGTGTGTTGTTGCTGAAAGTGCTTCTGTGACTGGGTGTGAATGTGGGCGTGGTCAGGCAGCTGCTCTCTCCTCAGTACTGCGGACCGTACAGACCCACTCTCACCCACGCTGAGACACACAGTTAGTGTCAGTAACCACTGGACAACACCTGGGACACGCCCAGTCACACACACAGTTAGTGTCATTAGCCACTGGACAACACCTGGGACACGCCCAGTCACACACACAGTTACACGTCTCAGTGCCGTTATGCTCTATATCACTCACAATTACTCGGTCAGAACTAGCTGTTGTATAATAAAGATTAACGCTTGATAGACTCTGGCTAGTTTGGTTAGTTTGTTTTGACGTTTTCAGTATATACAGTACCACACTTGTATATTATCTGACCTGCTTATCAATTCATGTTGGAGGAAAATGTAACTTTTTTCCCACCAATTTCTTTTTGTGCGATGGACCCCAGCGCACATGCGGGACTTTCCTCTCTCCTTTCACACTGCTTCCATGCTAATTCATTACAGAGAGGAATGTCCGTGTGTCGTGCCAGGTTAAAAGCTCAGAGGTTTCAAATTTGTGAACCGCGCCACGTGTTGAGAAGGAAAGACAGGAATTCACGCTTAATCACGTTTAAAATATGTCTCTAAATTTCATTAAGATTACAGTAAGGACTGGTGTAGCAGCTCTGACATGCACTGAGACAGGTGTAAAAACATTTATTCTGAACCACTATTAGGACAATCGTCAGATTAATCATCATTATGTTCATCTGAAAAATAAAATGGAATCAGTATAAGGAAAATAGTGAATAGGGAAATTTCAGCTAATGAAGAGTTGGCAGGGATTTCTCTTCTCCCGGTCTTCCCACCGGGGCCCCGCTTAAAAAACAAAACAAAAAAAAAAAACACAAAAAAGTCTGAAAGTATGTGCAAAATGAAGAGCGCAGTAATGGCAACCCTGTTTGGAGGGAGAAGGAGGGGGTGTTTGGGAAAAGTCAACACAATGCCGCTGTAAATTCGGTAAACGCGATCAGAACGCGACCCCTGAGAGATGCTTTGGCTAAAAAGTCAACAAACATGGCGACGATCGCAAACTAACGAGCATTAAAGTGGGGTTTAAACGCCCTCTGTTTGACTTGGTGCGTCCCTCCCCTGAACGTGAGCCTCCATTAAATCAGGATTGAATTTAATCACCTTTGGCTTGTGCTTGCGTTCGGTGATTGCTGCGAGTAATTGCTTTGGCCGGCTGCTCAGAATAACCTCGCTGCATTTCATCACCCTCGTCTACCTCTGCTCTCATTACGCAGGCTTTAATAATAAAACATTTTTTTAAAAACGCACACCGGTGGACGATGGCGCTCGGAGACTTGAGACTCGGGTCGTGCTTGAGCAAAATTCTGATGTGCATTTTTAGCTACGCGAACTGAACGCAGTCGTGCTAACACTCTGACGTCAATAACAGCGCGGCTTTGATAAGAGGCGTGCCGTGAAGCTTAATTTCATTACCTAAATGCAATCAGACCCAGAACAGCTGTTCTAAATAAGGGTGGTTTGGGACACGCCCAGACGCCGTGACGCTACAGGAGCCGCCATGTTCGAATGACGTTGTGGACTCGAGTAACTGGAGCTCTTGAGAAACTCCGGATTTGATTCTTTTTCTTCTTCGTTAGGAATCTCTTGAAGATTCTTTTTTTTTCTTCCAAAGTGCTGTTGAGTCCTGGATTCCGGTGGGCTGTGAGATGTTGAACACTCGTTATGATGCTTTGTCGTTACCATAGCAACGGCTCATTCATTGGGATAATTGTAAACATTTTGAAGGAGTCTGTCAATGTAACATTTGGACTATAAACAGATCAAATATATCACGTCATGCTTTCAAAAATAAAATGCTGTTCATACAGGAATAAATACTGTTATACTGCGCCCGTGTCCGATCTCGAGCCCGTCGCTCTGACGCCACCAAACCCAGACGTTCCCCGAGTGCTGGACTGAGCGAGGAGCCATCACCTCGACGTACACTGATGATATTTCAATGCTCCAGTCACGCGCCTGTAAATCAGCCGTATGAAATTCCGACCCCGTACCCCTGAGCCGTGGAGGGTTTTTTTCACATTTCCACATCATTTCCCGAAGACAAACGAGGCTTAACACTTTCACTGCGTCGTTATTTGGAGCGGATTACAAAGCTGAGTCGCTGAGTCTAGTAAATATGAAGCGGGATCAGTAATGAGGCGATGCTGTAGGCCGTTTCTGGTTTGTCTGCTGCTCGCACGCTGATTTTTCCTCCATTTACAGTAAAACCATAAAAAACATTTCCTTCCCGATTTTCGGAAGAACGAGTCTATTGTTACAGAAGATTGACGTTTCATCGGTCTGGCAGCTCCTCGGACTCGGGAAGAATCCAGTTCAAGCGCAGAGCTGAGCAGCTGAGGGGGTTCGCGGTTCATGGGATTTGAACTCACAACCTCCTGGACACTAGCACACAATCTTAACCAATAAACGTTCCAGCATTCCAGGATGACGGTTTTGATCGGTAGCAGGGACTGCGTTAAGAGCTTCCACATTTTACTCTACAACCAACGAGCGACGAGAGCTTCACTAATCAGGAAGCAGTCGGCGTTTGAACCGAGGTCTACCCCAAAGCTCGAACCTGACACTGTAGCAGGGGTCACGGGGAACAAATAGTCTGAACATATTAATCGCTTAATTGCTTCCATGGATTCATTCACTAGATGAGGTGATGCCAAATAACGACAGATTGAATGTAAAATTGTTTACATCAAATAGCGGTTGCTATAGCGATACCGGCGTAGTCGTAAGTAAGCGAGTTGTAGTTTCTGTTATTATCAGGGGCCCTTTCAGGTGTCCTCCCCCACTAACAGCACCCCTGTGTCCCTTTCACCAGCCTAAACACGTGTTCAGCTTAGGGAAAGGGTTAATGGTTCCACTTAAGGACTCACGGCACGGAACGAAGCAATCTAGTGTCTAGTGTGAAAACAGCTTTAGAACTGAAAAGATCTCAAGTAGAATCTTTATCGAATGATCCGTAATCTTATCTTTTCCCCTTTAGTGAAAACGTAAATAGTATTCACTTTGAGAGCTGGTTTTTCCAGACGTCTGCTTTTATATCACCATGGCAACGGGTCAGAAAACCCGAAATGCTACAGATCTAAAGTGGACGCTCATACACAAGTGAAGTGCGTGTAAACAGAATCTGTGGTATTGTTCGGTCACCGTGGCAACCGTTGAAATTTGCACACAAATGTAAAAATTGTTTACATCAAATAGCGGTTGCTATAGCGATACCGCCGTAGATGCTACAGCAAAAGCGAGCAAGTCGTAGTTTTTTTTTTTTTTTTCTTTTTTGTAGGCAGATATTTTATTGTAGTTAGTAAGAAACGTTAGAATTTTATTCCTAATCAGAGCTGATGGTATTTATGAATAACACATGGAACGACCTTCAGGTTGATATGAAAGGCCGGGTTTGTCAGAGGAACCCTAATCACACGGCCTCAAATCTTTTAACACCATTAAGTTTTCATAACTCTTCCCTTCTCTTTTTGGAAAGGAACGAAAACCCTCCATCATATTCCGAGTGATTAGAGAGAAATGAAATGCGCACACGCGGCCATTTACATCGATTTGTTTTCAATTTGCAAGCGTGTGTGTAATTCTGACAGGGAGCCAGTCATCACGCTTAATTGCTTCCATGGATTTATTCACTAGATGAGGTAATGCCAAATAACGCCAGGCTTGTTACACAGCGCTCTGTGTGTGTGTGTGTGTGTGTGTGTGTGTGTGTGTGTGTGTGTGTGTGTGTGTGTGTGTGTGAGTGGGGATTCAGCCGAAAGCTTCTCGATTCACTGCTAACCCTCGGCGTTTCATTTCCCAGAGAAAGGAATTTGCTGCAGTGTTGTTGTAGCTGAAGGATTCGGGGAGTTTGCGGTGGTGATTTATTCGCCGGTGGTGCGATCGCTCTGCAGCTCGTTTTCAGCAGAGTGGAGTTTTGACAGTTAAGAGAAGTCCATCAGTCTTTAGGCGGCTTCGACCCCACTCACGGGCCACATACATCAAAAACCCGGCCTGATTTACACACACACACACACACATTACCACACGCATTTATATTCCCACTCCGACTCGCTAACCCTCCGAGTCACCGCCCCTCTGGGACAAATCCGTCTGGATCCCGAGCTCCAGAGCTCAAGCCGTCCCAGGGGGAAAGTCCCAAACATCTATATTCACCGAGAAAAAATCACAATCCTTAAAAAAATGAAAATACTTTTTACTTTTCCGGGTTTTTTTGGTCCTATTTTCCAAATACTTGAAATAACATAAAGGGAGAAAAAAAAAAGTTTTAAAGAAAAAAGATCAACATTTTTGAATAACTTTTTAAATAATTGTCTTATAGGAATAAGGTCAGAGAAATATAAAATCTTCCCAAAAAGAAAAAAAACAACAACAACAAGAACAACAACAACAACAAGAACACACCCAAAAATAAGAACTAAAAAGAAAGAAAGAGTTTTTTTTGGGGGGGAGGGGATGAAAATGTTACACATTCACACATTAACTATTGTACACATTTCTCTCAGAGACAAACATAGACATTCCTGAAAAAGACCAAAAATATCATAGAATTTTTTTCAAATTGTGAGAATTTTCTCATTTTTTATTTTAGTAAATATTAGAATGAATGTTTTTGGAAGTCTCAAAAAGATAAAAGTCAACAACAAAAAAACAGCACTAAAGTCTAAAATACAAATTCTCACACCAAAGTCTATGAGAATTATTCTAATCATAAATGTTGTGAAAATAAATGTTTTACATTTTAGAAATTTCTCAAATCTTCTCCAGAACTCAAAAGAAAAAAAAATTGAGAAGCACTTTTCATGCTTTAATTTTTTTAAATACAATTACATATATAATAATAGATATAATTAATATATTATACTATTATATATATTATAATATACAGTATATTATTTATATAATTATTTAAGTATTGGCCTATAAAAAATATTTTAAAAAGTCATTTATAAATGCTTGTGTACCTTTACAGAGAGTTTCGTACAGGAGATGAAGAGAAGCGAGAGGAGAGACGTTATTAATTAAAGTGGATATGAAGCAAACTAGAACTGCGGTGCTGACGGTGCGGATGTGTAGTTCTGTGGCTCTGTGGCGTCTCTATGATTTACAGTAAAACATCAGAACATTAGTAAAATGTGCCAAAATTCTTCTTATTTTTCTTCTTTATTTTTTCCCACAGAGACTTTTGAAATGTGTCACAGACCTCCATACTCGTACAAATTTCCCAAATTCTGAGAGGAGCGATACGGATATGATTTCACAAGCATTAAAATGTTTACAACTTCGAGAGAACTTGTTTAAAAGGTTTAAGACAACGTGCAGGGAAAGAGAAAGCTCCCGCCAGCGGCGCTCCAGCTCCGGCGCTCCTGCGTTTCTCCCCGTGTTTTTCCCCTCGTTCAGATCTCTCGGCTCCAGAAGCTCGATTTACAGCTCCGTTATCTGAGTTCGGCTCGGGGTTACGCCTCAGTCAGACGTTCAGTCAGATATGAAGCGCGAGCAGAGCGCGGGTTCGGAGAGAACGCTAAGCAGCTGCAGGGCCACCAGGACGCGTCTCACTCACACCGTAAAGAAATGCTAACTCCATAAACTCTCTGTGTGTGTGTGTGTGTGTTGGGAAAAGAGCGAGTAACCTTCCTTCCACTCGGGCCAGAACCGAGCTGTGTGTGGTTTCACAGAAAAGAAAGAGTTATTGGCCCGGTGAGGTCGACACGCCGCTGCTGAGTGAGTAACGTCGTCCATCTTGATCTAACCATGAAGTGTCGTGCAGGAGGGAGAAAGAGAGAGACTTTTACTCTTTGGATTGTTATCAGTGAGATTGTTAATGTTACTCACAGTTAAGATTCGCACACAGCTCTCTGCAGAAATAAAAACGTCTGCCAGCTCAGCTCACAGTGCTCTGAATGCTACGATTCTTTAATTTAACATCTTTGGCTTTAACGTTGAATGTGTTAAACGACATACAATCATACACTAATGTACACTGTAGTGTAGAGAATGATACAACTGTATTCGACATACAATCATGCATAAAGTAAGACTCAAGTCTCAAACCCTCGCAAATTAGAAACACCGCTGTAAAATCCATTAAAACCGGCCGTAACTAAACCGTCCGTGCCGTCCCGTGACCAGCTCCAGTTTACACAGAAACATGGGAGAAAACCTTCCGACAGTGTCAGGTATGATATAAATCATTAATAAATACATTATTATATTCAGTATATTCAGTATATAAGACATTTTTAAAGACATTAACGTTTTAAAGACATTAAGGAAGCAGAGCAGAGAATTCTGATACGTCTCATAAATGTACATATCTGGAAGAGTTACATACTCTTGACCTCACGCCAAGACATTTCCACATGTCTGTGCCATTAAAGGAGTTCCTGGGAGGCCAGCGAAACAAAGGGAGTTCAGAACTGTGTTCTGTTCTTCTGAAATAACCACTCCCTCAAAAGTCCTGCTTTCACTTGAACACCCCTAGTACATTTTAATTCAATACGATCTCTTGTAGGATTTACTACTGTTTCTCATCAGGCCTAATAATAAACCACAGGACAGGCCACACCCACGAGCTACAGCAGCAGTCATCACTGCAGGTTCAGAAGAAATAAACTACAAACTACACGTGAGAATCATCGCTTGCTCGCGTTAACGTTCATGCGTCTGTAATGTGTCTCTCCGGAAACTTTCTATGAATGTAGAAAAGTTATTCTTCAGATCTCACAGCTTTAATCTTCTTCACACATGTTGAATCCTTACAGGAAATTCTAATAACGTCCTCTGATAGCTTAACGAGAGCTTAATAAGCTTGCAGCAGATGTGAAGGGTCAGAGTTCGCCTCCAGATCTCCTATGCATCACTGAACGGCCAATCAGAAAGCTCGGTCTCTGAGCACACTCCGTCAGCCAAATGGAGCACAAGGTGAAAAGGACAGGACTGAAATAACCCCTCGACAAAGCCATGCACGCATGAAGCGATTCATCCGAGTCACTTAAAAGAGTCGCTCGAAAAGACGTGAGGGACACAGTGCGGTGTAATTGCTGCTAATAAATCGTGTGAAAACCCTTTGTGTAGGTGGGTGACAAGCGGACAAGGACGGAATGGACAGACAAAGCGCGGGCTTGCAAATCGATTTGTTCCGAGTCACTCGAAAGAGTCGATCATAAAGCACGATTCATCGGTCGAATCGCGTGTCGCCAAGGCACAATGAGCCGCGTCATAAAAGGCAAGCGTGAGACTTTGAACCACGTCGGACACATCTGTACCCAGGCACTGAGGCCGAGAGAGAGAGAGAGAGAGAGAGAGAGAGAGAGAATGTTCATATGGAAGAGTTCTACGACAGGATGAGCGAGAGGAATCCGATGTTTCACTGCGTGTCTCTGGTCCCTGATTAGAGTCAGACCAGCGAAGCTCCTCATGGAAGTCATTTCTCATCAACGTTTCATTATGACTGCTACGTATTTCCTTCCTAATGCGCTCCACGTCCAGCTCGCTGCAGCTTCCCGATCTGTTTTCCTGAAGAAACCATTTGAAATCGACGATCCCTTGGGGAAAACTCAGCCATCCAATGTTTATTTTTTCTCTCTCTCTCTTGTTTTACACACACACACACACACACACACACACACACACACAAAACCATATGCAGCTCTTCATCACCACTACTATCAACTTTGGCCAGTCTTAAATAAATCACTTATACACAGGAATAAAAATAAATAATTTGCACTTTGTGCATTAAATGTTTCCGGGACGCTTCGCAGTAAAACATGTGGTTGAATACAAATAGCAAAACAAATAGCAAAACTTCCTGATGCTAAGCACTGTGTCCTTACTAACCCTTTCTATATTTCTTTCTATATTTCTATAGGTATCTTTAGTCCAAATCTATCATATGCAGTTTTAAACTTTAGACTTCTATAAGTATCCAAAATAATGTTAAGCACTCGCTGTCCACCAGTTGCCACTTGCTAGCTAACACTTTTCCCCTCACGTCTAGTTTGGGGGATTTTTGCTAGCTAGCCCTGACAACTTTGCTGACAACAGTTTTGTGCAACTAGCTACAGATAAATATTATATTATATACCTCAGCATCCGAACGCCCCGCTTTGTGAATTTTCACCTTAAGAACTGAATGAACGATGAGCGAACGAACCTGGTCGCATACTTACGGTTGCGCGCACATCCGGTAGCTGATCAAAGATTGTTTGCGTCAGTTTGAAAGCGAAGCGGGTTTACATATTTTTTGTGTCTTCCTGACGGTAGCAAGAAGAAAAGAGAGTCGCTTTCAGTTTGGTTTTTAAAGCAGCCGGAGCCGAGAGCAATCATAAATGAAGGTTAAGTGAGGTTTAATGTCTATTTATTTCATATTTTATAAACGTTCATATTTTCATTCTTTTCTAAACATTTTCATTGCTTTCATATACAAACATATTATTATAGTGTTGGAAATTAGTAATATTGATAATATTTTTGGGTGGCTGGAACGGATTATCTGTATTTACATGATTTCCTATGGGACAAAGCGTTTCACAATACAAAATCTCACCTTGAGAACTCGCCTCCGGAACGGATTAAACTCGTATGCTGAGGTATCACTTTACGGCTTTATTGTAATGTTGAAGATATAGGAATATTTTAGTTCACCTAACTAGCCGAAACAACGCTAAGCACTGTCTCATATCTAACTTTGTGAATATTTTGGCTAGCTAATGTAGGTCTAGTTATAGATTCAATTAGAAATTTTATCATCATAATGTCTAAAATATATTAAGATTGTCAGTGAACATTCAGAACTAGCTCTAGCGCTGTAGTTTACTTCTGTAGAATAGGACTCATCTAGCTAACACTATAAATACTAAAACACTAATAAATGTAGACTAAAATAAATAAAAAAAATATATAATGATAAATTAATTTATGATATATTAAGATAATCTGAATGCGTCTAAGATTTATTAAGAATTTGACCGAGACACAACTAGCTTGTGGAATGCTAAGCACTTGCTAGCCAAATACTTGCAAAGCACTTGCTAACCCTAGCTAGCTTGAGGGTGTTTTTTCGCTAATCAGAACTATAAAAATAAACCCAGCTACTGTACCTGGTGGCATGTGAACGGTTAAATGCCAACATATCTGCATCACACTGTGTTGTAATGTTTTCCTGGAAGCATATGCTAACGTTTACTATGAGAGCAACTCTCTCGTTAATTTAGACTTAAGAGGAGGAAAGGAAGATGAACAAGCAGCTAATTTTAGCACTGAATGAGAGAGGGAGTCTGTGTTTGAGCTGTCGTGTGTGATTGAGAATCCTAAACTCGATAATTACGCCGGAGGTTGTAGCTCTCCTGTGGGTGAAATTAGCTCGCTAACAGTATCCACATCCAGGGCTCGAAATCAACGTGTCAACAATTATGCAGAGCGTGAACTGTACACGCCCCTGAGAATGAGCTGTTACTATGGAAACGATGACATATCAGAACGAGTGCATTAATATAAACCTGGGCTGGTTTTAGGGGGCTTATTACGGAGAGTTTATTATCGAAATAAGGCGATGTGGCGAGCGCTACGCTGCGGGTCGGTCATTAGAATATAGTTCTAGCTTGGAAGTTAGCTATCAATGGAAAAGACTAAATAAAATAACATATTAAATAACATAGCAATATAAGTTTTTCTTAGTTCACCAAATGACCCGGGAAATTCGGCAAGGTTGTGTTATAATACATCACTTTGGACACTTAAAATGAAAACGTTAGCATCAGGTTTCACGTCAGTGAGTGCATTCTGGCATAACGCACAATTAGCCATATATTGCCTTCTTTTCTTTCATATCAGCCTGCCAAGTGAAGATTAGCGCTGCGGGTAAAACCAGGCACCTTGCTTCACCCTTGGACGGAGCAATCCAGTCACGTGTAGGTGTGTGTGAGGGGTTCGGGGACGAGCCGTGCCAACATTCCTGTCCTCCAATTACTTTGTCGTAGGGATTTCCTCATTTCCTGCAGCGTTTTATGTGCACTCTGACGTCCCGTCGCTCCAGCAGGACGTCTCGTTAGAGGTGACTTTAAAAAAAAGCTGTAATTCACCATCACATCAATTCACCGTGGGAATGCTTAAAAACAGCGTCACCGATCGAAAGTCACTAGATGTGCTGACGGAAAAGGGATAACATGACGACAATAAGAGCAGGGCTGGGATTTTATTTCACGTTATTACTCACAGCGGTCTTAAACCTCGTCTCCGTCACATAAACCTGATGTTCTGTAGAACAATTGGGCCAAGCATGTGTCGGATAAATCATTTTTAATTTGCGTTAGCATCGCAGCAGTGATCGGCCACATAGAAATCACATCATAAATCCAACGAAATGATCCGGATCAGAATCTGAACGCCGTGGAGACAGATGTTAAACTTAATTATTTATTTATTTTGGAACGACAGAAGAATTCTTTGGCCTCGGAACTGACGTGGTTGTTTTAGATAACACACAGAGTCGTTCCTGGTGTGTAACAGCGATTAACAGAAAGCTATTCACAAGACTGGCCTTTATGAGATCGTGCTGAATTAAAGGATTTATTAGATGCACGTTAAATCATGTTTGAAGGAGAAAAGTTCATGAGGTGGAGATCAGTTTCAGGAACACGGGCCAGTATGAAGCTGGCACCAAATCAGAGACAATTACACTTCAATTACTGTAATGACTCTCTCTCTCTCTCTCTCTTTCTTTCAGTTTCTCACTCTGTTTTCTTTGAGTCTCTTTGTCTCTCTCTCTCTCTATTAATCTCAATCATTCTGCCTTTCTTTGTCTCTCTCTCGGTTAGTTTTTCTCTTTCCGTCCGTCTATATTTGAGGGTTCCTCGCTCTCTCTCTCTCTCTCTATCTGTTCCTCGTCATCTTTTTGCATCTTTCTTTCTGTCGCTCTATATCACCTTTCTATCTATCTATCTATCTATCTATCTATCTATCTGTCTATCTGTCTTTGTTGGTAACTCTGTTTATTTCTCTCTATGAAATAATAAAAATATTAACATGAATGCATGCTGATAGAAGAAGTCCATATTTACACATCCGCATCACTTCCTGCTGTGTGTCCAACATTTTAGTGGGCGGGGCTTAAAGGGGTGGACTGATCTCTGGCCGCACTAAGTGAGAAAATAATTCCAAGATTGAAGATGATGGCTTTTAGTAAGGCTAAGCCAAGATGTTATGCTCGAACCTACAAAGTAGGTGTGGCTTTGAGGGTGGAACCTAGGACCAGGGGGTGGAGCACTATTATACAAAGAGACAGTTATTGAAGATGGCGGCCCTTGTAACTAAGGCTGTGCACTGTTCTCTGTGTACATGGTGAGAGGTCGGTTCTGTTTATATCCAACAGGAAGACTTACTGTGTGGGTGTTTTGGGTGAGAAAGACACTCGTTAGCTTCATTACAAACGAAGAAAATGCAATGACCTTGAGGGGTGGAATTGAAGGTCACCAGAATCCCGTTACTCCCTTTTTTGTGTGTTCCTGATATATAGAGTATGTAAATACTGTGATATTTACACTCCATGAGGGTCACTGCGTTTGCACAACTGCACTGATGATGATGATAATGATGATGATGAAGGCCTGATGATATTTGGACACGGTTATGAAGTTCATTACAGGGTGCTTTTCTGCGGTCGGCCCTGAAACACTGTCTCTGTCTTCACATGCAGATTTTAATTAAACCACAACAAAGCGAGTACAGAGACTCTGATTGCTCGGCGCTGTGTTTAGAAGAGATGCTCTCGGGCTCGGATGTCTTTGAACCCCAGCTGCACAAAATGCGCCTCACAAAGCTGCCGTTTGTGTGCACGAGGGGAATACGGGCGGAGCAGCGATTTACACATTATCAAAAACACAATCGCACAAAGCAAACAAACGATCAATCAAAGCGCGTGTGGTCAAATTCCACACTGACGGGAAGGGGACGGAATTCTGCGGCCTCGGGATACAGTAGGAGACAGAGGCATGATTTACACTGCTTTCAGTGAGTGACCTGGTCATGCACACACACACTCATACACAAAAGCATGTTCCCGAAAAGCTTGGCTTTTCTCATTTTGTGCTGGAGCTCCAAGGCTGATGAAAGTGATGGAAGCTCATAGCATTAATATTTTATGTAAATGATCCCCAGATGATTTTCTTTAACTTGTAACATCAATGTTTAACGATTCCCACAGTGTTCACTACAGTTTTTTTTTACAATTTACTATTGTAATAAACACAAAACTGTCTGAAAAGTTCTTATAAAGTGTGTTGCCTGATCACGTGACCAAAAGGAAAGCATGTAAAGTGTAAAAGGAGCGGTCCGAGCACAGAGCCCTGAGGCACACCTGATTGAGGGATTACTTCTGCGTGTCCTGCTGTGTCAAAACACGTCCTATGTTTCTAAATCCTTCTTTCAAAGTTCTGTCTCTAATATAACTAACAAATTGCAGAAGCATACTGCCTCTGGTTTATCCTGGTGCACTAAAGTCTCCTTCCATTTGTCTTGAATGCTCAGGTGTTTGGGGTTTTTTTTCTCTAGTAGGAACACGTGTGTAAAAAGGTGTTGAATCTTTCATGTGGTATCCTGGGACACGTTCTTCCTTAAGCACAAAATCATCTGCTGAGCACATGAACACACAAACACTGGTTAATTTCCCCACAAGGCCGGTGCACGTGCAGCCGCAGAGGAAAAAGGAAGCAATCCGTTTCTCATCGGCCCACTTCCTGTTTAGATATAGCAAGCTTGTGTGATGTAAAATCATATTTATTTCTTTAATTGTACTCATTCATCTAGTTTCTAATCATTAATTAATAACTGTAATGACTTTTTGTCTCACGAATAAAATCTTACATGTATTGCTTAGGTTTATAAAATAATTGAATAATAATTTTTAAAAACCTGAATATATAAATTAAATAAATAAATAAATAAATAAATAATGAATGAATGAATGAATACTCATTTATTTTGCATAACAACATTAATCCAAAAGGATGTAAGCTTCAACAGTCAACAGGGACAAATTGTATGTATAT
Source organism: Clarias fuscus (assembly GCA_030347435.1). Lineage (NCBI taxonomy): Eukaryota > Metazoa > Chordata > Actinopteri > Siluriformes > Clariidae > Clarias > Clarias fuscus. The sequence goes on along the minus strand of CM059223.1, from coordinate 826,318 downwards.
AATTTTTTGCTATTTTTAGCCATTTTAATGGGGAAATTAATGTAAATGGAGAAATTGTTCCCCCTCACATCCCGTGTCCCCAAATTAAGCCCCGATGTTACTGCCTCATCATGGATTTCCGTCTCCTCTGATCATGTGACCTCCCCCATCCACACCCCCACATCCGTGAACTGGGACAATCTAGCTAAAGCATTTCTGTGTGTGTGTGTGTGTGTGTGTGTGTGTGTGTGTGTGTGTGTGTGCGTGTGTGTGTGTGTGCGTGCGCGCGCGGGCAAATTTTCATTAGATTTCAAACACTAATACACCTTTATCAAATATTTCTCCAACACTTAATGGTAACACTGGTACGTTCCAGAACATTCCCGCTTTCCGATTGGCTAAGAGCAGAAAGTCCAAACCTCCTTCCAGTGTGTCTGCAAAAGAAGAAACAGAAAACAGGTTGAAAGCAAATTCACTCTGAATGATGCAGAACAGAAATGCAGAACATAACCGAGTCCTGGTGGCACATTTACCTTTTAAATAATAATAATAATAATAATAATAATAATAAAAACTAGTATGATTACAAATTCCACTACCTGCAGTAAATCCTTGTGTTCAGATGAACTTTTAATGTTGTTTAATTCTCTTTTACTCTTTTATGGTGTCCACTCACTCCTCCAAACTACTCCTCCTTCCCTTTCCAGGTTTATGGATTTAAATTTTTATAAAAAAAAAAAAAAAACATTTATTCATAAACACTGAAACACGAACACGTTCTACAAAGTGAACCCGGGATATTCGGGTGAAATCTCAGGCCTGAAACCACAGCCAGATCTTCAGTGATGTCACTGATGTGGATTGTGACATTGTGGAACTTCCTGCCGCGTGTAAACATGAACTCAGCCGCACCGCCTGGATGTCATGGCGGCCGCCATCTTGGCCGACCGCAGACTATTTTACACTTAACATAAAATGAATGATGTCACTCAAGAGCAATTATGCAGAGTGTGTTTATAAAAGGGGTTTAGGAAGAGGTAGATTTCCTAGAATGACTTGTTTAGCCTTTCAGCGCTGTAACTACATTAGCCGTAATGTACTGTTCCTGTTTTGTCGTTAATATGAGTGTGAATCCCTCTGCACCCCCAAAGTGAGCTTCCAGACTTTTAACGACTTCACAACTATAAATGCAGGCGTGAGTTTCCAGGATAACTCGGCTGTCATATGTGAATTGAAATGTCAGTGTGAATCGCGCCATTCAGCTGCGCGAGTCTTTCAGGCAGCTGCTGTCCCACATCTGCGCACTCCATTTAATGCACATGTTCAGTACCGGGTCAGAAGGTCACACTTGTGGCGTGATACTAAACAGAATTTTCCCAACATTAAACACTACACGCTCTGCGTAGTTTCTCTAGTAAGCATGATGAGTACACAAGATGTTCTTATTCGGAAACAAGTTCTCCCAAGTGCTACTAAAAGTTACTTCCCATCTCAGTGCTCAGGTTTTAGTCATCCAGATCTTATCAACTGCTCATGAATGCTACCTAGCATTAGCGATGTCTGACTCACAGGACTTTCACCAGCATCATCAACTGCTGTGCCTCAAAGCTCTCTTCTGGGGCGGCTCTTATTATTGTTTTCTCCTAAGTAGCTCTGAAAGGCTCCTAGCAAAGAGTTACTAGGGAACACTAAGCTTAGACAAAACACATGTTTGGGATTATTTGTGACGCAAGATAATCTATGGTTTTGGAGGTTTTGGAGCAACTGTTTTTAACAACTGCTATTTAGATGCTACTTCTACTTTTAAAAATAGTCACTTTTGGTCTTAATTTAAACATTTCGAGATAACTTTAACACTTTAACACTAATGTTAGCGTCCTATTAGTTCTATCTCCTGGTCTTCCAAGAGTCTCATGCAAAGAAAACATACAAACCTTTATTATATGCAGAACTATCATGGCATCCCTCAAGGCTCAAGTTTGGGGCCACTATTAATATAATTTCTTAACGCCTTTTTAATAATAATAATTAAATATAATGAAATTCTTAAAAAGTTTACTAACTTATGTAAAAGTTAACATTGGCGACGAGTTTCTTCTTTCTCTTTTTTCCAATGAGTCCAAGACTTTCAATTTAGCTCCACAATGAATCTGAAATGATGGAAAAATAAGCAACAGCCTCATGTAGTTTAAAGCCCGACGTAATGGAAGTATTTTAGAACTATAGAACTAAATGTTTGCACTTTTTTGCCAAAGGGAAACTTCACTGTTTATGGGGATAGCTAGCGGATAAATCAGGCTTTTGATAATAAACACTGTGTCTAATTAGAGGTTGTGGCTCAGTGGACCGCAGCATGGCTCAGTAGTGCACACTACAGCTGGGTGAAAGTCCTCTCGGTCCTGTAACTCAGCACATCGCCACCGCTGCATGTGTTCATGCGTGTTTCAGGAAGAACGTTCTGCTAGACAGGAGACCATTCCGCATCCATAAATCTCTCGAGTCGCCTCAACAGCCTGCGTTTCACAACAAACCCAGCGACCGGACGCTTCGGCCAGCTGCTGCTCCTGGTTGAGCGAACGCTCTGGGAAAACCTCGTTCACATGAAACTTTCACTACTTCAGGCTGAGGTGCACACTAGCCCTACAACATGACAAGAACGGGCTTAACATCTAACTTTACAAAAAAACAGGAGGTTTACAGAATCAGAGATTTATAGCTTTAGTTCAAAAGCTTTTTTACAAGATTTTCTTTATCTCATTGTCTTAACTGCTGTTAAAATCCTGCGCTCTGATTGGTCATTAGGTGTTGATTCAAGATCCATCAGTAGCGCGGCTCTTTATATTTATGTGCTTGAAGTCTGATTAAACTGTTGAGTTCTTAATCGTTTCACATTCAGGGTGCGTGTGTGTGTGTGTGTGTCCTTCTCTTGGCCCCACTTTGAGCTCTGCTCTGCATTAGAGCACAGATAAATCAGCATGATACTCCACCTTGTCTCTCACACACACATCGAAGTACATTTTTTCTTTCGTTCCTTCATTGAAAAAACATGGGGGATACAAACTTTTGCACTCTGCTATGTATACACGCACACCTATATCCATGTGTGTCTGCCCCACACATACACACACACACACACACACACACACACACACACGCACACTGTGCTGTCTCACCTCTACTCCACACTGCGCTGATGGATCGTTTCCTCCCTCGCAGTTTCGCTCTCTTTATTTTAACACCGAGGTCACGACCCCTGAAGACGAGCTGAGAGCTCTCACACACACCGTATTAATGACAGAAAGGATAACTCGGCTCTTCTGGAACAGCGTGAATCTACAAACCAGTTTGAAAGAGGAATGGTAGTGGTGCTGGTGAAGGTTAATGATTTAGAGCGGTGCGCGGCGGCGGCGCAGGCAGGTCGTCTCTCGTCGCTCTCAGGGCGGCTTTTAATAAAGCTAACGCCGAGGTTTCACTCCTACGCCGCTTTAAATCTTATTTGACTGCACGTGAACATCATACAACACTCAAGCATCCAGCCTTCTCTCACACACACACACTCCAGGTCTGTTTGCTGTATGAAGTGGACAGTTACCGTGGATTATTTTCCTCTAACGGCGCGTCCCCCGGTGTTTTATTCCTCTTATATCACAGCCACTGTTACACTGTTTTATTTGCTTAAAGATGCCCCTCCTACTTTTTATCCATTTATAGTTATATATCATATCTTCTACTAAACGAAGTAGTTCCTCTCATGACTTACGTTGTAGCAGCTATAAACGCCCGTCTGCTCGCTCTTTATTCTCTCGCTTCAAGTTAATGAATCACAAATCTTTCAGTTTGTCGTGTGACTCAGGAAAATATACGAGCGAATGAGTTTCAGCTCAAGAAATTCTTCAGGATTAAATATTGAATAAATTCAATCTGAATAAAATCTGAGAGACAAACTATAACAATACGGAAGATCCAGCTTTTAATCCCCGCCTCCTCAGCGCTCATGTCCTCAGGGCCACTTCGGTTGTTTCTGGTGGAGCTTCAGAACTTCTAGGAGTTGGTCTACAGATAAGATCAGATAAAAACAAACACATTTGCTAAATACAATTTCATGCCCTTTTTAATGAAAAAAAAAATTTATTCTAAAATGGAAAAATTGCAATTTAGATATTGCAACATGAATTTGACATGGTTACGGACACTACAAGATTTTTGCAGATTTTTTGCTTTTACCAATAAATAATGAAATTTTTACAGGTCAGATGCTTCTAGAAAGCTTACACCAATTTTCAGTATCATAAAGAAATATGAATAATTAGCATGTAAATGATTATTGTTTAAAGTGAGAAGTTTAACGCTGATTTTTGGTGCAAAATCTCTCAAAATCGGCTGGAGTTAGCAAGTTAAAATTTTTACAGAAGCAAGACTGGCCACTTCTATGTTGCATAAACTTCTGAAGTAGCTTCTTTAGCACAAACATCTTCAGTATTATATGTATAACATAAAAAATCATTTGATCAGCACCAGTACTGTGTTTTGTGGAAGTGAATTGGTATCTTCCAGCCTCTGACTGACTCAACACACCTGATCCAGGTAACCAGCAGTGATAACTGGAACACATGCAGGGCCGTGGCACTCCAGCACCAGGGTCAGCCACCAGGAAAGTCCCTCAGAAGGTTCCAGAAACTCAGCGAGAACGCTGGCGCCTATCAGTTCATGTGCACTACAAAGACATTTGCTCAAAGAATAATGGCCAAACAAAGACTTCACCAATATTTACACCACTTCATTGTTTCTCCACTCGCTCCTCCCCGTGTCTTTCTTCTCCCGATGCCCGAGTCCGTCTGGGTTCCACAGGAGTGCTCCTATTCTTATAAAGCAAATATTTGTAGTTCTTTCAACAGTCATGAGTCCTGAAGTAAGCTTCTCGCCTCACACACACACAAACACACACACACACACACACACACACACACACAAACACACACACACACAAACACACACACACACACACACACACACACACACACACACACACACACACACAGCCACGTGGTGTGTTTGAAGCTGTTCTGTAGATGTTTCGGTGTGGAGGTACAGACCTGGTTCTCTGCAGGACGCCGAGCCACTTCCCCGCTGCTCCTGTAATGCGCTTTCATGTGACTCTGAAGCAGCACCGCAGTCTGGGGCAACCGTGTCAAACCTGACCCCCAACCGGGGTTTCACCCCGACCCTGACCCCGATCATCACCTAATGCATTTCTCAGGACAGAAGAAGCCTCTCAGTCTTACGCCAGCATAAAGCGTTTAGACCCCATGCAGCAGATTAAAAGCCACAGCGTGCATCTGGAAATAACTTTCTGTGACATCATCGCCTTAAAACAGCTACCACTTAAAGGGAAAAAAAAACATCCCACTGTATTTATTAACCATATGTGGTTTTTTTTGTTTTTTTTTTGTAAATGCTTAACAAAGCTGCAGGTCTCCATTCCCACAGTGCACCTGACTCTACTCGGTCTTTTGGATCATGGGCTTCAAAAGTCTCATGCACATCCGGATGCGATCGCAGACTCCTGCTGTGTCATCTCTGCATGTAAGATAAGATTTTAGTCAGGTCTCTAAAGTTCAGAGGCAGACAACACCTGCATCGTTTGCGTAGCACACTGAGAGGAAGAGAACACACTTTCTGCCCTCTTCCTCATTCATGAGCTCCCAGACAGCCACGACTGGCAGAGCAGAAGTCAGAGAACGTCCTCCACCCAGAGAGCATGTCCAGTTTTGCTCCCTTGGCTCCTGGGTGACCCCCTGTGGCATGTTCAGGGTTCAAACTCCAGGGAGTCCAGGGATCATGAGCACTTCTCCAGGCTGTAATTGCTTCTGGTGAACTCAGCTGATTGTATATTTCAAAATATAAACTCATTAGTAATGTACACCTGTTAAACCTGACCAGGTTAAACCAGTCACTCTTTCATTCCACCGCGAGTGCAAGATTGTACCCGACTAAGTTTCTCTCTTATATCATTTAGGTTTGAATCCAAGCACTCATCACTGAAGCTCAAATCTGCAGGTGTCCTGCATCGCCGTGTGGTGTCCCTCAAGGGTCTGTTTCAGGGCCACTATAGTTTAAAGTCTATCCATCCCACAGCTCTGGATTCTGATCAAGTGTTGAACAGCTGCTGGTTTCCATAGTAACAGCCATAAAGGTGACATAAATGGTGGATATAAGTTTGCTGTTTGCAAGTAGTCTCCAGCGTCGATGGTCATGCCGTAAATTTAGTTTAGTTCACGCTAGTTGTTAGCTTAGAGCTAGTTAAAGTGCTTCTTTTCCTTTGATGGTGTAAAGCTGCTTTCAACCATGACCATTGTTAAAGGTGCTGTACAAATAAAATTGAATTGAATTGAATTCTTCTTTGGACTGAATGGGAAGTGAGCGAGGTGATGAATGACTGGAGATGTTTGAGAGGTCTGTTCTGGGCGAGCGTGATACACGTTTTTGGGTTTAAGGCTCGACTCGTAATTGCTTTGGCAGTATTCGATGCAGAGCGCAAACGCCAGTACTCCACATCACAGTGATTTTTTTTAATCAGCTCGTAGAACAAGAAGTAGATTGTTTTGCTTTTGGACTTGACACAAAAACCGCGTATTAGCGCTTACACCGAGCGCGAGTTCTGCTGTAGCTCTGGAGGAGGATTGTTGAGTGTTGTTTTCCCCGGGAGGAAGCTTCAAGATCCTCGTCCTCATGGTTCTCATGACCAGGCAGGTAGGACTTTTTTTTACTGTAAATTATAATGATGGAATTTTAATTTCAGACTCATTCCTGTTGTGCATAAAGTGGTACATTCCATAGCGCGAGGGTGGAGCGTTCCGCTTGGAGGGTTCTTGGAATGTGGACGTCTTTAATCTGGAATATAATACTCTTTAAGTCTGTCATTATGAGGAGGAAGCAGAAGGTTCACTGTGCTAAGGAGGAGGATAGATCCCTGAAGTACCTCAGGAGGAAATAATCTCTCTGTCTCTCTCTTGGTCACTACAGAGACAAGAAAAGCATTTATGCATGGCTGTTCTTCCAGAGATCTGTGTCTGGCATTCTTCAGTGTCCTTAGAGAGACAAAAGACAGTGTGTGTGTGTGTGTGTGTGTGTGAGAGTGTGTGTGTGTGTGTGTGTGAGAGTGTGTGTGTGTGTGTGTGTGTGTGTGTGTGTGTGAGTGTGTGTGTATGCAGTATCAGATTGGTGCACCTCCTCCCCGATTTGCAGAATATGCAACTGTACACTGAATCACACTCAGACGTGTAACACATGTACTCCGCACATCTGGAACAGAAATATTCATCATCATCCTGATGTACATGATATTAATTTACAGTCTACAGTAGCTTGTGCAACAATTGTTCTTTTGATTCTAAAATCATTTCAATTAAAAAAAAAATGTAGCTTGAAGGTGTAACCAAAATAATGTATCAGAACATGATACTGTCTCCATAACACGGCGTTATTATATTAAAGTCGTGCACTTACTCTTACTCATGTCATAGAAAAAAAGTTTCAGGAAGAGAGAATAAAAGGAAAATAGGAGTGATATAAAAGTCAGGTAGATGTTCCTCCTCTGTGTCTGCGCGTCTCCAGAGAGCGCTTAGCGCCGAGGAGAAGTTTGAGGAACAGATGTTAGAAGCAACATTGAGGTATTTGTGAGATGGTGGAGGTCAGCATGTTTCGTCCTCCTCGTGTTTTAAAGCTCAGAGGGAGGATTTGCGAGCGACGTTCTGCTCTCCGTCAGTCCGGCTGCGTTAGCGCTGCTCCTAAACAGGACGCGCGGCCGACACCTACACGTGTGAAAGAGCTCAAAGCTTTAAATCCTTTAGCACTTTACAGTGTGTGTGTGTGTGTGTGTGTGTGTGTGTGTGTGTGTGAGAGAGAGAGAGTGTGTGTTTGTGTTGAAGCCAAAGGAAAGGAAAGTCATTTTCATCTTCTGGTTTTATAAACAGAACCTGATGGCTCTCTGTTCCGCGAACTCTTCTGATGTGGGCGGAAATTTGTGTTTTTAAAATTCAAAAAGCAAACAGCCTTCAGCGGCGTGTCGCTAACTCTGTTCAGAGACGGATAGCTAACACACACACACACACACACACACACACACACACACACACATGCACACACACACGCACAGGCGCTCAGATGATGGTACTGTACATTACCATATGAATGATTTTCATATTAATTCATTTGTGATTACCGGTGATGAGTTATTATTTACGGTGTTGGTTTGTGATTAGTTGTTATTTAGAATGCTGGTTAGTTATTAGTTACACTGGTTATTAGACACTGGTTTTTGCACTAATGTCTTTCTGTTAATAAAATTACTAAGAAGATCAAAAATGTTAAAGCCAAATGTTAATAATTTCCTCCAAAGCCACGCCCCTGAAACACTAGTGTAAATTCTCACTTCACACACACACAGACACACACACACGTATTTTGGGATGTGATGGACGCGTGAGTGCGTCTCTCCTCTGCTGTTTGGGGGGAAACGGGCGTCTGTGTTTATGTACAGTCCTCTGATGATGTTTAAGAAATGTAAACAATGAGCGTCGGCTGAGGAGGTGTCTGATGGAGAACCGCAGGAGAGAGGTCACATGATGTCACATGACAGAGGGGTTGATTTGAGCAGCACGAGGACGCTCTGAGCGCCGAAATTAATAAAACACACCGAGAGATTTATAAATTAGTTTTTCAAATGAATAAAGCGAGCTCCGGTCTCACACACGTCCCCAAACACGTCTCGTCTGTCTCCCTCAGGAGTGTAAAACAGCACGGAAACAAGCAGCGTCTGATTATAACGCAGCAAATCACCATCACTCTTATAAAGTCTGATAATAAACTCAAATTAAAGCTTAAACTCTAAAAAATAAAATCTGTCCGTTGATTCTTTCATTTGAATCCCGTCTGTGGATCAGTCTGTCTCTGTCTCTCTACGTCTGTCTGTCTGTCTGTCTATCTGTCCTTTCATTTGTCTTTCTCTATATTTGCCTGTTGTGTTTTATACTTTTGTCCTTTTTCCCTCTGTCTCTAACTGTCTGTCTACCTTCTGGACAATCCATTTCCCCATCTGTCTCGCTCTCAATACAGTCTGTCTGTGTATCTGCATTTCCAGATACTTTTATTCCGTCTGTCTGTCTTTCTGTTTTCATATGTCAAACTGTCTGTCTAAGCGTCTCTCTCTAAAAACCGTCTCTCTGTCCGTCTGTCTGTCTAATCACCTGTAATTTCTCTTCCACAGTAACAGTGTTTAGCACGTCGTTATCCAGAACGAAATAACGTGATGAGTAGTACTGTACCTGTCTAGCCATTGGTATCTGTCTGCCTGTCTGCCTGTCTGTCTTTCTGCCTGTCTGTCTTCTCATTATATATAAATCAGGGGAACATCTCTTTACAGTCAGAGTTATGAAGCATTAGGAAGCAGATTATTGTCTAGATATTATTATTATTATTTCTTTTAATAGAAAGGTAACTTGTGTAAAGTAATTTACAGTTAAAGTAGCGTCATCAGATTATTAGTCTCAGATCTTCTCACACACTCTCACAGCTCGAATATTTCTTGAGAAAATTCCAGATGTCACATTTATTTTGTAACAGAAATATGAACGATTATCACCAAGTCCAGGATTTGTTCTAACGCTCTCTGTGTCCCTGAGGTTCTCCAGCGGTTCTCTGAGCCTCCACTGGTGCGCTGATGTAGTCTAACCTGCAGGAACAATCTGGACAATATGAAAAAAGAAATAGTTTTGTTTTTGGCTGAACTGCGCTCCTCACCTTCACCTGCGGGTCAGAGAAAAGCTCCCAGGAGCAGAAAGAGAACCCGCCCACCCTCTGAGCCTGGGGTCAAAGGTTACAGACATCAAGGTGACCCCTGTAACCTGTGTGTCGGCTCCTGGGACGAGAGGGGGCGTGTCCTGGACCTGAACACGGGTCTCCCTGTGAGGAGAGACAGACTCCTGCAGCTCACGATTCCACCTGGAACTGTAAACTCCTCTGTTATTGGGTTCCACACAGAACCTTTAAAAACATCACAGAGATCAAAGAATAAAGTAACGTGACTTCTAATGACGCGTCTGTAACTTCACAGACTTACACAACAGATCATCTCGACTCCGTCCCAACTGGTGCCAATAATTTCCAGAGGTTTTGTTTCTCAGCTGATATCAGGTTCTTGATGTTCTAGATCAGGGGTGTCCAAATCCAGTCCTGGAGGGCCAGTGACCAGCACAGTTTGGTGCTTCTTCTTCTCAAACACAGCTGATTTACACCTAAACACACCCACTGAACCTAGTAATTAACAGATTAGTTAAATCAGCTGTGTTTGAGAAGAAGAAGCACCAAACTGTGCTGGTCACTGGCGCTCCAGGACTGGATTTGGACACCCCTGATCTAAAACATTAAGAGCCTGATATCAGCTGAGATCAGATCAGTACCTGGTCCTTTCTCTCTCTTTGTTAAGAGTTCGAAATCTTTTGGCTTTATTGTTTAAAACATTTGTATTACAACAGGAGCGCGGACACGTGGTTTCTGGTAGTTCTGGTACTCATAGTTCCCTCATTAGAACAGGATCGCTGGCCAGTGAGGGGAGGAACACAAACACTTCATCCAGAATGTCTGGGAGTAAAACACTGTGGTGGAGTTTTATGAAGTTATAAACCTATGAATTAATGAACATTCTATTCTACCCATTAGCGAGCGAGCTAGTGCCCTCATCCAGGCCCTGGAGGATCACTTCCTGGGTTGGTCAGAATTAAAATTTTTATCTTTCTAAAGGCGTCCTACTTGAACCTCTCTTTCTTTGTTCCTTCAGGGTCTAGATTTAATGACTTGCTCAGGATTACTTCATCAGGAGCACATCGAGAACCCTCCAATTAATTTTTTTTTTTTTTTTACTGTACAAAAAAATCCAACAGAAACTAATTATTTCCTCCCACAGGAACCCTTGAGGAACGTGTCCTCTCAGAGCGAGAGTACTGTACGTCTCAGTGGCACTCCCAGCTCAGCTGCAGGACCCCGGGGCCGAGCCTGGTCCTCTGGGGCCCCTGGGGCTCGGCTCTGGTGTTTATTGCAGGTCAGTGTGAAGGTTAAAGGCCTATGGAGGTCTGATCATCAGTGTTATCTTCTCAAAGCTAATCTGCACCAGACTTCTGACGATGCAGCATTAAATCAGCAGTGACGGCTCGACTCCCGCTGAGACCCGAGGGTCTGCGTGACCAGAGATTTTACTGATACACCAGACTGAACACAGACGCGGCACGCTGAACTCCATGTAAAACAACGGGGACGCGTCCGCCTCAATGCCCACGCGGCCGCCGGACTGCACGCGCTCTCAGGGTCTGGTTTTATTTAGAGAGACCCGATTGGACTCGGAGTTTCCAAATTAACATAAAATATGTAAAACACTGTGTGATGGAGCCGAGTCCCTGTTCCTGAGTCAAAGTTATTACTGTCCTTAAACAGTGTATGTTTTATGCCTCCAACACCACAGCAACGTCTCGGCTGTTCTACACTGACTACAGAAGGACACGTCACGCTCGGCGTATAGCGGATGCAGGCGCTCGTCCCCTCACCTCCCTCTCCTTATTCTCTCTCCTCAAGATAATTAGAGGAAAAACTCACAGCCTGTTGTGATCCTAAGATCCACAAAGATCCGTCTGAGCAGACCTGCAGCGACACTGGAGACTCCTTCCCTACATCTGCTCTGGTGGAGTGTGTGTGCCGTCACATCACGTCCTGGGTTTTACTTTACTTAGAGTAACAATGTTCAGACGCTGCACATCACTGTGGTACAGTAAACGTACAGATCTTAGTTGTGCAATGCAGAGGAACAAAAGTAAAAAAGTATCCTCTAATGAAATGAATCAAGTAAAGTAGAGATACATGAAATAAGCACTTAAATACAGTAACGGAGTAAACGTGCTCAGTTTCCTCCCGCATCTGCCAATCAGAATATAGAGTTTTAAAAAGCATCCCAAAAACAAGAACCACAGCCGCTTGAGTGATTGTTGTTGTGTTGTGATTAGATACGATAAAATGCATTGAACATTGTAACATTCTTTACTTCAGTGTGATCACGTCTCATCTTTCCTTTCTAAGATCATATGAACTCATTTCCAAAGTCAGTGCAGGGAGAGGAAAAAACACACACACATTCTGACATCGTTAGAGTTAGTCATGGATTCTGAGCACGAGATTGATTTCGTTAGCTAGCATTTCTCAAAAGGGCTTGGACAATCACTTTGTATTTTACTTCACGTCAACAAAATTATGGATTATTTTTGGCAGAGTTTCCGAAGACATAGAATCTTTAGACATGACTTACAGTCGGGCGACTTCTGGCCCAAAACATACGGAGCGTCTAGAGGCAGCCATATTTGGCCTGGAGATGTGTAACTGGCAAAAACACGTCTCTTTCTCTTGAAGCTGAGAGAGAGGGTGAGACAAAGTGTGAGACAGAGAGAGAGAGTGAGAGAGACAGAGAGTGAGAGAGTGACAGAGACAGAGAAAGAGTGAGAGAGACAGAGAGTGAGAGAGTGAGAGAGGGGGGGTGAGAGAGTGAGAGAGAGAGGGTGAGACAAAGCGTGTGTGTGTGTGAGAGAGAGAGGGTGAGACAGATTGTAAGAGAGAGACAGAGGTGTTACGCTGGAGAGGTTTAGTTCTCACACAGCACCGCACACGTCCTCGTCCTCAGCCTGCTAATAATTTACTAAAAAAATGCAGAAACAAATCGGCCGAGCGCTAACGTGGACAAAACCATGGAGCTCTTTGATGAGGGGAAAAATCTGAGCATCGGGTTTCGCAAACACACCAATTCCTGAAGCTTTTAGTGACGGATATCAGATTTAAATGCACTTCAGAAACTGGATTTGTTTTGAGTTTTTATTAAATGTAATATCCTTCAGCATCAGGGATGGAAATGTAAAACTGTGCACGGCATTATGGGTATTCTATGAACCCTGATAGCGTCTCTCAGCGCAGCAGCTTCTCTCACAAAGCTCGGTTTTACTCCGAAGCAGAGAGAGACGACGGGAAGTGACGAGAGCGTCTTTCTGACTGTTGCAGCTCTGACACTGGAGACTCCTTCGAGCGGTGAACGGGTTGTTAAGTCCACTACTGTCAGAGGGAATTAATCAACACCTTCATCCGTGAGTGTTAATGAAAGAAGATTTCCGCATTTTCTCCGAGCGCCTCGCTGCCTCCAGCGCCTGGATCTCAAACTGGCCGCCGTTTCTATCTTTTCATTTTTCACTATAGAGCTTAAGGCCTTTGATCATTCCTTTTCTTTTGTGTGTGTTTTGTGTGTGTTTTTGCGTGTGCGTGTAATGAAACTATGTGGATTGCATTAAGCTCATGTTCCGCAGATTTCGAGCCCAGATTAGAATCCTAATATGATTTGATCGCGGTTTGGTTTTGATGGACGTTACAAAGCGTCTCCTGACGGTTAAAACTGGATTTAAAACCAGTCCAGGCAAAATCTTCTGAAAATGTTATGAATGTCGTTTAATGCAACATTATTGGCATCCAAATAGTTTTTTTTTTCCCCGAACGATTCGATACAGATGGTGTGAAAAACGTCCCGCGCTGCGCTCGCGCTGATAGCTAGCAGAGTCACGTAAACAACAGATTCATCTTCAACCAAAAGCTTCACACATTTTACAGACGTGACTGCGGCGCCTTCTAACTTTTATCAAAGAAAGGAGTCCAAATCGGCTTCGTCCCAAACGCCAGAGCCGGACAGAGGACTCTTTATTAGAGCGACAGCTGCACCGGGTGCCGCGTCCGGAGATAAATCACTGCACGCTTCTTCTGATCCGGAGGAATCACAGAACCTCATGTTCTCTCTGTTCTTTGTTCTGCACATTAAAAGAAGGTCATGGTCAGAGGGTCGCGCCTTAGCTAGCAACTAACCTAACTAGCTTAGCTCAGCTAGCCTTTAAAATACAGAGATATAGTAAAAAACAAAACCCTGAAAGGCAATGGTCTTGGCAATATGGGGCCCTCAGTACAAATAATGTAAATGTAGGGCCCTAGAAGTTTAGGGAACATTTGACCCCTGAGGAACACAGGAAAATGGGACCCTGGGAGCGAAGGACTCTGGGAAAATAGAACCACAGAAAGAAAACGCCTGGAAGCCTTAGAAATATGGGGCTCTTGAAACAAACAGCCCTCTTAATGTAGGGGCCTTGGAAAATAGAACCCTAGAAACAAAGGACCCCAGAACTATTTTGAGGGCATAGAACAACAAGACCCTCAAATAAAGGTGCACAAGAATATAGAAACCTGGGTTTTGGGAATAAAAGACATCGCAAAGAAACGATTCAGTGTGCAGGGACTCGTAACGAGATCCAGGGCCTTGGGACTGTAGGGCCCTAGAGTGCGGACTTGATGGGTCACTAGAGCCAGGACATAGCGGGTCAGGTGTACATACAGGGACGTGGACACAGAAAAGCCTTGAGGAACACACGGTGCTTCGAACATAAAGCCACTTGACATGAGCGCTCTAGAAATATAGAGTGTATCCACAGTGTAGCGGCTAACAGCCTGCTAGCGTGACGCGGGTTTGCAGTGTCTTCTTACATTAGCAGAGGTTTCAGTTAGAACACTGATGACATTTGGAACACAGCCGTGATATTTTCCGACTCTGGCGTCTCGATAACGTCTGGGTGGAACCCAGGGCACCTGAGACACTCGACCCGTTCTGCCCTCAATGTGTAAATGTGCTACACACAGATAATCTCAGACACTTTACACACACACACACACACACACACACACACAGGGCTCTCATCACTGGAAAAGGCTTCTCGATGAAGTGTGCTTGACCAGAAGGACGGATGAGTGCGTGATGAGTTGGTTCCACACTCCGTCCCCAGTGACCCTGAATAAAGCGCGCCCTTCTCTCGCTCCCTACTGGATAAATGTTTGAACATTGCAGCATTAAGATGAGCAGCGCTCGATAAACAGGATGGGGTTTAAATAGGACGCGGCCGCAGGTCCGGAGTGGAGGGACGCAGGAATCTTATTTGTTTGTCCAGTAACCGAGGCTGGATTTGTCCGGCAGCGGCTCCGAGTCCTGCGATGGCATTGAAAAGAGGTATTTAAAATAAAACCCCAGGTTCTGCTGAAGCACGTCAGCAGCGGACGCCAAAATTACGGCCCAAAAAAACCCGAGTCAACAAACACGTCTCCACTTTTATTCACCTCCTCGCTGGCCGTGTGTTTTTATTCCTCCAGCAGGAGGTGAAAAGGTTTTCAGCAGTCGCTTCCTGCCCCGGGGCTGAAGAGAGCAGTGTGCCAATGAAAGAAGAGTAAAAACATCATCATCATCATCATCATCATCAGGATTCTCCAGGAAATAAATATCAAATTAACTTGTCATTTTCATATTTCTGCACATTTAATACAAGTGAAACTGATGGAGGGATCAAACAAAGATCAATAAATCTCACATTTTTAAAGCCGTTTCTGTCTGGAGAGACTGGAGGAGACGCAAGAGAGGGATGTCGAAAGGGTGAAAAGGTAAGTGAAAGCAGAAAGGATGAGGGAGGTCTGGGTGAAGGGATGAAGAAACAATTGGAAATACATTGAAATTATAAAGAAAGAGAAAAGAAAGAGTGAATTAAAGAAGGACAAAATTAGGGAAGAGAGATGTGAAAGTAAAAGTGAAAAAGTAACAGAGGATTAAAAGAAAGAAAGAAAGAAAGAAAGAAAGAAAGGATGGAAAGAGGGATGGCGAGAGAATATGAAGTGAGAGAAAAAGAAAAAGGTAAAAATCAGAGAAGAGAAGAATAAATGATAAAATAATTAAATATTGAAATGAAGAGAAAAACAAAAATTAAAAGTGGTGCGAAAGGTGGGTCAGTCGAGGCGTGCTGATTGGTCGGCTGCTGTGATGACATCATCATCGCCCTGCGTAGCGTCAGTGTGTGTGTGTGTGTGTGTGTGTGTGTGTGAGACGCAGAGTTTCACACTTTATCTGTATAAAATTTACCAAACGGAACTGAAATTCTACACAAGACTCTGAGTGAGTCGATATCCGAGACTTTGATTTGAATCAGTTTTTTTAATCAGATGAATCGAGTGTGAACGTTACGGGTCTTAAATGCTTCTGTTTCCGTTCATAAACATAAACATAAACACTGTTCAGCGGTTTCTTGCCCCTCGCTTGGATCCTCGGTTTAACCCTGAACGTCTCTGTGAGATTGGAATCAAAAGGTTTGATGACGAAGGTGTGTGTGTGTGTGTGTGTGTGTGTGTGTGTGTGTGTGTTGTTACTGTGAGACAGAAGCTCAGCGGCCCAGTGAAATCGGCTGCGTAATGAGCGACTCACTGAGATTCCCTGAGCAGTGTGCTCATTATTCACTTTGTTTTTAACATGTTTTTGTGAACACTTTATTTTACACAGTGAGAGTGTGTGTTCGTGCTGTCGAGTCGTTAGTTATAATTAATAAAGTGCATAAAATAATAAAACATCTTACTTTACACTCTGAGTAGGAGGTCTGTTTGTCATTAATGTAACACTTTTGACACTGAAAACACAACTCTCTCACACACACACACACACACACACACACACACACACACACACACACACACACACACACACACACACACACACACACAGGTTGGTGGTCTCTCCCCCCCCTCATTATTATTTATGCCCGTGTCCGAGCTCTTGTAAGGTAATTAATAATGACTTCGTTCATCTCAGGCCAGGAGCCGCGTGTGAGCGAGATGATGTGAGGAGCGCCGTGTGTGTGTGTGTGTGTGTGTGTGTGTGTGTGTGTGTGTGTGTGTGTGTGATTTACTCATCACTCTTCCCCTCCTCGGTTTAAACTTCTACCAGAAATGGAACTGAAAACTTTCCTACATGATGTTTGGCTTCAGCTTTTCTGTGTGAACATGACAGAGTAAGTTGTAAAGAAGCAGCTTTAGACCGAGTTCACTCCAGAAACGCGCCGAGTGCACGGCAAGGCGCAGGTCACATGACTGAGGGGTGGGGCGGAGCTAGAGAAGCTTGAGCTCCGTTATTACAGTGGAACAAAAAACCTGTGAGAGAGGCAGGTAGGGGACAGGAAGTGTGTTACAGAGTGTTATGGTGTGTTACAGGGTGTTACAGAGTGTTATGGTGTGTTATAGTGTGTTACAGAGTGTTATGGTGTGTTACAGGGTGTTACAGAGTGTTATGGTGTGTTACAGGGTGTTACAGAGTGTTATGGTGTGTTACAGGGTGTTACAGAGTGTTATGGTGTGTTACAGGGTGGTCTGATGTGTTACAGAGTGTTATGGTGTGTTATAGTGTGTTACAGAGTGTTATGGTGTGTTACAGGGTGTTACAGAGTGTTATGGTGTGTTACAGGGTGTTACAGAGTGTTATGGTGTGTTACAGGGTGTTACAGAGTGTTATGGTGTGTTACAGGGTGTTACAGAGTGTTATGGTGTGTTACAGGGTGTTACAGAGTGTTATGGTGTGTTACAGGGTGGTCTGATGTGTTACAGAGTGTTATGGTGTGTTACAGGGTGTTACAGAGTGTTATGGTGTGTTATAGTGTGTTACAGAGTGTTATGGTGTGTTACAGGGTGTTACAGAGTGTTATGGTGTGTTATAGTGTGTTACAGAGTGTTATGGTGTGTTATAGTGTGTTACAGAGTGTTATGGTGTGTTACAGGGTGTTACAGAGTGTTATGGTGTGTTATAGTGTGTTACAGAGTGTTATGGTGTGTTACAGGGTGTTACAGAGTGTTATGGTGTGTTACAGGGTGTTACAGAGTGTTATGGTGTGTTACAGGGTGTTACAGAGTGTTATGGTGTGTTACAGGGTGGTCTGATGTGTTACAGAGTGTTATGGTGTGTTACAGGGTGTTACAGAGTGTTATGGTGTGTTATAGTGTGTTACAGAGTGTTATGGTGTGTTACAGGGTGTTACAGAGTGTTATGGTGTGTTACAGGGTGTTACAGAGTGTTATGGTGTGTTACAGGGTGTTACAGAGTGTTATGGTGTGTTACAGGGTGTTACAGAGTGTTATGGTGTGTTACAGGGTGGTCTGATGTGTTACAGAGTGTTATGGTGTGTTACAGGGTGTTACAGAGTGTTATGGTGTGTTATAGTGTGTTACAGAGTGTTATGGTGTGTTACAGGGTGTTACAGAGTGTTATGGTGTGTTATAGTGTGTTACAGAGTGTTATGGTGTGTTACAGGGTGTTACAGAGTGTTATGGTGTGTTACAGGGTGTTACAGAGTGTTATGGTGTGTTACAGGGTGTTACAGAGTGTTATGGTGTGTTACAGGGTGTTACAGAGTGTTATGGTGTGTTACAGGGTGGTCTGATGTGTTACAGAGTGTTATGGTGTGTTACAGGGTGTTACAGAGTGTTATGGTGTGTTATAGTGTGTTACAGAGTGTTATGGTGTGTTATAGTGTGTTACAGAGTGTTATGGTGTGTTACAGGGTGTTACAGAGTGTTATGGTGTGTTACAGGGTGTTACAGAGTGTTATGGTGTGTTACAGGGTGTTACAGAGTGTTATGGTGTGTTACAGGGTGTTACAGAGTGTTATGGTGTGTTACAGGGTGGTCTGATGTGTTACAGAGTGTTATGGTGTGTTACAGGGTGTTACAGAGTGTTATGGTGTGTTACAGGGTGTTACAGAGTGTTATGGTGTGTTATAGTGTGTTACAGAGTGTTATGGTGTGTTACAGAGTGTTATGGTGTGTTATGGTGTGTTATAGTGTGTTATAGTGTGTTACAGAGTGTTATGGTGTGTTACAGGGTGTTACAGAGTGTTATGGTGTGTTATAGTGTGTTACAGAGTGTTATGGTGTGTTACAGGGTGTTACAGAGTGTTATGGTGTGTTACAGGGTGTTACAGAGTGTTATGGTGTGTTATAGTGTGTTACAGAGTGTTATGGTGTGTTACAGGGTGTTACAGAGTGTTATGGTGTGTTACAGGGTGTTACAGAGTGTTATGGTGTGTTACAGGGTGTTACAGAGTGTTATGGTGTGTTACAGGGTGTTACAGAGTGTTATGGTGTGTTACAGGGTGGTCTGATGTGTTACAGAGTGTTATGGTGTGTTACAGGGTGTTACAGAGTGTTATGGTGTGTTACAGGGTGTTACAGAGTGTTATGGTGTGTTACAGGGTGTTACAGAGTGTTATGGTGTGTTATAGTGTGTTACAGAGTGTTATGGTGTGTTACAGAGTGTTATGGTGTGTTATGGTGTGTTATGGTGTGTTATAGTGTGTTACAGAGTGTTATGGTGTGTTACAGGGTGTTACAGAGTGTTATGGTGTGTTATAGTGTGTTACAGAGTGTTATGGTGTGTTACAGAGTGTTATGGTGTGTTATGGTGTGTTATGGTGTGTTATAGTGTGTTACAGAGTGTTATGGTGTGTTACAGGGTGTTACAGAGTGTTATGGTGTGTTACAGGGTGGTCTGATGTGTTACAGAGTGTTATGGTGTGTTACAGGGTGTTACAGAGTGTTATGGTGTGTTACAGAGTGTTATGGTGTGTTATGGTGTGTTATAGTGTGTTACAGAGTGTTATGGTGTGTTATAGTGTGTTACAGAGTGTTATGGTGTGTTATAGTGTGTTACAGAGTGTTATGGTGTGTTACAGGGTGTTACAGAGTGTTATGGTGTGTTATAGTGTGTTACAGAGTGTTATGGTGTGTTACAGAGTGTTATGGTGTGTTACAGAGTGTTATGGTGTGTTATAGTGTGTTACAGAGTGTTATGGTGTGTTACACGGTGGTCTGATGTGTTACATTGTGTAAGTGTGTTACAGCTCGTTACAGTGTTAGTGAGTTCCATTGTTGCTGATTGTTACAGTGTGTTAAAATGTTACAATGTGTTACCGTGGGTTAGTGTAAAAAACAACTAAGTCATACCTGAGGCAGGATCAGGAAGGGGGCGTGGCCTAGTGATTTGAATGATATACAGATTATTAATTTTACTCCTAACTCTCAGACGCAGCTTCTGCAGATGGATTGAACCTGTGAATAGAACATTTTTAGAGAAAGTCATTAAAATAAAACCCTGGTCACATGTATCGCTCCACACGTTATACAAAGCGAAATGAAACGATGGTTTTCCGCGTGTGGACGCTGTTCAGCTTCACTTCATCTAAAATATTTACACCTAATCTGAATTACTTGTTTTTTTTCCTCCACAGTCTGTTCCGTGTGTTAGTCGAGTCCTGACACCGCGTCGGCCTCTGCAGCGTGGCTTTGATGTGATCACACTGAACCGGAGGCCGCGCGCTTCCGTCACCCGTTAGCGACATTAGCCTCAGACACTGAACACAACCCCCCCCTACCAAGTCCTCTCCCTAACTAGCAGCTCTGGATTTTCTCAGCGCTGTTAGGGGGTCTGACTGCGGCGTTCGCCTGACCTCCTCTACTTCCTGTTGCACAGCCGCTGTCAGGTGCTACCTGATCTCACTTTTTTTTCCCGAGACAGAAAGCGAAGCACAAAAACAGAGATGCAGGGAAGAGACAGAGGGAGATTACGGCGCGTTGTGCTGGTTCATGTGAAGGAAACATCTTGCATGTGATGACAAAGAATTTAACGTTATGTTTCTTTCTTTTTTACAGGAATGTGTTCGTGTGTCTCGGATAACGTCACCGACTGCATGTAAGACTCTCAGGAGGACCGGGGTGTGCTGGGGGGGTGGGGGATCGGGGTGTAAAGTAACGAAGGGCCCCTCGTCTGCAGCACTCGAGGGAAACGTCGGGACACCTGACAGATCCATCGCAGTGGAGTTATTTCCCTCCAAACGCAGAAACCACACCATGCTGAAAAACACACACACATGCTTACAGGGAAGAGGAATTCATTCATAACTTACTTTATCATCAGCACTTTATGGATATAGCACATACACACACACACACACACACCATGGTGTGCTTCTGATATATTAAATTGAGGAACAGCATAAAAACACTCATTTCAGTCGAACATTAAATAGTCAAAGGTCCAAATCTGAAACTCTCACGTACAGGAAATCACACGAGCCGCGGAACTAATGACTTCATTTTGTTGGAGAAATCTACAGGAGCTCTGAGCTAATGCTGCGTTATCTTTA
The DNA here is from genome assembly GCA_030347435.1 of Clarias fuscus. NCBI lineage: Eukaryota > Metazoa > Chordata > Actinopteri > Siluriformes > Clariidae > Clarias > Clarias fuscus. The sequence goes on along the minus strand of CM059223.1, from coordinate 805,226 downwards.
GTTGAACTGATTTTACCACCAAAGTCTCCTTTCTTTAATAAAGCACTCACATGTCACTTCATCGCTCCTGTTCACCCTCTGCACCTTTTACTGCTCACTGCAGTGTCTGTGGCTTAAGTATAACAGAACGACGAGTTGTGGACCTTATCTGTTTACAGTTACATTGAAGCTTTTCTCTTTCTCTTGAAGTTAACAAAATTAAAAAGGGCGTGGTGCTAGTATAAAAACTGGACAGATTTAGACGATTGAGAAAAGAAAATGTGAGGTGACGGCTAACGGGAGTGAACCATAGCGCTCAAACATTGTCCGTGGTTTTGGTTCTTAAATGCATTACTGAATGACTTGGTAACAGTGGTCCCTAAATGTCTTACTACACCAGTCCCTAAATGTCTTACTACACCAGTCCCTAAATGTCTTACAACACCAGTCCCGAAATGTCTTACTACACCAGTCCCTAAATGTCTTACAACACCAGTCCCGAAATGTCTTACTACACCAGTCCCTAAATGTCTTACTACACCAGTCCCGAAATGTCTTACTACACCAGTCCCGAAATGTCTTACTACACCAGTCCCTAAATGTCTTACTACACCAGTCCCGAAATGTCTTACTACACCAGTCCCTAAATGTCTTACTACACCAGTCCCTAAATGTCTTACTACACCAGTCCCGAAATGTCTTACTACACCAGTCCCTAAATGTCTTACTACACCAGTCCCTAAATGTCTTACAACACCAGTCCCGAAATGTCTTACTACACCAGTCCCTAAATGTCTTACTACACCAGTCCCTAAATGTCTTACTACACCAGTCCCGAAATGTCTTACTACACCAGTCCCTAAATGTCTTACAACACCAGTCCCGAAATGTCTTACTACACCAGTCCCTAAATGTCTTACTACACAAGTCCCTAAATGTCTTACTACACCAGTCCCGAAATGTCTTACTACACCAGTCCCTAAATGCATTAATCTTAAGTTTAAAATTGAATGAATGGACCTATAGATCTGTCTACTGTCCTGTAACACGCTTGCCGATCACTTATCATCACACACACACACACACACACACACACATGTTGGAGTGTCAGAATGGTCTCTGGTTTATAAACAGAACAGAGAGGTATATGAGTTCTAAACCCCTGAGTAAACCCGGGGGATAAAAATGCAGAGCCATGACATGGGGGTTGTGATAAAAAGAGTGGGGAAGTGTGCAAAAAAACACTAAGAGTGACCAAACCACTTCCTAAATCTCTTCCTAACCCAGTTCCTTGGACAGTGTCTCTCTCAGACTCCCTCTGTCTCAGTGTTGGACACACACGAGGTCCGACTCGTTCGACCCACTCACCCCCGTTTCAGTCACAGTGATGGTGTTTGTTTTCCGTTTTAAAGCCCCGAGCGCGATGGCGTCTCCGCTCCTCGCTCTGATGTTCTGGAACTCTGAGGTTGGTCTATTTGCCTGTGGCTTCGTGCCGAGGCTGTTTCTGTCCTCAGAGGAACCTGTTTGACCTCCAGCAAGATGGAGGAAGACCACTCAGTTCCCTGGGGGAAGACCTGCGAGAGAATCTTCTGGAACAGTAACGTTCAGTGTAAGTCAGCTTTTTTACAGCTACAGTGTTAACTACGCTAATGACACTAACAATGCTAAACAACTCTACGCAGATATTTACACCTGCATCACCCGAAGCGTCCCCTGAACGTGATAAATGAGGGCCGCCATTTTGGAGCACCGTGACTGCCTGCCCCCCCATCACACACCCACACCCACACCCATACCCCCCCCCCCCCCCCCCCCAGGGCACGCCCAAAGACTTCACAGCTGGATTTAGAGCCAGAGGTGAAAGCTTGAGTAAATCCACCAGACGCTCTCACTGCTCATTAACACCAGCGCTAACGTGAAAACGACTTTCTGAGCTTAATAATGTTATTCAAAACGAGACGTAGATTATATGTGTTTATTATATGTTAGTGCATTTAATACAATTTTAATTGTATTAATAAATTAATATTAATAAAGTACTCTATCTATCTATCCATCTATTAGCCACATTAGCCACATTAGCCGCGGCTCCAGAGGCAGCCAGTCTTCAGTTGAAACGCTGCGTTATAGGAAGATGAATGTAAAGCTTTATGATGAAAAATAAATCTCTATTGAATTGTGAATGCATCTGCTCTGTAACGTGTGTGTGTGAGTGTGTGTGTGTGTGTGTGTGAGTGGCCTTGTAGACCAACGGTGGAAATTTTGATGCAGACTGAAAGCCATGTTTGAAAAAATAAAAGTCTGTGTGTGAAGCCATTTTTAAACCTGTGATGAAGTTTTACTGTAAATACGAGCAAAAGCGCCAAAACTGGCACCTCATGATGACGCCCATGACCTGCTGCACGTCACCGCTGTGTGTGTGTGTGTGTGTGTGTGTTTAGTCCTGTAAACATAAATATGAGTCTTTTTTTTATTATGTGCTCAAGGCGTTCTTTTGGCCAACATTAAGCGCACACACACGCACACACACACACACACACACACACACACACACACACACACACACACATCATGCCAAAACCTGAGGGTGTGTCCGGTACATAAACCACACACACACACACACACACACACACACACACACACACACACACACACACACACACACACACAGAGTGACCTCTTTGCCACACACTATATTACCACATGTGCACACTGGATGTTAGTGACCCTTTGACCACACACACACACACACACACACACACACACACACACACACACACACACACCTCAGGGTCATGTTTGCTCAGGCTGCCCATGGACAGCAAATGAGAGAGAGAGAGAGAGAGAGGCAGAGAGGAGATACAGACAGACAGACAGAGAGAATGAGACAGTTAGACAATTGTATAATTATTTGAATTATTCATGAACTACAGTCTCTAATTTGAGACCTCCTTTAGGCCACGCCCACAACCTGAGTGTGATATTAGGAGTAACAACCGCCCTTCCCCTGCCCTGCCCTGCCCTGCCCTGCCCCAGGGGCGGAGCTCTGCAGAAAGGGATCCCTGGAATAACCTGTACAGTCTGGTGGAGTCTGTACAACTTTGTCACTGTTATTACCTGAAGATCGGCTACTTTCAGGAACCAGAATGTAAAGCCTTCTCTCTCTCTCTCTCTCACACTCACACTCACACACACCTTTCACATTAGTTAATATGACACAAACCCCCCCAAAGTATTTCAAAGTAACCCTATCTAGTTCAATTCATTTTTATTTCTATAGCACTTTTAACAAACGGTCATTGTCTCAACGCAGCTTCACAAAATAAAAAGAAAATTTATGGAAGTGTGTATGAGTGAGAGAAATGCGTATAGATAATAATGAGATTGTCCCTGATGAGCGAGTCTATCTAGTGGACCACTAAGTACCTGAAACAACCTAAAACCACCTTAACAACCACAGACTTGGTCATGCAACTGCAATACCTTAAACTTTACCTAAACTACCTCAAATAAACACAAACTACTATAAACTAACCCTTTTTACCTCAAAGTCCCAAATAACCCCAAACACCAACCAACACTGCTTGAGTACAACAGATACCTCCAATAAGCCCAATAATCCCACCAGCAGTGGTGCTAAAATACACCTGGTAAAAAGTCACATGTCCTCCAACAACACCCAGAATACCTCATCCTTCTCATAAACTACCCCCATATAACACTTCCCCTCATTACCCCAAATATCTTAACAGAACTCTGAAACACCTTTAGAGACAACCACAGAGTACCCTCACCCACCCTCACCCACCCTGACCAAACCCCACACCATCTCCAACAGCCTTAAACTATCTCTAATGATCACAGACAACTCCCAACAAGCATGTGGGACTGAATCTACCCCATCCTGTCCCCAAAACTGTCCTAGAATACCAAACCCAGATCACTTCAACTCACCCCAACAACCCCAAATAAACACAGAGAGACTTTAACTACCTCAGACAAAAAGCCCCACATCAACACAGGAGTTTGGGATTGTAAGGCATAATTATTTCCAGTGACAACAACTTACACCAAGCTGGTCTAACCCCTAAATGTCCATAACACTTACTGTAGACTCCTTGCAAAAAGCCCAACCACCTCCAGTTACCCCACATCATCATGAACACCATAGACGACCGTAAACAACAGCAAAGGAGTTCAAACTGATCAAAAGCTACCTACAGGACCATAACTCAACCTTACAACCTACAACTGCTCCAAACAACCCCAAACAACCCCCACATCTCATCACAGACTCCCCTCAATTCGCACAAACCACCTCCGACCGCCCAAAACTACCCTGACGACACTGGATGACCCACAGTGATTCCGAACAACCACAGATTACCTCATACTAATCTTCCAGGGCACCTCGTGTAATCCGACATGTCCGACAGCACCTATTTTACCCAACCTGTTGCTCAAACTCCACAGGGTGCGAGTTACAGCTGTCGTCATGGCGATATGATATCCCAGGATGGGTGAGGCTCTGTGGGTTTAGATCTCAATCACGCTTACAGAAACTGGCATTTATTGTGCTGCATTAAAACAAACCATGAACAGCTTTCTGCAAGACTCTGCATAAAAAAATGCAAAGCAGAGAAACGAGATGATGTCATGAGCACTTGGAGCATTCGCGCAAAATTAAACACTAGCACAGAAATTAGCATGCGTGTTCTCTCTAGCGGTCTCCCTTCAACCTCCATTCACGGACATAAAAGAAATGAGATCACAGAGCTGTAGTTCGCGTGACTCTTCTTCTAAACGATCTCCTCGCCAGCAGCGTCGTCTAATTAATCCTCGTACCGAGGTGGAACCCGACTCGCTGGGGAACGCCGTCCCTTTGCCTCTCCACGTCATGTCAGGATGAAGCACCTGCTTTGGGGAACACATGTAATCTGGCCCGGGACAAAGGCGCGAGATGTAGCCCGGATCATCGGCTTTCTTCTCACTATCGAGCACAGTATCAGGTTCACACTCGTACTCTATTTTTAGGAGGATGATGTTAGCAGCAGGAGGAGAATCGCTTTACTGTCACCGCGTTTCCACTCCGAGGAAGATCTCAGGTTTACCGCGTGGTGAGAAAAGCCGGAGTTTATCAAGTTTCAGCGCGGCTTGCGTGTAAAGTGTTATTATGGTTAGGAAGTTGTATGTGAGGAGTGACGCAACCCGGCAGTAAATCAGGGGATCGTTGTCACTGCTGCGCTCGGGGACACGAAGAGCGACGTTAATGACCTCATTCACTGACCGGGGCGTCGATCATCTTTGGTTCATTCTTTCATCACTTTCTTCTGTTCACTTCTCATTCTGGTGCTTGCCATCTCTCCTTCCATTCCCCTGCAATGTGCTTTTTCAGTTTTTCATTCTGTATTGCCTTTCCTCATTCCTTCTCTCCTCTCTCTCTTTTTGTTTTCCTTATTTCTGTTTCCTCCTTCATTATGTCTTTCTCCATCAATTTCCCATTTCCTCATCATTCTGTCTTTCTGTTTTACAAACTAGTGAACACTCTGGCATTGAAAGTGGACTACAATCAGAAGGTCGTAAGTTTAAATCCCAGACACCACCTCCCAGGTGCCCCTGCTGCGGCCTTGAGCAGGGCGTTTAACCCTCACCTGCTCAGGTGTATAAAGGGTGGACGGGGCGTGTGCTGTAAATGTCAGCTTCCTGTGTTTGGTGTCGGTGACTGCATTAAGTAAAGACATGTGCAGGTTGAAGAGCTGGACCCTCACATCTCCTGTGGTTCTCTCACCGCTTCTGTCCAACCCGTCTCCTTGCGTCCTCACGCTCGCACGCCTTTATTCCTCGCATGGAGCCGAAGGTCATCACTCAAAACTCAGCCGTTCTCCAAAATCTGCTGCGTTTATTACGACATATCACAGCCGGGCATTTTCTCAAGGACTGGAATCCATTAAATCTGTGGAACGCTTTTCATCTCGAGGTGATGTAAACTCCCCTGTGGGGGCGATGCGCCGCTCGAACGCGAGTTGCTCAACGGCCGGATCTTCTGTCATGAAGGTCATGAAAAGCAAACAGACAGTGAGCACGGTTATTTAGAACAGAAACGATAAATTAGGAGGACATCAAACCAGGAAAGAAATTAAAGTGGAAAAAGTCGTTCTGTTGTGATACACAAGATGGATGAAGCTGCGGCGAGTCACAGACTCTGGAACTGATTCACTCCAGACTCGCTCGGAAAGGCAGGAAGGCTGCGAGTGCCACGTTCCAACAGTCGGGCCATAAAGCAAGAACACAACAAAGAACGAGCCGTAGTGCAGCAGAGCTTTGTCTTCATAATCTCAGGGATTAATGTCTCTGTGCAACACAAATAACTCTGAGACGGAGCGAGAGATCGCAATAAATCTGCACTTTACTGAGACCTTCAACCTTTAATGGAATAGATCCATGAAAAATGAAATGCACACACACACTCGTACACACACACACACACGTTTTTTTGCACAGTTTCCTCAAACAGCAGTGCATGAGGTCTTAGCACAGAAACCATAACGTATCTACTGACCAATCAGACCAGAGAGCTGCGAGTCTGACAGCACACGGCACAAAGTAACATGAAAATACGCACCTGAGAAGATCCCAAGGTTGTGTACACACACACACACACACACACACACACACACACACACAAACGTAACCTCGCGTCGTCTGCTTAAAGCCACCTTCTGCAGAAAGTCATTATAAAAAGAAAATCTGCTTCTGAGTTAGTTTTCGTGGTTCGGCAGCGCTGCAGGAGACGAATTCACGTCGAGACAAACAAAAGAGGGCTTTATTTAACTGTCTGGAAATAAAGCAGACGTAAAACACCAGTAAAATATTACAGCTCCAATATCTCTGCTTCTCCATCCGGCGGCTTTGAAGTGCGTCTGAAAGACGAGGCTTTATTAAAGACACGCGACCCGAGAGGGATTGATTAAACCCATCCATCACCGTTCTGACGTCCTACAGCGCCGCGTACGCTACCTGCAGACACCCAAACCCTCACAGCTACTCGCAGAAAGTTTAGCACAACATTTATACGGCGTGGCCTTCGACATCGCGCCGTAAAACCCGAGAACAATGCCGTCTTTCAGTGCCGCATCCTAAAACCCGGTTCAGATTTAACGCGTGCTGCACGTCAAGACGAGTCCTCGCGGTCGGAGAGATGGAAAGAGACAGGTACGAGGTGCGGATGGCGGATGTTAACACACTCCTAACACACTCCAGGCCTCGGGAACAGGGTTGCCCTGATCAGCGCTACTCATCACCTTGCGTGTCGAGATCATCTTCATACGATCAGGAGAAATAAGGCCCACAGGGGAAGATGGAGCGGAGACAGCGCCGTCCCGAATCCCGCTTTGATCCAGAAACGGACCACCATGTTCGCAACGAGGAGCGAGAGCTCACGCAGGTGAAGTGCTACTGTTCAGACGAGGCGCCTCGAACCGCGAAATCTCCCGAACGCCGTCTCGTCCTCAGCTCGACCCGCGGGTCAGACTCTGATTCAAAACAGCTTCGCGCCGCGTCGCGTTTTCTCATCTCACGCTTGCAAATTCACACCATTTGTGTTAGCGCTCATACACTTTCTGTTTTTATTACCACTTCAGCTGTTGGACTTCTGACAAACGTGGCATGAGCTTGATGCAGGAGATCGAAAATATCAACTCCAGGCATGAGGTCACTCAAGCCAGCAGCTCAAACCCTGATCTGAAACCGTGGTGTTTGTTCTGTGGTGCGTTTGTGTAAGAGGAAACTTGTCTACTCCGTTCTGCAGGGAAAAAAAACAACAACAACAAAAAAAACATCAGACCTAACAAACGAATTTCTGTTTACAGGGAACTCATGGTCGGTATATTCCGACTCGTTTTCCAAAAAATTACACACTCAATTTTCCAGTTTATCTGACGAGAGCCAGAACAGTGGAGTGAAGACTTCACTCAGCTTCTTCTAAACAACGCAGATACAAACACACATTTAAAGCTTTCAAACATCGTTCCTTTTGATGGCCGGATCACCGACTCGGGCGCGCGGGTGGAGGGGGGGCTTGAGCGCTCTGTTCTGTACGAAGGTCTCGCGGAGCGTCTCTGATTCACAACGACGGCTTTCACTGAGGCGCCCGAGATCACGATCATGAGCTCTAGCGGTGTCATGGAGAAAACATCTTCTATACACACTGTGCTGAAGTTACGAGATCATCATGCAGATCATCAACACAGAAGAGTCCTGCGTGTTAAAGTGCATGAAAAAATCACTGAGCAAAAAATACAAAAATATATTGTAGACTTTTCCAACATTCATCAGCCTGATGAGTTAAAGTGCATTAATTCATAGGAGATTTCACTCTTTGTTAAATCCTAAAGTTACAGTTTCTCCTCTGCCTGTTACTGAGCACTGACACTGGAGACTCCTTCCTCACGTTAAGCTTCTCTCCACCATATCAGTAATTACGCTTCACTCCTGCTTTAATAACAGCACGTCTGTTTACTGCGGTGATGTGTGATGTGGAAATGTTGTCATCTAGCATGAACGAGCTAAAATCAGGACCACCCACTGGCCCACCCAGACATAAACACCATCTCACACACACAACTCAGCTTTAATCACACTACAGGATTTACTCTCTCTCTCTCTCAGTAGGTAATCAGTAGTTTGTGGTTTCGCGGTTCGTCACTCAGCAGAAGAGCGCGTTTCCTGATCAACACTCTGACTGACGCCAATCAGGAATCTGTGAGAGGAGGAAAAACGAAAAAAAACTAAAACCCTGCAAACTCAAACCAGCATCACTGCAGCTCTTAAACCCAAACTCTAATCCGAGCTGACACCAGAGGAGAACCCTGACCACCTGGAAGTCCAACATCTGGTTCCAGACTGGAACTGGAATCCGAGTTCAGCTCCACGTCTCCGAAATCCAGATCACCTGCAGCGTTGACCTTTAATTCGGCCCGAGTCACGGCGAGGCTTTCACATCCATCTCCATTTCAGGCTTCAACTTCCAGATCAACGGGCGATCTAGAACCCAGATCTGCTAGAACTCTACACTGCTGGGAGCAACCGGAGATCTAGATTGAGATCACTGGAAGCGCTCGCGAGGCGAAGATCTGGAGTCTAATCCGCTCGCTTGGGGAATAATCCTGGCTGCCGCGAGCGACGTGTGTGATCAGTGGGCGAGATCTCGGAGCGAGCGTGTGACGAGACGATGGCGTGACGGTGACGGATCTCAGCGTGATGAACGCTAAAACAAGCTAATATTCTTGACGAGGTTCCTCAGTGCATTATCGTTGGCTGAAAACGGATCTCTGCCTTTCTGTGGGTTTTTAATTCTTTAATAACGGAGCTGCGCTAAGCTCCTCGCCATTACCGCGTTAACTGTGAAACCAGACACGGGGGGAGCGAGTGCCAGCTGTTTGTATCAGCAAATAACAGGGATTAGTGCGAAACAAACCCGTTTCATCTGGGATAAGAGGTGGCGCATGTCCTTATCGACAGAGACGTCGGATTCTGTTACTTTAATCGGTCGAAATCCAGAAATCGCCTTAAACTCCACGTATCGCATGAAGCTCCGCCGCGCCACCAGGCCGAGAGAAAGACGCCGTTTAATTAAATTCATTTTCTTTTTTCTTTTATCATCTCAGCTCGGCGTTCTCCTCTACAGCATGTGTACACACACACACACACAAGCCCTGGTGTTGGGCTTTACCCAATCTGTAGATCATCAGAACATCACACGGCCTCTGATTCGCCACAAGAAAACGCGATCATGTGACTGATTTTCTCGCTTAACTGAGGCGAGACAGGACGCGCCGATGCGTCCAAACAAGAAGCAGCAGCATGAAGCGTTTGAAGAACCAGAAGAACTCAGAGACTGTAATAAAGTGATTACAGAGAGCTGAAGAACTTCAGGAGAAATGAAAAACAGTGATGGAGAGAGTGGAGGGGGGAGGGGGAGGGGGACAGGGGGGGGGGGGATCCTGTTTTGTGAAGGAATTATAATCATACATTTTTATTATCCCATTCTAACCATCTTAAGAGGAGCCCCTCCCCCTCAGCGTGCTCTGCTCTGCTCTGCTCTGCTCTGCTCTCTGGGGGCGTGGCTCAGCACAGCTCATTTACATACATAACATTTTTTCAATTCAATTTTATTTTTATAGTGCTGCAACGATCAATGTCTCAAAGCAGCTTCACTAAATTAAAAGAAGAATCAAGTGTGTATGAGATGTGAGTGTGTATGAATCAGAATGATCAGATGGTCCCTGATGAACGAGTCGAGGGCGACGGTGCCGAGGGAAAAACTCCCTGAGATGGTGACAGGAAGAAACCTTGAGAGGAACCAGACTCACCAGGGAACCCATCCTCATCTGGGTGATAACGGAGAGCAGGGATTTGATCTGCACTCATACTGTGTGTTAGGAGGCTGGAAGTTCAGTATCACAGGAGACGTGTTTAAGTTCATATGGAGTCCAGTTCATTTCAGCACAGGGACGAGTCAGCAGGTGCAGAGGGCAGATGGGGTCTGGATCAGCAGCACATGTAGATCCAAACCATCATGAGGCAGAATCTGTCCTTCTCTGGTTCCTAAGGATCCTTGCAGGTTTGGTCTCTGTCTACTGAAACTGGCACAATCTCCAGATGCCTCGGGATGGGTAGAGAAAGGAAGAGCAGGTGGAGAGAATTAGCGTAGCATTAGATGTACTGGAGTATGAGGTTATGGGATGAGTTACGCGTATGCCAGATTAAAGAGATGCGTCTTGAGTCTACTTTTAAACTGCTAGACTGTGTCTGCGCCTCAAACACTGTCTGGAAGGCTATTGCAAAGCTTAGGAGCTAAATATGAGAACGCTCTATCCCCCTTTTGTAGATTTTGATATTCTGGGAACTACCAGAAGTCCAGAGTTTTCTGATCTTAAGGATCGTGGTGGATTGTAGCGTATCAGAAGACCGCTTAGAGCCTCGTATGTAAGTAATGAGCTAGTTTGGTAACCAGTGCAGGGATGATAATATTGGGGTTATATGATCATATGTTCTGGATCTGGTGAGAAACCTGGCGCTGCATTTGGACTCACTGTAGCTTGTTTATAGAGGCTGCAGTTAATAGACACTGAATCAGTGCGTTCAGATGAGGAGTGAAACATCAGGAGGGAAAGATACCAATACATGCTTTATGTGAGGGGCGTTTCAGCTCAGGCATCAACACACACACACCCACACACGCACGCATACACATACATACACACACACATCCAAACACACCCACACACACACCCACACACATACGCACGCGCACATACACGTGCACATACACGCACACATACACGCACACACACACACATGCAAACACACCCACACACACTTTTAAACTGGTGATTGAAATGAATTCTGGTAGTTTTGCTCAGTAGGTGAATGAATCCAAATCCACATTAAGTTTACGTGACGTGATGGAAGTGAATCTGTGCTGCAAAAGTTTTGGCACGCTGGGGAAATCAAAGCTTTTCAGCAAAATGTCTTCCAACATTATTTATACTTTGTTTATGTGTTTCTTTCCAGACCACCTTTAAGAACAGCTCTGAGATAACACACATGGAATTAGATAATTAAGTAACAGCAGCAGTAACAGTCCGTTGTTATTGTAAGACATGAAGGTCGACTGTTCTGGATCAGTTCCTACAAGAACAGTGTTGTGTGTCGAGTGCGTTTGTAAACCCCATCGAGCTCCATGATGAAACTGTCTCTCATGAAGACCTTCCCAGGAAAGCGAGAGCAAAACTTACTGCTGCAGAGGAGAAGTTCATTTAGAGTCACCAGCCTCAGAAATCACCAATTAACCTCAAGCAGCACCTCAGATTAGAGCCGTTATGAAGCTTTACAGAGCAGAAGGAGCAGATATACATCTCAATATCACCTGTTCAGAGGAGATTAGTGTGTGTTTTGGATAAACGCCTTCAGTGTTGATTTACAGTGTAGAGAGAAATAAACATCAGGAACGAGCATGAAAGGGGTGTATAAACTTTTGACTGGTTGTGTGTGTGCATGTGTGTATGAAACCGTCTCTCCATGTGGAAGTGTGTTTCCGTGCTTTATGATCACCAGGTGTTTATAAAAGCACAAACTTAATAATCAGAGAATCCTGGCTGGGATAACGTGAGGTTACTAATCTAGAACAGATTAAACACTCAGAGTGTGTGTGTGTGTGTGTGTGCGTGTGTGTGTGCACGTGTGCAAATGTATCAGTTTATGTTCTGTTTCTGTGGTTCTTTAACAAACCTGCATTAGAACCCGAGCAGAATCAGGAACATGAAGCTCAAACCCAAACACCAGGACGCTTTCAGTCTCAGCTTCATTTGGATTTAGTTTTATGACGGATCCTGAACTCGTCCGCGAGACTCCAGCAGCGCTAACGCTAACTCTGTTCAGGTGAAGTCATGAGGAGTCTGAGCGGTGATGTCATATACTCGTTTAGACTTTCACCGATTCGTCTCAGTGATTTATTTCAATCAAATAATAAAGCAGAGACACACGAGTCTGAACCTAAACACACGCCGTGATGTAATGCACAACGTCCTCATTTACAATTCATTTGCATAAACAACGCCCAACTGCAAACTTGGGTATCTATTAAAGATTGAATGAGGCCCTAGTGGGTGGAGCTTGTGTCCATGGAGACAGTGGACTCAGCGTTGTGCTGGTTTTGAGGTTGTGTGACTGTTTTAGACAGAGCAGCAGGACCAGGTTTGTACACACACTCACAGAGCCGTGTGTGAGGGTCAGAGCGCTTCACCACCAGAACAGACGAGAGACGAGAGAGACACTCCATACCTCCGTACTGTGACACACACACACACACACACAATAAATCAGTTCCTTCATCTCAATGCTGAGATCAGATGTTAGTGTAACCCTGATAACCCACCCCCTCTCTCTCACTCACACACACACACACACACACCTCCATCATCTCCACCTGTCTCCTCTCCAACACTCCTCTGCTCTCTCTCTCACCTCACCTCCATTCATCACCTCCCCACTCCTCTCGTTCCATCACTCCTCCTCCTCGCCAGTCTGTCAGTTAGCGTTAGCGCTCAGAGCCAAGAGAGCGCCCATAAATACAGCCACTTAGGGTCAAAGTTCAGAAAAAGGAGGGGGGGGGGGGGGGAGTTATTTAAAGAACATCAGTATCAAAAGACGATGCCTGTAGCATTATGATTTAATAGTGTGTGTGTGTGTGTTCAGTGTTCTGCAGATATCATTAGCCGTTTCTGACAGCTCAGACAGGACTCTGTACGTGAAGTGTATGAATTTCCTCCAAACGCTTTTCCAGAAACATTTCCAGCCCCTGAAGACCTCCGTCCACAGGGGGGCGCTGTGCTCACGCCCTCACACAAAGCGTCATCTCACATGGGGATTTAAGAGCTTCAGCGAGAGCGTCGGAGAGGGAGGACGCCGCTGGAGCCTCGAGCCAACTGAAACCTCGTCTTCAGCACGGCGTCTGATCCAAAACCTGCTGGCGCTCGGACGTCCTACACGCTGCTCTCGTCTGATACTCTAGCCCCGCCCACTCACTCACACTAAACCATTTAACCAATCAGAGCCCTGCTCGCCAACTGCAGTGGTGTGTGTGTGTGTGTGTGTGTGATGAACTCTGGCTGATCTCTGACTCTTCACCTCCGAGAGGAACAGAACCCTCGCAGCTCTGAGCGAGAGAACGAATAATAACATCACACTGGGTTTTATTGGCCGAGTGAGAGTCATTGTGGAGAAATTTGACTTGGCAGCAGTGTTACACACACACACACACACACACGAAGCAGGAAGAATAACGCATATAAAATGCAGACAAAACAAATGAACAATTAAAGTTCACTTCAGTGGGATTGAATGGAGGGAAGGAGGACGAGGGAAACAGTACTTTTGTCTGACAAACACACACACACACGCACGTATGTATGTCATGCGCTTTAAATCTGATTGTGTTAACTGCACAAAAGCTTACACCATCACAGATGACATCACCGACCGCTCGACTTCACAGCACCCCCCTCTGAGGACATCCCATAATACTCAGCCCTGTCTCACCTCCAGCCTCCTCCTCTTCCTCTCGTTTCCCCGTTCCCCCTCAGCCTTCAGTTTCTTCCCCATTACATCATCGTTTCTATAGTAACGCTCCACTGATCTGACTAATCTAAGATTTACGCGACTCGTGCGCTGTAACGTTATAGAGGAAGGAGTCTCCAGTGTCAGGGGAACAGCTGGAACATCTGGAGGAGTCACATGACCGGCTGAAAGGGGTCTCAGTGTTAAAGCTGCTGTAGAGACACAACGCGACGATCAAAGGGATAAAAAATAAACAACTGCTGTGGTGCAAGAGGAGTCGAACACTAGGGGGCGTGCTGTTGGAGGAACATCACCAGAGTGACACACACACACACACACACACACACACACACACACACACACACACACAGGTGATATAAACACCTGGATGAGGTTGTAGAGTTGCTCTGTATGTGTGTGTGGGTGTGAGAGACAGTGGAGTGGAGTGATATTACAGCTCAATTGACTGTAATGAACACTGAGGCATGCTCTTCACACCAGGGTGATAATATCCTGTGTGTGTGTGTGTGTGTGTGTGTGTGTGTGTGTGTGTGGTTGGGTTTCTATTGTTATCCTCATATAGAATGGAAAAAAGCCCCAGGATGTGTGTGTGTGTGTGTGAGGTGTTAATGATGTAGACCAGATATTCAGACAACTGATCCAGTCACTCACACTGTTGCTCTCTCTCTCTCTCTCTCTCTCTCACACACACACACACACACACACACACACACACACACACACACAATTCCAGAAGAAGTCTCACACACGTTGGTTTTATGATGTCACATGAGAAAGGTTTGAGACAGAACTGTAACAGATTCCCAAACAGCAGCTGATCAGACGGCCCTGAATCTGCCCCAGTGGGCGTGGCCTAATACTCTAACCAGCCTGTTTGATTGACAGCTGGCCCCGGAGTGTCCGGTCACCCATTTTAGTTTAGTAAGTTAAGGTGAGGTTCACTCTACACGTGTTAGCGTGTTTCTGAGCACTTAGCACCGGGACAGGGGCGGGGCAAACATTAAGCCCAGAGCTGGTCTGATTGGCTAGGCTCGGTCAGGGGGCGGGGCCAAGGCTGTTCAAAGACCTAAATATAAAAAGAAGCGAAAATAAGGACAAAATCTAAAACACTTCTGTCGGCTCACAAGGTTCCTGCTGTCTGTTAGAATGATTGAAGCTCTAACTGATCTCCCCATCTGCTCAGTGTGTGTGTGTGTGTGTGTGTGTGTGTGTACACATCCCACAGTACATCAGACACATTCACACATTCCTCCAATTGCTGGATTTGTCTGTGTCATATCGCAGAATTCAACACACCTGTGGAGGATTAGTTCACTCGCTTACAAAGTGCCATTCCTATCCTCTGTGTGTGTGTGTGTGTGTGTGAGAGAGAGAGTGAGAGAAACAGTGTGTGTGAGTGTGAGTGAGTGCGTGAGAGAGAGAGAGAGTGTTTGATGTCAGACATGAGCATGAACAGTTGTTTCCTTTCAAAGGAGCCCAGCAATGTGACCCTACACACACACACACACACACACACACACACACTTCTGAAAATGCCATTAGGTTTCTTACTTACCAATTTTTTTTTGACTCAATAAGATCTAACACAATCTTTACTCTTTACTTCACTGCTGTTACACACACACACGCACACACAAAACTTTGACTCTTAACATTTTATTTTTGAATATGCAAATCCTCCAGACTCCGCCCCGTTTCCTGTAAACTGCTGTAATGACACAAATGGGGGTCGTTTACCTCCAGTGGGACGTTCAGGGTCGGGAAGATCAAAGCTCAGGGCCTTCAACATCTGAGGAGAGCTTTCTCACAACACTTCCTCAAAGTCTTCATAAATCCGTTGATGAAACCACACACACACACACACACACACACACACTCCTCAGAAGACACACACACACACACACACACTCCTCAGAAGAGTTCATGGAGCTCCACACCAGACAAAATCAGACTTCCTATGTATTTATTCAAATTTGCAGATTCATCTGTTTAACATCAACATCACCACTCAAACAAGTGTATCATAACACACACACACACACACACACACACACAGTGAGACAGGAGTCAGTGAGAGGAAAATAAAGTGAGCTCTTAATAACACGTGTCATTAGAGATAAGCACACGGCGATAAGCTAACGACATCATCGCTCTGTGTTTAGTCTCCAGATAATCAGACGGGAAGCGAAGACACTAAATCCTCTAAATCCTTCACTCACTTAGTCTCACACACACACACACACACACACACACACACACACACACACACACAGACACACAGACACACACATACATTCTTCTCAAGCTTGACAGTAGAGTTCACATAATCACTGAGATAAAGATCAGGAGGATCGCGGGATGTTAAAATAAATGTTGTTAAAGACACGACTGAGCGATAAGACACATTGACTTGGGAGGTATATGGGGGGGGGGGGGGGGGGGCTGCACGTGGAGGGGCACATGGAGGGGACATGGGCAAGAGTTTCTTATCGGATTTCTATTTCTTTTTTTGTAAAAATTAAATCACACAAAATGAATCTAATGTAAACCTGTGTTGTACAAAATCTAAATATTTCCGTCTTCCTCTGCGATATGGAACGAGGTGAAGAGACGGAGACGAGCGAGAGGGTCGGAGTTAAACAGACGAGTTCAAGCTCAGCATTACTTCAAAACAGTATGAGCCCTGACAGGTGACGTGAGGAACACTGATTATCTCCTTAATTAAGCAGCAAGGAAGCATTTTGTCTGAGAGGTTGATGCATTGGAGTAGACGAGGGCCAGACTGATGTCTAGACGACTCCCGGTCAGCAGGGGGCAGGACACGGCAAAAGTGCTCCAAGGAAGGAGAGCCGGGGAACCTGCGACAGGGTCATGAGCGGCCAGGGGTCACTGTGGAGTGAGGGCTGGACCGTGTAGTCCAGGAGGAGACAGGACACACAGGGCGTGGACAGGGCGTGGACAGGGCGGTTGTTGTGCATGGAGGAGCTGTGCAGCTGCAGAGCGCTCAGGGTGTCCATGCTGGTCCGTGTCCTCCACCAAACACCTACACGTGAGCATCAGACTGGACCACGGAGCGATGGGAGAATGAAGTGTAAAGGGGTGTGTGTGTGTCGCTTTCCTAGTGAAGAGAGGAGGTCCTATGTGAAGAAGGTGAGCAGATGTGGAGGCGGTGTGAGGTGATGTTCTGCTGCTGGTCCCCCAGCATCCTCAGGTCCTGTCCCTCACGTGATTGTTACAGACCCACACACCGTCACGGAGACGGTCTTCACTGGTGGTAGTGACAAGTTTCAGCACCACGCACATACTGCTCAGGAACGGTTTGAGGAACATGATGGAGTTTGGTGTTGACTCCGCCTCCAAATTCTCCAGATCTCAGTCTGAGAGACGCGCTGGAGAAACACATCTGATCCATGGAGGCTCCACCTCACACACTTACAGGATTTAAACGATCTGATACTGATGGCTCGGTGCCACACACACACACACACACAGACACAGACACACACACACAGACACACACACACAGACACACACACACAGACACAGACACACACACACACACACACACACACACACACCAGGCCTCAACAGATCAGCACTGATTTAATGACACAAGGGGGCGATAGACAATATTAGCTGGGTGGTCATAATGTTACGGTGATCGGGGTGTGTGTGTGTGTGTGTGTGTGTGTGTGTGTGTGAGAATTCAGATTTTTTTTCCAAAATTTTTTTGTACACATCTGGCAAAGTTGTGAATGTTGCTCCACTGCACACGGAACACAGTGTTATTTCTCTCTCTCTCTCTCTCACACACACACACACACACACACACACACACACACACACACACACACACACACACACATACATACATACATACAGAAAACCCAGACAAGCACTTTATCCACATTCTCTTTATTTTATTTGAAAGGGTTAGAGTGCAAATATTCCAGATATTTCCTAATAATAATAATAATAATAATAATAATAATATACCTCTGTGTGTAATGTCTGTTCAATGCAGTCAGGTGTGAAGGTCAAGGCCTACCTGCTGACCTTTGACTTCGGGTTATTTATCAGAGTTTTTGCGCGGCCGTCTGAAGCACGACGGGTTCTTGTTCAGAGCGTTGATGCGTTTTGAGAACTCCTCGAAGTTCTCCAGTTCTCCGAGCACCTGATCGTCGCTCTCCACAGCCACGGCGTGCTCCACGGGGATGCTGGGGAAATCCTCCAGACGCGACCCTAACCCCAACCCCGTCGCCTCCGTGCCCATGATCTCCTCGGCCTGCTCCACCGAGCAGCACAGCTCCGCGCTGACCGAGACGCCGGCGGAGCCGTTCATGGTGCCTCGGTGCTGCGGCGCGTCTCCCTCCACGGACTCCGCCTCTCTCGGCTCTCCGCGCGGTTCCGGATCGCTCTCCGGAATCTTCTCTGCTTCCTGATCATACCGTTCGCTTTTCGGCTCGGGCGTCGACGTTCCCGCAGCTTCGGCTCTCCTGTCCACTTCTAGCGGGTTCTCCAGCTCTATGCTGACGTCCAGACACTCTGGTGGAGCTTCCTGAGTCGCCGTGGCAACAGGGGGAGGGGTCTCGACCGGGTCATAGAGTTTGTGTGACCTGCGTTTCTTTTTGTCCGCTTCCGGAGAGACGGGGAAAGTGGCCTGCGAGACACTCAGGTGGGATCTAGCGGGGACCGGGATCGAGCTGGAGACGTGGTGACGATCACTGAGAGAGAGACAGAGAGAGAGAGAGACAGACAGACAGAGAGAGAGAGACAGGAGAAAAGCAAAGAATGAGAGAAAAACTGTTATAACAAAAGACATCTTATTTCTAGGAGTTGTATCTGATCTCAGTCAGAAATAGTCTTAATTATCAACCAATGAAAAAGTAGGGCGGGGCCTCGTGCACCTACAGAAGGGTCACAGCTGGACACATCTGTCCTATCCAGACATAATACAGTTGCTCAATAAAGTTTATTTTTACTGAGAGTTATGATCACTACTGAGGCATTTTTCTTATACGCTAATTAATTACGTCTCCGTCCTCCGTCTGCTTGTCCCCCGAGACGTGAATTAATAACACGGTGAACAGAACCAGAGCTCTTTGCACTGGGAACCGTCTAATGTAAAAAAAAATAAAAAAAGGACTTCAAAAGGACGAGACGTTCTCGAGAGCAGCTCCGGACAAAATACAGACGGGTGCCTGGACTCGGAACCCGACCACGTCTCCGGGTCCGATTAATCTCTCTCAGCTCTGCGAATCGAAAGCAGCCAGGCTAACACCGCCCACACACCCGCTATCGTCCCTCTGATCAGTCTAACGCGGTAATGAACACCGTCAGGCCGACGCAGGAGCCGTGCGGAGGAACACGTGGGATCTCCAGCTCCAACCTCACGCACGCTGGAGGAAAGAAAAAGGAAAAACACGCAGCGCTGTTTAGAAAAGGCTTTTGTTTGTCGCGGAGTGTTTCCTCTATTTTGGATCAGATTGTAAACATGAGTCGAGTCTGATATCTAATCAGACGAGAGAGGGAACGTTTAGCGGTGATGTGAACCAGAAAAAATCTCCCAGATGTGTCATAATATTTTTCATCTCACGGCTGGTTTCCATTTATTTTAATCAGGACAATTAGGCCGCTGCCGTCCCGCTCGCTTTAGCCTCGTCGTTGTTTTCTTCCCCACGGCTGCGTTCCAATAATCCTTAACATCCTCTTCATAACTTTCACTTGAGATGAACCCTGAGTCGAGTCCGAGTCTTAGAGGCGACCTGAAGTCTAAAACTAACCTTTTATTCCTCCTCGTCAAGTCCTGAGTGTCTCCGGTCAGGATGTGAACTTCACATCAATCACTTCAAAGGTGGAAAAAAAACTTTTTCAAAATATTTTACGAAACATAAACTTTCCTGCTTCTGAAGATTTTCTGAACTTTGACCTCTGACACACACACACACACACAGCAGAAGGACGTAGGTTTTTAAAGTGCATTTTAATTAGGTGTCTAACTTTTAGTTCCACATTTAACTCCTTGAGCCCACTCCTTCATGCCCCGCCCCCATGTTCACAAAGCTCCGCCCCTGGATGTTCCCTCACCCCACATCAGAGTGTCTATTAACTAATATTAAAGATGCAGTGTGTGTAATGTTTCATGTTACCTTTAAAGGTAGTGCGTGATTTTTGCAGGATGCTCCGCCTTTTCCGGGGATCACTCTAAAGGCCACACCCACATGGTTCAGCTTAAAACACCTGAACGCAAGAGGCGGAGCTTTTTAAACAGAACTGGCAGGCGTGCAGGACCGCCTCTTCGTCCTAATTGATCGGTTGTAGTGCTGCGCGTCGAATGAAGCCTCATTGGGGTGATCAGCGCTGCTAACGCTAACACTGGATGAACCAAAAGCTAGCAAGAACTTCATCCAGATGTGAAGCAACATCTCAAACGCAATAGACTCAAATCCAGCATGAGCAGCAGATTTATGCTCTGATTCACAGCTCTGTGTGTGTGTGTGTGTGTGTGTGTGTGTGTGTGTGTGTGTGTGTGTGTGTGTGTGTGTGTGTGTGTGTGTGTAAAAAACGTTTTTTAAAATGATCTGGAACCCCAAAACACAGATACAGATCCTGACCCAAATCCATTTTTTCTGTTCGGTTCTTTTTCTTTTATTGAAAGAATTTCAGTGAAGATAACATCTGGATATAGTGTGTGTGTGTGTGTGTGTATATAAGTAAGAGTGAGAGTGAGTGAGATAAGGCTGTAAGTGGAAACAGTTCAATTCCACCAGGAGCGATTAAAAGCCTTTACAGTATGTTAACGAAAACACACACACACACACACACACACACACACACACACACACACACACACACACACTAACTGCACACCTGCAAGAACAGCACTGAGAAAACTGACTGACGAAGAAGTGATTCTAAACCATAAGACACTAATGTGTGGGCGGGGCTAAAGAGGGGGCTAAATACTAACATTTCTCCAATTATTCTCTAATAATATTTAATGAGTTAAAATTTATCTTATTGATCCTAATAAAAAAACAAACATTACAATGAATTTCTGTGCGCACTAGACTTAACTTAAAGCTGTAAAAATACTGAATCACTCTGCAGGAACGTCTTCTCCATCCGAGGGTCCGTCACGTTGTACCGACACCACGACCAACAACCTTCATACTTCATACCGCGGCACTGCAGAGCGGAGAGACGGGAACCTGTACAGAGCAGCACTCGGGCGTAGGGGACACTGGAACTACTCCCACCCCCTCCCCCCTCACACATCCCCTCGCTCCGCGCTGCACATTCAGCGTGTGTGTGTGTGTGTCCGTGTGTGTAAGGTCCACTGAGTTTTATTTTTCCCAGAGAAAACATTGTTCACAGGAACCGGGTCACAGCTTTATCCACACAGATTGAGAAAATATGTTCTGTGTGTGTGTGTGTGTGTGTGTGTGTGTGTGTGAGAGACAGAGAGACGGAGGCCTAGGTTGCATATTTCACAGATTAATTTCCGAACCTTTGATCCGCGAGCCAGAGATCACACAGATCAGCGCTTTCTCCTCTGGGAACGTTCACATTTTTCAGCCTGGATCTGCAGCCGTTCTCAGAGACGTCCTGAAGCCGGTCCGTCTCAGCCGTGTGACAGAGTCACAAAGGTTTCTGTAAACACGCGCGTCGAGGAGCGCTTCGAAGGCAGAAAAACATGGAGCCGTTGCCGAGATACTGACATGCGCTAAGCTCCGTCGGGCTCGGCGGAATAAAACCACTCCGTATTACAAATACCCGGGATTAGTGTGTGAGCTGCTCGCGCTCCTCCGCGTTTCGGGGGTTTCTCAGGGGTTTTTATTTTATTTTTTAAAGTTGTCTGTTGCCCCCGGAAACCTCAACTCTACTAACTTCTAAGCTAGACTTGGTGTTCAGACCGATCCGAACAGTTCTGGCTCTGGAAATGATAAACATTTATTCTAAACTACATTAAAACAAAATGAAACATGGTGATGTGTAAATGGTTTATAGCATCTGGGAGGACAGGCCACGCCCACTCTCGGCCTGAGCAGGAGTGAGCACAGGGTAACAGGTAACGCATTCCTGAATGATAACGACGAGCGAGTGAAACACAGGGAGGAGAACAGAAAGACGAGGAGGAAAGTGGAACACTGAACTCCCTGCTGCAGGATTTTATGCTTTAATATTTCACATTCCGGCCCCCTGCGCTGGAAACCCTATCTGAGCGAGCGAGCGAGCCAGAGGTGAGGCAGCGACACAAAAGGGTAATAAACGACGTCTACGAGTAACGCGGGCCGACAGGAGCGCGCCCAATCCGAGATCCAGCGTCAAGACGTGCTCCAGACACGGCGAGGAGCAATCACCGAGACGTAACTCAACACACGGAGGAGCGCGGAAAACTCTAACTTATGGTTTACAGCTGACGTTTTTACACAGAGGGGGTGTGAAGCAAAACCGCTCAGACGTTTAGGGGCGAGTTTGGTGTGTGTGTGAGGGAGTGTGAGACGCCTGTGGCGATGCTGAAACTTCCTGCTTTAGCAAATCGTACCAAAAAAAAAAAAAAAACATGCTAGACTTCCACTTCCTGCCTCACGTCCTGATTTAGAGGAGGAAGAAAAAGGTCAAAAGGTCACGCGTTTCATCTGTTCCCGCTTTGTTTAACCTGGCCTGCTTCCTTTCCAAAACACGTATTATTAAATTAACGCTGGAAAGGAGGCTTTTACCCGGCGCTGAACCGCGGCCGAGCTCAAGCCGGATAAAGAAAGAACGCGAGGGAAGGAGAGCCGCGGTCCTGCGCCTGCATCGCAGCTCGCGAGGGTTCTGAGGAGAGATCCGATCGAACGCGCTTTACGTTTCTCCGCTGATAAACCCGCCGCGCTGAACGTTTGTCTCCGAGTTCATTAGACTCGCATGACACTTCTGGCACGAACGCTATCGACTGATCGGATCTGTAAAGGGAAAACAGCTGGATATGAAAGAGTGAGCGAGCTCGTGGTCCAGCTGGAATTCAGAATCATGGAGAACCCGGTTCTCTGTTCCACATCCAAACCTCTAAGAATCTATGAAGAGAAGTCGGGACAACATAAACGCACCATCGCAAATCTTTATGGGCGTTATTTCTTAGATCCTAAAATTATTCTAAATCCAGGCGTCTGCTTCACTCCAGTGCTCGTCATTCCTGAAGGACAACATCTGGAATCTTCTGGGGAATGTCCAGGGAATTTCAGATTTACACATTAACAATTGGAGAGCTTCAGATGTTCACATCACGCAGGACCTGTCCTTTGTCCTGTCTCATCAACACCGTGGTGAAGAAGCCCGGCAGCGTCTCCACCACCTCAGACGCCTGAGAGACTTCAGACATCAGTCACAACACCACACAGGACTGAACACACACTACACACTCTCACTACACACCTCGATGATCATCACACACTACACACCACACATCACACACACCACACATCACACACACCACACACTACACAACTGTGACTCTGCACATTATTCTGCACGTTGTCCTGGATATGGTTTCTACAATCCACTTCAATTATTATTATTTTATTATTTGTACATAATGTAAATTTAAAATTCTTTTTACAACCATTTTTTTTTTCTATATTCTCCTATATTTCTAATTTGTAAAAATCTCTCTTATTTCATACTTTCTTACTGAAAACTCTGCTTTTCTTATTTTAAATGTCACGAGCGGTCGTATAAGCATTTCACTTCATATCATACTGTGTGTGTCAAAATTAAAATTAGAATTTCATTTAGTTTTATTAGAAAATACATTTGACTTTTACTCCACTACGTCTCACAGCACATGTCTGTACTTTTACTGACTACATTTCTGCGAGAGAGAGAGAGAGAGAGATTTTATTCACTATGACTTGAAGTCTACTGTGAGCGAGTAGAAGCTCAGTAACTGATACTCCAGTAATCTGAAGGTGAGTCGTTCTGTAGACGGTATGCGGAGATCTTCTGCTGGCACTGGAGTAATTTTCACCCTACAGAGAGTCGAATCCAGCGTGTGTGTGAAGTGTGGAACTCACCATCTGACCAGCAGCCCGTGTTCTAGAAAGTTCTTGAGGTTGGGTAAAGTCTGACGCAGGTCCGGCGTGGAGAGACCGTGCTGATACCGCAACTGTACACACACACACACACACACACACACACACACAGAGAGAGAAAAAAACACATCTGATTTATTTAAGGTAAAAACCCAATAAAATCACATTGCATCAATAAACTCTCACATTACAATATGATCTTACACACACACATATGCACACACACACACAATTACGCCTCTTTATTCACACTTTTCCTTCACCTGACTCTTTCCTCTTTTCATTCACTTTATTCTTTTTTCCTTTTCTTTCTTTATTCATGTAAATCATCATCTTTTTACATTTGTCTTTTATTTGATCCTTTAACACCGATATCTCTGTCTTTATCTTTTATATTTATTTGCTCACAGGGCTGGTGGGCGTGTCGCGCGCGGCTCGGTCCGTCTCTAACCCGTGTGTGTGAAGCTCAGGACTCACAGGGAGTCGGAGACGGAGTTTTGTCGTCAGAGCTTTTCTCCTCACTTGATGTTGATCTGATTTATCGGCACGTGACAATTTACAGGATTTACGGCGCTGCAGGGCTGCGAGTGTAGATCAGGAACCTCCTGCACTGGCCTGACTACAGCGTGAGGAGGAGGAGGAGGAGGAACATCTGGCTGTGATGGAGAACCTGAGGAACATGAAACCACGTGTCTACTTCCTAAACACAGACCGATTCCTCCTGCGACAAACATCACTCACCTCCAGCGTCTGGGAGTTTAGTCTGGAGGGAGAAACACCAAGCGTCCCAACACACAGCCAGCTCTGACTATACATATACACACACACACACACACACACACACACACACACACACACACACACACCAGCTGCAGGATCTCAAAAACTCTGGAGAGTGTTTACAGGAATGATGAGAACGAGTATTAAACTGTTAAACACTAGAGGTTCATGTTCAGACCAGAGTCAGAGATACACTGGTGTCTCTAAACGTCCACATCCACGCGCTCGTTAGTCTCATTAACCTCGTTAGTGCAAAACCCCGACACGCCTCGACTGAGCGGCTACAACTTTTACATATCACAGGGCTGAGGAGGGAAAAAAATACCAGAGAGAGAGACACACGCACGCACGCACGCACACACACACACACACACACACACACACACACACACACACACACACACACAC
This sequence comes from Clarias fuscus, assembly GCA_030347435.1. Lineage (NCBI taxonomy): Eukaryota > Metazoa > Chordata > Actinopteri > Siluriformes > Clariidae > Clarias > Clarias fuscus. The sequence continues at coordinate 779,847 of CM059223.1, read as the reverse complement.
ACACACTCTTTCTCCTGTAACTCTGACCCTGCAGACAGGACGTTCTGCTCGGAAGACTGCAATTACATTTGCAATTATAAAGAGCCATACAGTAGATCAGTTACACACACACACACACACACCTTCCCTCTGACTTACTCTCCCCCCCCCCGCCCCCCACACACACACATTTAATCCATCAAATGCTCACACACATTCATTTGCGCGCGCACACACACACACACACACACACACACACACACACACTGTATTGCAAACATGTGGCCTCTTTGACCTGTGCAGTGTAAGTAAAGCCTGTGTGTGTGTGTGTGTGTGTGTGTGTGTGTGTGTGTGAGAGTGAGGGAGAGAGAGAGAGGGATTCTCTCTCTCACACACACACACACACACACAGATGTTTAAAGATGTCAGGTATTAAGACTGCCCTTGGGAGGACGTCTGGAATAGTACAATAAATATGAACTAGTATATAGTCCTCCTCTGTGTGTGTGTGTGTGTGTGTGTGTGTGTGTGTGTGTGTGTGTGTGTGTGTGTGTGTGTGTGTGTGTGTGCACTAATGTCTGAGCTGGATTCCCTCCTTCCTCTTAGAACTTTATCAAAAGCAGCAGCTGAGCTCCAGGACTGGATCGGTGCTGAAACGCTCGAACGCCGCCATTAGTTCAGGTTTAATCCTGAACCTCCGGCGTTCCCGGCACGGCATTCCGAGTGAGCTTCCGAGTCCAGGGCCGGCGGTGATCTCGCACCGTTTCAGGATGAGGAAGAGTGCACCGCCCCTGAAACCGCACCAACGCTACGCTTACAAACGTCAGAGTCGCTGATTCGATTAAAAGCAGAATTCGATTAAGACGTGAGAGGAGAATGAGAGGAGAGTGAGAGAGGAGTGAGAGAGGAGTGAGAGAGGAGTGAGAGAGGAGTGAGAGTAGAGCGAGAGGGGAGTGAGAGAGGAGTGAGAGTAGAGCGGAGAGTTTTCCGGGCGATGAGTCGCTCCGGAGCGCGTGGCCGGATCCTGATTAAATTACTGCGCGCTCTTTACAAACCGCCGTACGGTACGGAAAACACCGCTAACGCCAGGTGTTGAAAGGCAGCCGTGTCGAAACATGTGAGCTGAAACCTGAGAGATCACGTGGAGTGTAAACAGGACAGGAAGTGTGTGTTCTGAAGAAAACACACACACGCGCGCACACACACACACACACACACACACACACACACACACACACACACACAGTATGGTCTTTAATTTAGCCTCTGTAAAGTGTGAATAACCTGATCCTCTGAACTGATCACACACACACACACACACACACACACACTTGGACAGAATCAGAAGGAAAGCACAGTCCATATGGCCTACAGACCACGAGGTCCTCCAAGAGCTCTTCTTAGCCGTGACATGTTCATAACTCAAAACTCATTCCTGCATGATCTCTCTCTCTGTCTCTCTCTCAACTCTCTCCCTCGTCACTTTACTTCTCAAGACTTTTCTACCACACTCATGTTTAGACCTTGGTACTAAGAGTTGGACCAGAGTCTCAGAGACTCGGAGTCCAGACTGGAGGAGGTGAACCGGGGGGGCTCGTCTCGAGTCCGATCCACACCAAGCTCTCTTTCCAAATCAGACATGTTTTTCAAGGCTAGGCTGAAAGGTGGTTTTGATATCAGGTGTGTGTGTGTGTGTGATACAGTGGGTGTGTTTTAGACTGACAGTGCGTGTGTGACTCAAGACTGGCAATGTTCCAGACCAGGATGTGCTTGAAACTGTGTTTTTTTTAGGACACCAGTGTGATTGTGAAAAGTGTGTGTGTGCGCGCGCGCGTGTGTGTGTGTTCCAGACTGGCAACACAGGCTAAGGTATGTTTGAGACCTGTAGGTGTTAAAACTCCAGGATGTGATTGAGACAGGTGTGTTTCAAGACCCTGATGAGCTTCAAGACCTCAGCGTTTCAGGCCCTCGGTGCGTTTCAAATACCTGATGCGTTTCAGGACCACGGTGCGTTTCAGGTACCTGGTGCGTTTCAGGTACCTGGTGCGTTTCAGGTACCTGGTGCGTTTCAAATACCTGGTGCGTTTCAGGCCCACGGTGCGTTTCAGGCCCACGGTGCGTTTCAGGTAGCTGGTGCGTTTCAGGCCCACGGTGCGTTTCAGGTAGCTGGTGCGTTTCAGGCCCACGGTGCGTTTCAGGTAGCTGGTGCGTTTCAGGCCCACGGTGCGTTTCAGGTACCTGGTGCGTTTCAAGACCACGGTGCGTTTCAAATACCTGGTGCGTTTTGGGACCGAGGTGTGTCTGAGAGCAGGAGAAGGAGAATGCATGCTGTGAGAAACGTACAACTGACTAAGCCAACACTGAACCAGAACACTCGAGCTCTAAAATGCAGAGCCTTGGAGAATTTTAAATGCGCCCCTGCACCAGCTGTCTCTCAGCAGTGATTTATATACTGTACGTGTAAACTCAGTGCACAGAGTGTCCCCTTCTCACAGCAGCAGATGATCCGCTCCATGTTCTTCCCGTACCACATGCAGTGCGCTGAAGGGCTGCTCTCGGGTAGGATTACTAACCATTCTGTTCTGGAGGCAAAATATTTTGAGAACCCCAGGTGTGGACGAATAATTATGTACGTGTTAAAACGAAGGGATGAAAGAACTCAGGAATAAGCGTTGCGGATTAAAAGCGGACTGAAACCACGCCCACTTTTCCTAAAAAGTTACAGAAGTGCAGAAACCGTTAATGAAAAACAGCGGAGGTGTAACGCTCCATGCATTCGTGGGTTTTTCTGTTCAACTCCAGCAAGGTCACCGTATACGTGACGCGCCGACGCGACCTTCATCTTCTGATTAAACTGGCGGCGACGTAAACTCCCCAACTGTGTACATTTGCTAAGAATTATGATGATCTTTAGCATTTATTCAGAACGCTGATGAGAAACAAACAGTGATTAGCGCGAGTGCATTCCAGAAACTTCCGTAATATTTACCGGTCGCGCTGATGTATCGGGCGATGAAGGAGAGGCGCCACATTAAGGTCGTACACCTCGTAACGCGACACGACAGTGCACGATGCCTGCATTAGGACTGTTTGGGAGAATTTAAACAGAGATTAGCCGTGCGGTGATGGCTGTTATAGTTCGCCCGGCAATTTCCGTGGCACGGCGTTCGGGCCGATCACAGGAGTGTCGAGTGCACGTAAACAAAATCACGGCCTTAAACAGAGAAAGCAAAACATTTCACCTTCAAACAATCCATTACAGAAACCATCCGCTTCAATTACTTCCATTCTGTCTTCAGAAAAGTAAACACGCGGCTTGTTTTTCCTGTTAACCTTCCCGTCCGTGGCGTGTTCTGTTTTTCACCTCTGCCACGACCAATTTGTCTTCTCGTCCTTAAAGCTTCACAGTCGACGTTTTGACGTGTATTGCAGGCGACGTCCCATATGAGGATCTCCGCTTTAATGAAGCGGCTGCATTCAGAGTGAGATCATTTCAGGCCCGGGCTCTTGTCAGCGCCCGAGTCACGGCGCTTCGGCTCGACGCACTTATTAGCATCAGCTGAAAAGTGTTTGGCCAGCTGCTTTAAAAAAAATGTAAAAATGAGGGGACAAGGAAAAAAAGAAAACACCTCAGAGGAGACTTTTCATCAGGAGGTTCACCTTTCCCAGCGCACTACCATTTTTTAATCCAGACCCAGGAGAGATCGAGGCCTTCAGAGGCTCTGGTACAATTTACAATCAGAAAAAAGAAATTAATCTGGTCCGAGACGGTGACGAGGCACGGCCTCCGCTCAAATCGGGAATGAAAAGGCACATGTGGAAGGAGTTCTTGGTTTCACGGGTTACCCGAGTGTTTGGCGTCTCTGGGGAAAGCAATCAAGGCGTCCGGATGCTCCTGACTTACCCGGCATCGGAGAGGCCTTCACAGGTGCAGCTGAGAGAAAGGGAGAGAGCGAGGGTCCACCCGAGGAAGGGGCCCTGCCGAAGTCACACACCGAATGGATGGAAAGTCGGCTTCCATCGCTGTTATTCTGCGATGGTCAGCCAGGACAGGTTTAACGTGTCTCTTTAGTCACTAGAGAACAAGAACCCTAATATTTTCACTCAAGTTCGGTTCGGGAAATGCGCCGAGAAATTATGCTGGGAAACTTGCTGAAATCACAAACGTTTAGTCCTGCGCTGACGGATAAATTACAGAGGAAACTCCCGAGATATAATAGTAGCCAAGCCACGGAAGACATGATGAGCTTCGGCTTGGGAGAGCTCATTCTTCTCCATTACCTCTGGTCACCACTTAGTAAAGTTCCTCATCATGGACTAGTTTTGTCGCTTTACATTTTCACAGAAACACAACCCGTAACCTTTAGTTTAAAATCCCAAATCTGTTGGTTCTTTGAGTCAGTCTCGAGCAATGAACACGTTCCTGAGATGAAAGGGGGGGGGGGGGGGGGGGGGCGGTGTTTAGTGGACTTTCTCTCGCACTCGTTGATCCTGCTGATGGCAGGTGGGTCGGTGATGAAGAACTGAAAATAATGGAAATGTTGAAAGAGCTGGCGCGTGAACCTTTGGCCCGGCGATCTGAGGACTCGCTTATGTAAAATGCAACACCCGAGCCCTGTGTAACATTAGCAGAAAGCATGCATTCATTAAGTCTCATGAAGTCTCATGCATTATGCATGCCTCGCACATGTTGCCTTAAGACGGGATGGCACGGGAAGCGGCGACGACAAGCCGAGTCAGAACAGCGCTCTCGCTCTGGTGCCAGCGCACACATTAAAGCTAACGCTGGACTCGTCTTTCACGAGGATCGACTTTCACCTCAGGTGATCGCAACCAAAGCTGAAACTGATTCTCAGAGCCAGGGCGCGACGTTCGCAAGCAAGATGGCCGGCTCGGGATCAGATGTTTACGCAAAGTGCAGACAGACTTCCTGGCTCGGACACCGGGATTAATGCGAACCGTCCCGACTCCTGGTAAACACATGCTGTTGTTTGCTAGCGCTAATGTAATTAGCCATGAAAACTTCAGATGGAGCGCAGTCACTGGCTCGTGTCCACTCGGGCCGGAGGAGGACCCGGTTCCAGTCGCTCGCCACCGAGGCACAGAACCACACGAGGTTTAAAAAACAAGCGGAACATTCGCTTAGACGTCTCTGTACGCTTAAACCTTTGTGATCTCGCGCTCAGCCATGTTTCCGGGGACATCTGTAGTACTTCCTGATCAGTCTGTGGATCAAAGAGCCCCGCACTCATCTCCTTATGTGCAGTACACACATGTTAGAACTCTCACACACACACACACACACTGTGTGCTCTGATCTGGAACACTGGTGCTTGTTGGAGAGGGCGTGTCTGCGCTTGATCATTACTAGGTCACATGACAATGCAGTCTGTCTCTGGGAGATGGGTGCTGATCTAGAACCCTACAGGTGTCGCCACTCAGACACGCCCCTTTTCAACCTTTCTCATCATTTTAAAAGTTGTGCATTTTGGATTTTTTTTTTCCCTGAGAGATGAAAAGGGCGTGTCCAGAGGCACAGGAAGTGAAAACGCAGAACCTCTTTTCCCGCAGGATATGACCCGGTCTGTGCCGAGACGTACACGTTACCTGCTCAGATTACAGACAGGAAACATTTCTGCACGTGAAGTCTTCAATAAATAAATAGAAAAATAACTTTAAAATCCCAGATACACTCTAGAAATTTGAGAGACACTTACATCACACACGTCCACGTGGAAAACTGACCCAGTGTGAACGGCTTAAAAAGATACAGAGTGTTTAAGGTTTTAAACACTGCACTTAACATTAAGATCAATATTATAATTTGGGGAACCAGTATAAATTCCTTTTTTTTTTTTTACTGAGTATGATGTAATACTTGTGATGAAATCCTGATGTTATTTACAGAATATCTTGTAGTTTCGCTACATTAACGAACACGTCATGCTGATGATACATCTAGCACTAGCTGTAGAACTGGAGAAGCTTGCTTAACTGAAAATAAGTGACAGATTGTAAGCTGTGTAGCGTAAAAAGTGTGGCTTTTAATCAAGTGCCCTAACGCATAAGTATTAAATTAGCACGTCAAATTTGAGAGAACTAAATCAGACGCCAAGGCCGCTAGCTAAACCGCGCGTGTTGATGCGACTTCATAAATGATAAAGATTCGTCAATTTAATATAATTTAGGCTCCGCCCTCGCTGACCATGAAATCCTGCAGCGTTAACCAAAAATAATATAAATCAAATAAAAACGATGTATAACAAATAGAAAGCAGTAGACTGAAGACCGTGTGTTTCCTATAAAGCTCCTGCATGCGGAACAGATGCCGTGACACTCATACACTGGGACACTATAAAGCAGTCGCCGCGCGATCGTCTTATTCCTCCTGACGTGTCCTGAAGCCGTACGAGAGAGAGAGGGAGAAATCAGCGTTCCTTTAAACCGTCTCGGGTTTCGGCGTGTCACTGACCCCTGTCCTCCGTCTTCTCTTAACCAATCACCGCTTTCATCCCTCTCTCCCACTCGCTCGATCTCCGTCTCTGCGCGATGGCCGATAATGGGACACAGTTGCGGCTCGGGCGCGCGCCGGCTCTGCTTTGATTGGTCTTAGCGTCGCGGAGGATTACGGAGGCGCCGGAACACTCCGCTCGTTTACATCGTTACGGCGAGGACTCGCAGAGACAAACGGGAAATCTAATTAACAGACCACCAGTGACAGACGCCTGCAGTTCTACACTGACCACAGCCTCTCACACACACACACACGCACACACACACACACACACACACACACACACACACACACACACACACACACACACACACACACACACACACACACACACAGAGAGCTCTGTGATTGTAATTACACCTGACGAGCTGCTGCGCTACCAGAAAGGCCCCAAGCGAGAATTTAAATTCATAAAACACTAAAACACAGCTGTGAGCTCCATCTGCAGAGCATCACACTCTTACTACTATTATTATTATTATTATTATTATCATCTAAATGCTCGAGCGTGGGGTGTTTCATCATGCACACGTGTATCATAGGCCAATACGTGTCCAGTTAAACGCCACAATCTTCACCAAACACTAACGTTTTACACCAAACACTGTCTCCATCAGCCAGCAGGCTCCGTCTAAACACCACCTGCCTTTATATCTCAAATCATTTTACATTTTCCATGAAAAAATAAAGAAAAAAATTTAACAAGAGGACGTAATAAACAGACTGCAGAATGTCCAACACTAACCTGTTACACTGTTCCCTTAAAAAGTACCGCCGGTTTTTTGTTTTGTTTTTCAAACACATCTGTCTAAGAAGGAAAACATCAGCAAAATCCAAACTTGGTATAAATTTAATTCCTTATAAAAAATACTGTATGAACAAGATTACTAATAATCTCACAGTCTCACTGACATCCTGAACAAAAAAAAAAAAGATTTCTTTGTCAAAACACTCAAAACATAGAAGACCATCAATTCATACCTCATCTTATAAAAACTAAAAACAAATCCAAACACAAACCTGCTAACACTATTCCCTTAAAACTAACGTCAATGAAATGCCTACAAACACACTTACTACACCGCAAAAAAACAGACATCTTACCCAAGAGAAATGCTCTCGACTCTAATCAAACTGTCGTTAATTTCTAGTCAATTGTTACTAAAATTGAAAGTGAAAAATGTCTTTTTTTTTTATTGGCAGAGAAATTTGCGTTTTTTTTAGGAAATGTATTTCTTGGAAAAAGCAAAATTCTCGACGTGGTGACACCTGTCGGATGGGCGTGTCCCCCTGACCGGTGCGCTCTGAGTGAGTAACACTAGACCCTTTTAACCCGGGGAAGAGAAACTCCACACCGAGTGGGGACACGCCGGGGTCGAGTCAGCCTGTTAACACCTCGCTGACGACATCGCACATCCATCTTACCCTCTCAGCAACCGGCGGCTGAGCCCAACGCGACCACACACTCAGGAAAAAAAACGGGGATTTGATGAAGTTAATAAAGCGCCAGTGGGCGGAGCGAGGGAGCGAGGGTTGTACATCGCGACGTTCTGTGGCGTTTCAGAGCGGCGCTTGGAGGAAACGCTTTCACTCAACTATAACGTTAATGATGATGAAACGACAACAGCCACCGCGCGCTCACTCGCGGCTCTCTCTCTGAGCAGAACCGCCAAATTAAACCATTAAACCCTGAAGTGACTGTGCGCCTAAAGTCTGCTGCGGTGTTTTATTACCGCGGGATAAGATGCGTAGCGGGGGAGTTTATGAGCGAGCCGTTATGTTTCTGGAGCGAGGATGAGATTCCATGAGGGAAAAGAGAGAATTAAGAGGAGTGGAGGAAGAAAAAAAATATTAGTAAGAGGGAGGAGGAGGAGAGAGGAGCAAATCCCAACTCCTCTGTTTATTACCCCATCCCCCCCCTTCTGCTTTAATGCCCCCCCTTCTGCTTTAATGACAGGGCACTTGGAGCCGTTGCTCTGTTAGACTTTAATGCTGCGTGAGGGGTTTCAGAGAAAGAAAAGGTTAAAGGTCACTCCACGAGCATTCCTGCCCGACTTTCTCAGCAACACCGGCACCCCACACACACACACACACACACACACACCCGGGAATATGCCTCCTACTGAACATGTCAGACGTTCCCTAAACTAAACCTGAACCCTGTAAAGTCCTGAGTAAAACGTTTCGAAGGTGGAAAGTTGACACGCAGCAGACGCGAGATTTATCGCCTGACGCGCGGGAGAGTTTTAACTCGTGCTTCGGGAACGGCACGTGAGGAATGCGGTGCAGATTTATACCTCGGGCTGCGTGTTTGCGTTGTTGTAGCTGATAACACGGCGACAGCGTGCTATTGTGTGTAATTACGCCCCGGACCACCGGGTGCTGAGTGCCGCAGACAGCGAGATGGGATCTTTCCTTTTTTTTTTTTTTGGAATCACAGGTTTTTTTTTTTTTTTTTTCTCGTCTCTCAAAGAGCCATCCTTCACCACGCCGGCCCGTCTCTTCCTCGTCTCGGACACGATACACTCGTCCTTCTGAGGCGAGACGAGGACGAACCAGCAGCTGGGACGGACATGATGATTATCGCTGTCGTAAACACATCTGTAAGGATCCTCAGTCTGAACGGAAAGCGAGGAAAAAAGACCTGACAAGTGAAGCCCCGCCCACGTTCTCACGCATGTCATCGTTGTTCCTTCGTTTTAAACCCGAGACTGAAATGAAGCTGAAAGCTCTGTTCAATTACTTTTAGTCAAATGTTCAAGATGAGGCTCTTTATATATCTCACAGGGTACAGGGTTAGAGCAAGCGCGCACACACACACACACACACACACACACACACACACACACACACACACACACACACACAGTGATTCACACGCTTCTTTCGGTCGCTCACTTTTATTAATCTTACAATCTGAAACATTAAAGTTTAAATCCTACATTAAAGCTCAGCGAAGTGTCATTGAACACAAGGAAGGTGGCGTCTGTGAGTAAATAAGTGAGTAATTGAGAGTCTGTGATTGGATAATGACTGCAGTGATTAATGTGTTTGACTGTAACTCTGACTGACACAGGGAGGAGCTTCTCGTTTCCTACACAGACGTGAGGGAGACGCGTCACGTGATCGTGGAAAAGACCTCGCCGTGTTTCAGGAGAGTCGCGGCATCGTCACGCATCGAGCAAAGACAACAACTCAGGAGATAAAACTGAACTGAGCGGAACCGGGTCACCATTAAACTTCACAGAAGAGATCTGATCAGAAACACTGAATGAGTCCTGAATGAGTGTGAGGAGATCTCACACACACACACACACACACACACACACACAAACACACACACACACACACACA
>CM059223.1:757500-765000 GCA_030347435.1 Clarias fuscus | reverse complement strand
GTGTGTGTGTGTGTGTGTGTGTGTGTGTGGTACCTGAGCAATGTTCTTGTTGAGAAGATAAACGCCATACTCAAACTGGAATCTTTCTCCACGTGGATAAAGAGGGAACCTAAAACACACACACACACACTTAATTAGTTTATCTAAATGAACATTTTGAAAGCACTTTTAGAAATTAGTGAAACGCATGATTAATGAAGAGAGGCGTGTCCATCTGAGTGTAGGAGGTGTGGTCTATATATGTGTGTGTGATGATTCTCCACAGCAAGTTCCCGAGGTGGACAGTGTTTTTTTTGTTTTATTCCTCCCCGTCACTAGGGGGCTCCCACATTAAGGCTACTACTACCACTCAGCCGGGAGGACCGAAGACTATCACGTGTTTCCTCCGACCCACGTGACGCCAGCAGTCTTTTCGAACTGCTCGCTCGCGCACCGTTGGGGGGCGGCGTAACACTCTCACAGACGCCCCTGACTGGCTGTAGAGCCGTGATTAATGTGGGAGCACTATGTACCTCTCATCCCTCCCACTGAGAGAGCTCGGCCAATCAGCTCTCTCTAGACCTCCGGCTGCGAGAGGTTACAGCACCACCCGGGATTCGAACTGGCGATCTCCGGATGATAGGGCGAGCGCTTTAACCACTGCGCCACTCGGAGGCCGGGAGGTGGACAGTGTTAAAGACAGTTTACAGTTCTGTAAGCTGCAGAGTCCAAGCGTGCACACCCCCCCCCACACCCCCCCCCCCACACACACACACAACCCACCCACATACCCCCCCCACCCTCCCCACACACACACATACCCCCCCCATCCACACACACACACACACAACCCACCCACATACCCCCCCCACCCACATACCCCCCACACCCCCCCACACACACACACATACCCCCCCCATCCACACACACACACACAACCCACACACCCCCCCCCCCCCCACCAACTCCCCACCAACTCCCCCCCAACTTTATTTTTGATAAAGTGGTTTGGTTCGGTTCGAACCATGAGACGCGATGACCCAGCAGCAGCGCTGCACTAAAGCGGGCCGCATTCTGGACTCGATTACCCACAAGACATCTGGATCACATCTCAGCGAAGAGCAGGAATATGTGAGCAACATGTGGTTACAGCCCGCTCCACTGCAAGAATGTAGCGGGGGGGCAGTGGAGGAAACATCCCAGATTCCAAACACTGGACGTTAAGGAAAGAGAGGTTAGCATACCCGTGTGTGTGTGTGTGTGTGTGTGTGTGTGTGTGTGTGTGTGTGTGTGTGTGTGAGAGAAAGGGAAAGGAAACACAGATACAGACGTCTGCTGCACAGGTTTTTATGAGTCTCTATTTAAGTGATGGAAAGACTTGTAAAAATGCGAAAAAAGAAAAAAAAAATTGGAATCGACCCCGTTCACTTCTGTATTAATAAAATTAAGGAGAATTATTTTAAACCTGCGTGTGACTCAGGCTGCGTGATCACGGCGGCGTGTTACACACTCTCTGATGAAGACGTGTGTGAGGAGGGGTAGACGTCTCTGTTAAATTCAGTGCGAACCGAAACGGAGCACAATGCAAAATGTTAAAGACTTCAGTCCGAGATCAGTGTGATAAAACACCACACTCTGACTGGAGTGGGCGGAGCTTATGCTTGTATAAGATTTGTATATTACGTTTGTAGAAGATTGTGCTGGTCAGTTAGTGTTTTCAAATTGTTGGTGTTTGAGAAGGAAGGCAGGTGTTGGAGTCAGGATCGGTGTGTGATGGTGATGATGATGATGATGAAGTGCTGGTGTTTGTGTGTAATGTTACAGTGTTGTTGTTTAGTGGTTTAGTGAATCATGTAGTTTTAATCCGATTGCTCAGAACACGGTGGAACAGCTGGAGAGTTAGCATCACCTAACACTTTAACGAGTTAGCGGTGATGCGCGTACACGCTGTAAAAAGTCACGGACTAAACACTGCCTCAGGCTTTAGCGATTCATTCCTAGGACACGCCCACAAACGCCACATGTGATTAGATGAGTTGTGTTTGAATAGACGCTGTAAGAAGCGCGCGGTACAGCCAGAGAACCGCGCGGGTTCAGAATGTTTAGGGAACGGAGGAGGACAAATGGTCTGAGAGACAGAGACGCGGCGGTGAGGCCCCGATCCTGATAAACAGCGAGTAAAAGGAGTGTGTGGGAGCGCAGAGTCGGCTCACGTCTCACACTCACACCGTTATCCGCGGTCCTGAGAGACACGGATCCGCTCACACCTCACTCGTCCTCGCCGGCTAAGCCCCCCCGACAGCTTAACGACCCGCAGACGAGGTGTGTGGCATCCTCACACACATCGTTACACACGCCGCATACACACACACTCAGCCAACGGGAAAGAAAACCCAAACACTGCCTGGGAGGGCGAGGGGTCAAAGGTCATTCTGACACACAGACCTGATCACTGACACCTGACTAGGGCTCAGGAGCACCATCGCTGTTCACTCCCCTTCACTCCCCCGTCTGGTGTGTGTGTGTGTGTGTGTGTATGTGTAAGTGTGAAAGAGACAGAGCGAGAGACAGAGCGAGAGAGAGACAGAGCGAGAGAGAGAGAGAGAGACAGAGAGAGAATAATGGAAATGACAGACATGAAATACAGATTGAGGGAGAGATAAAAAAGAGACAGAAATATGAGAGACGGATAAACAGCAGGTCAGATCGTTTCTTCTAACGAGGGGGATTTAATGCAGCACTTCAACATTCAGGTTCTGCTCACAACCACCTGATCAATCCACACACACACACACACACACACCTTGTACCTACACCAGACAGCCACCAGCTTTCACACACACCTCTTTCTGTCACACACACGAACATTAAGTCTGTAACACCAAACATTCGGCTCACTATTACACACGCACACACAGACACACACACATACGCACACACGCGAACACGCACACACACACACACACGCACACACGCACAGCTGGTTTTAATAGGGCAGTGCTTTGTGTCTAGTAACACATCTATGTACACACACACACACACACACACACACACACACACACACACACACACACACACACACACCTCAGTCTGGATTAATTCAGTCTGCCTCGATCACTAGTGTATGTGTGTGTGTGTGTGTGTGTGTGTGTGTGTGTGTGTGTGTGTAACTCACTAGCGGTTGAGATCTGGCTGAATCAGAGAGTTTATTCGACACTGACACTCTTCCAACACACTCAGATCCAGGACTCACGATCACACACATCTGTTTTTACAACTTTCCACTGACACACGGCCGGATCTGGGTCACATTCGGGTCTGGTTCTGATTCGGAATATATGAGTCTCCCGGTGTGTTGAGGATGAGTAAATAAACGAGTCAAAGTGAGTGAGTAAATAAATCAGTGGTTCAGTGAGTGAATCAGTACGGAAACAGCTTACTGAATCTGTCTGAAAATGATTATTTATAAATGAATCAGTGATTTAGTGAATCAGGAAGTGAAGAAATGAGTGAATCAGTGAGTCGGAGAAACAGAGTAAGCCAGCCAGCAAATGATTCGAGTCATTAAAGATAACACTGAGTCAGCATGCTCTGACTGATTCAGTGACTATTAATGATTCACTTGCTCTCTCCTTGACTCGTACTGAATCAGTCAGCAAACGACTCAGTGATTCAGAGCTCCAGGGAATAAAAAACAGCTACAATAATAAACACATAAATAAACCGCAGACGTCTGATGGATCGTTTACTTCCTCACCTGTAGAGGCGGTGCGCACACCTCCGACCCCATGACCCAGATTACACACACTCACACACACACACACACACACACACACACACACACACACACACACACACACACTCACCACATTTTAATGACGTTTTCTTTAGGGAACGTGTGGAACGCCAGGTCTATGATTTGTAAAACGTGTAATCACCGCGCAGAGGCAGACGCTCGCGTGCTTCACGTAATTGCCTCGACACGTACACGTCTGAAAAGGAAAGAGAATGTGGGACGAGGGGTAATTGCGGCCCCACGCATCGCGTGGGCATTAAAATTAACGTCTCCGGACCCCAAAGGGCAAATCTGAGGAGTTGTGTACAGGTCGCCATGGCAACCTCATCATCACATCCACACTTGAAAACAAGAGTGCAATCAGAACGCAGCAGAACAGCGTGCCAGGCTTTTATTAGAGAATAAAAAGGATTAAAATAAACCGCCAGCGCTCGGTTTATTCCGGCTCGCTCTAAAAAGTCTTTCCGTGGCTTCGTTAAAAACGAGTTTTATTTATTTATTTACCCGACAGCCTCGCGGATCCTGCGCAAAATCAAAGGGGCGAACTGCAGACCTCAAAACACAAGAGAAGTGAAGTCACCTGTGCCACCTTCCTGCCTTAACCTCGTTAACACACTCGCGCGCCTCAGACGGAAAAACACACACTAATCTGTAAATCTGAGTCAGGACTCCGGCTCGGCCACTTACACACACACTTTAAAGGTGTTTCACATGTCTCTGAAACTAAAGCTCTCTACCTTAACGTTTGATTTTACAGGGAAGAGAGACACACACACACACACACACACACACACACACAGACAGAGACAGTGCACCTCGTTCACACACACTGCACTTTTACGGAGTTATTTATCTCCTGTCCTCGATCAGGCTGCAGTAAATCTGCTGAAGTGAGACGGACAGATAAAAGCAGAACGAGAGAAAGATGAAAGAGAGGGTGGGAAAGATGAAAGAAGAACGTCTGTGGTGTGTAAGATGTGTTTACCTCGTGCCCAAATGGACAGGTGGATGTGGATTACACACACACACACACACACACACACACACACACATATATATATACACACACACACACAAGATGTAAGCTGCCTTATGCAACACAAAACTGTTGAAATGAATCACACATTCAGCATTTTATAATCAAGCAAAACGAGTGAGATGAACAGCAGCAAATCTGTGAATCACTGAGTTGAATAAACGAGTGACTCAATGAGGAGACTGAATCAGTGAGGACGGAACTCAAATATTACTGAATCAGTCAGTCAGAGAACAAAAGAAAGACTGAGTGTGTGATTGACATGAGGAAGCTCTTACTCTCTCTCCTTCTCGCTGAGCTTGTCGGTGATGGTGTCTCGGACGGACGAGCGAGAGCCCCGCTGCATGATGGGATACCTGAGCGGAACCTGCAGGAAGCAGGAAATCATCAGTACCAGGTGCGCCGTGTAGCCGAGAGCGACTGCCACACTCCCATCATCCTTTGCTGTGGAGAGAAGTGACAAAAGCATCTTACTGTCAGTGATGGGTAACAAACATAAATAAATAAATAAATAAATAAATAAATGGGACACACACACACATACACACACACGATTGTCATTCTGATCTGTACGATGCTTTAGCACACTACTAGAAGTGTGAGATTCGCTCCGGGTGCGACCGGACTCACGCCCTGAACCAGTGCACTTCAGTCTCTTCAGCTGAGATCACAATTCAGACTCAGTGACGCGTCTCAGGAGCTATTAGGTAGAAACATGTATTATCTTTGGGGTACGGGTCTGAGATTTGGGACACAGCCTGACTCTTATTTTGGATATAAATATGAGATCCGAGTCCTGTAGAGTTTTATTTGTTAACGACGGGAATCACCAGATACGAGATAGTTGCGATACGAGATTATTGCGGGTGCTGATAGGATTTGTATCAGCATGTTATGTTAGTATCGGAGAGCATAAGTCTAAGTGGACGTCCATGACATGCGGAGTCCCACAAGGCTCAATTCTTGCACCGCTCATGTTTAGCCTGTATATGCTCCCACTAAGTCAGATAATGAGAAAGAACCAAATTGCCTATCACAGCTATGCTGATGACACCCAGCTTTACCGAGCCTCATCTCCAAATTATTATAGCCCCGTAGACTCCCTCTGCCAATGCATTGATGAAATTAACAGCTGGATGTGCCAAAATCTTCTTCAGTTAAACAAGGAGAAAACTCATTGCAAGTCATTGCATTTGGAAACAAAGATGAAGCTCTGAAGGTGAATGCAGACCTTCACTCTAGGGGTCAAACAACTAAAAATCAAGTTAAGAATCTTGGGGTGATTCTGGAGACAGACCTTAGTTTCAGTAGTCATGTCAAAGCAGTAACTAAATCAGCATACTATCATCTCAAAAACATTGCAGGAATTAGACGTTTTGTCTCCAATCACGACTTGGAGAAACTTGTCCATGCCTTTATCACCAGCAGGGTGGATTATTGTAATGGTCTCCTCACCGGCCTTCACAAGAGGACCATTAGACAGCTGCAGCTCATCCAGAACACTGCTGCCAGAATTCTGACTAGAACCAGAAAATCTGAGCACATCACACCCGTACTCAGGTCCTTACACTGGCTGCCTGTAACATTCAGGATAGATTTTAAAGTACTTTTACTCATTTATAAAATCACTCAATGGCCTATAGGACCTAAATACACTGCAGATCAGACACTCAGATCATTAGGATTGTGTCAGTTAGAAATACCAAGGGTTCACACAAAACAAGGGGAGTCCGCTTTTAGCTATTACGCTGCCTGCAGTTGGAACCAACTTCCAGATGAGATCAGATGTGCAAAAACACTAGTCACATTTAAATCTAAACTTAAAAATATTAGATAAACTTAAATTAATTCAGTCAGTTCGGACATACAGTAGCACAGCGTTCATTCAATAAATGCTCAGCTAAACAGGTGAGTTTTAACTGTTTTATTTTGATTTTAAATCAAATTTTAATTCGTTTTAAAAGTTTCTAAAAATCAAGCTAAGAATTTAAAAAAACTTGTATCTTTAATCAAATTTTTTAAGTTTTATTGCCATTGTTTTCCATTTCATTTTATCATTATTTTCTTCTCTTTTATGTAAAGCACGTTGAATTACCATTGTGTACGAAATGTGCTATATAAATAAACTTGCCTTGCCTTGTATTGCAATTCTGTAAGTGTCACCATTTCATAAATATCTCGAGTTTTTGTTTTGTCTGGTTTTATCTATCTTTTGTTTGTTTTTTCAGATTTTGTTAAAATTCTAAACAACTTTCACAAAATAATTTGCTCTGACCGGAGAGGATGCAGTGCTGCCTGCCAATGTGAGAAGAGATTAAAAGCACACACCCTGTAGGATTATACAGGGACTGATGTGAACATTTGGCTACTTCAAACACAAACATACTTTAGAAAAAAAAAAAAAAAGGTGAAAAAAAAAAATCCATTTCGATGGTCAGTGTGGCCACAAGCGTGAATCACAAACATGCAGGACTTGAGATCTGTAACTGGAGCATGATCCCGGATCTGTACACGTTTTAATGCTCACTCCATATATTTTACTGAAACTCATCATCAGGTCAGCTGGTTCATGTTTCTCATTTTAGCGAGCACGACGTCAGCGTGCAGAAACGCAGCGAGCATAACCCGCTTCTCTAAACAGGTGTGATGCCAACGCCGGAGGCTAATGTTTAGGAACCTGTAATCAAAC
>CM059223.1:722500-747500 GCA_030347435.1 Clarias fuscus | reverse complement strand
TCTTCACGTTAAAAACAACACCATCATCATCGCCACGAGCCGGGATTAGCAATCAGCGTGACTCTAATAACTGTTTTTGCTTAACTCGCTCAGACGCGTGTTTACATTCTCCCGCGGCAGAATGCGCTTAGTGATGACATCACGCTGCTGCGGAAACCATGAAAAGGAAAAAAAAAAGGAAAGGACGCGTGTTACAGCGCAGACGTCTCTCTAATGCACTTTTCAGGGTTGTAAGGAAAGAATGCACTTAACATGAGACAGAAAAGAGAAAGATGGAGAGATGGAGAGAGGAAAGACAGATGAGAGGCTTAACGAGATCAAAGGCCTTGTTAAAGCGGAGAGGATCTCCTACTCTAGTCCTAAAGAGCAGAAACACAGCTGTCAGGAGCAGATCAAAGAGCGAGTGAGCGGCAAAAACCCCTAACCTGAACTCCATTATGATCTGAATACACACACACGCACACACACACACACACACACACACCAGCGCCACAAATACACGGTGAAGTCCAAACAGCCTGAGCATCATCTCCTGAACTCTGCTCTCTCTGATTGGTTGCCAGGTGTTGATTCATTCTCTCTACTGTTTACATTAATGCACTCGCTCTGATACAGTATGGTTTCCATAGTAACAGCTCCTGACGTGTGCTGTTCCGCCTCAGTGAGGTGACACGCGGTGTACATGTCTGTAACATACGGATACACGTCCCCATAAAACTAGGTTGAGAGGAAAACACACACACACACACAAACACACACAAACACACAAACACACACAAACACACACAAACACACACAAACACACACACAAACACACACACAAACACACACACAAACACACAAACACACACACAAACACACAAACACACACACAAACACACACACAAACACACACACAAACACACACACAAACACACACACACAAACACACACACACAAACACACACACACAAACACACACACACAGAGACTGAGTATGCCGAGTGCTGGAGTGAGTTCAGCGCCGAGCCTCTCCTATCCCATGATCCCTCAGTGACAGAGTGTAAATCACACACAAAGAGGAAGTGAGTGTCTTTTATTTAACGAGTCGTTTCATTGGCTTCTCTGTCCTGCGTCTCGCTGAGCGAAAACGACAAGTGAGCAATCAGTCACACACAATCCTCTCTCTCTCGCTCACACTCTCTCTACATATACATTACTGTCTCACTTTTTAATCTGTCTGCCTTACACTCGTGTGTGTGTGTGTGTGTGTACATATGTATGTGTGCATGTGTTACGAATATGTGAATCAAACTAAAGCCAAGATACTGTACAGACCCTCAATTAGAGCTTCCTCACACACACACACACACACACAGTATTACAAACTACAGAGCACTGGGAGAGAAAAAAAAAATCTGTGTGTGTGAAAAAGAGAATGCGAGAGACAGCCAGACAGAGAGAGAGACAGAGACAGTGTTAGACAGACAGACAGACAGCATGTGAGACAGACAATGAGAGAGAGAGAGAGAGACAGACAGAATGAGACAGACAGACCGACAGTGGGAGAAAGACAGACAGAATGAGAGAGACAGACAGACAGAGAGAGACAGACAGAGATAGAGAGACAGACAGAGGGAGGGAGGGAGAGAGGGAGAGCACTGATCTCCTGATACTTTCTCATGGAGGAGTCCAGCCTTGTTAAAGTGCATCGCTGCCATCTACTGGCAGAGAAAGTTCCAGCAGGTCTGTACCAGCGCACTAGAACTCTGCTAGAATGTTGTTTCTCTGCTCAAGTCCTGGAGTTCGACCTGCCTACGACCTGCCCTGGTGTGTCCTCCGCTCCCATCACACCTGACGTAACTAATCAGCTAACGAACAGCCTTTTCCTAATGAACGTGAGAGAGAACACTAAATGGCGCGGGGCAGTGGTCCAACAGGAACAGGGCAGGAACCAGTTTACAGGAAAGTCTCCTAGCCGAGAGCACCAGAATATAAATAGCTTGGGCTAAGTGCCCTAAAAACAGCATCCATGCGTCCTACATCAGCTTCCCTGAAGTGCACTAAGCCATCTGAAATGAGCAGAACAGAAAAATGCAGTGTTACTGTGCTGTTAATCGGAAGGTTCGGGGTTCGAGCCCCAGCACTGCCATGTTGCCACTGTTGAGCCCTTGATCAAAGCCCTTAACCCTGTCTGCTCCAGGGGGCGCTGTATCCTGGCTCTGACCCCGTGCTCTGACCCCAGCTTCCTAACTGGGATAAGCAGATAAATCCTCTCACTGTGGTGTAAGGTTCATGTGACAAATAACTGAATCTTAAAAATAATAATTAGCTCATGTGTTTTTGTATTCACGGCCTGCTTGTTCTCTGTGTATTTTGATTTCTAAAGGTCAGTAAACAACGAACAGAACAAGTCACTCATTCATTCATACTGCTGTATTTCTAAAACATGCAAGCATTATCAGCATAGCGTACAGCCTGGATAACATATTGTTACTGTTGATTATTGTAACAGTAATGAATAATGTCAGAGTCGATTCCTTTCGTCCTCTTTATCCACATTCCACTGAGATCATTCTTTCTAGGATTACAATTTCTACTGTTTTCTTTTCTGATTATTTAAAAAAAGTCTTTAATTTCCTTCTTTACACAGCTGATCCTGTACAGGGTCACGAGGGTCTGGAGCACACCTCAGACACACACTCAGACACACACTCAGACACACACTCAGACACACACTCAGACACACACTCAGACACACACTCAGACACACACTACACCAATCAGCTTAACCTGCATGAATTTCAACTGTGAGAGGAAACAGGAGACCCCTGAGAGAACCCTCCAAGCACGTCCAAACTGCACACACACAGACCCGAGGAGGGAATCAAACCCTCGTCCTTGTAGGTGCGAGGACACAGTGCAGAATGCGGTGCTGAGGAGGGACCGAGGTGGGATCAATGATCGTACCTGAGCAAGGAGAAGACGCTGTACGAGTTCCTCACAGAGCTCTGGTCCACCTGCAGTAACAAGTTCTTCTTCTTCTCAGAGTGTTCCTGAAACACACACACACACACACACACACACACACACACACACACACACACACACACACACACACACACACACACACACACACACACACACACACACAGAGAGAGGAGAACTCGAGAGGAGAACATCTACAGCACGTCCACACTGAACAGGACACAGAACTCTGGGAATCTGCATCAGCAGGTCAGTAGGTACCTTCTGGTCCAGTTCTGCTGAGTAGTACCCATCATTCAGTCCAAATATGATCTCGTTAGGACACCGAGACCGGATCTGAGAATGAGACAGCAAAAGGAAAGAGAGAGAGAGAGAGACAGAGAGAGAAAAAAGGAGGTGTAGAAATATGAAAGAAAAAAAATTTACATAAATGTGTCTCTCTCTCTGCCACGCTCCCCAATCTCACTCCGTCCTCCCACACCCCTGTCTCTCTCTCACTCCGTCCTCCCACACACCCCTGTCTCTCTCACTCCGTCCTCCCATACACCTGTCTCCCCCTCACTCTGTCCTCCCATACACCTGGCTCTCTCACACCCCTGTCTCTCTCTCTCACTCCGTCCTCTCACACCCCTGTCTCTCTCTCTCTCTCACTCCGTCCTCTCACACCCCTGTCTCTCTCTCTCTCTCACTCCGTCCTCTCACACCCCTGTCTCTCTCTCTCTCTCACTCCGTCCTCTCACACCCCTGTCTCTCTCTCTCTCTCTCACTCCGTCCTCCCACAGCCCTGTCTCTCTCTCTCTCACTCCGTCCTCCCACAGCCCTGTCTCTCTCTCTCTCACTCCGTCCTCCCACAGCCCTGTCTCTCTCTCTCTCACTCCGTCCTCCCACAGCCCTGTCTCTCTCTCTCTCACTCCGTCCTCCCACACCCCCGTCTCCCTCTCACTCCGTCCTCTCACACCCCTGTCTCCCTCTCACTCCGTCCTCTCACACCCCTCTCTCTCTCACTCCGTCCTCCCATACACCTGTCTCCCCCTCACTCCGTCCTCTCACACCCCTGTCTCTCTCTCTCACTCCGTCCTCCCACACCCCTGTCTCTCTCTCTCTCACTCCGTCCTCCCACACCCCTGTCTCTCTCTCTCTCTCACTCCGTCCTCCCACACCCCTGTCTCTCTCATTCTCAGTTTAAAGTGTGCTTTATTATCAGGAGTGCTTTTACAATGTACAAAGGGAGAATAAAAGCCGACCTGCTGCCCGGTGTATCTCAGGCCGTCCAGGTTCACCTTCCACTCGATCAGCAGTTGGTACTGTTCTTCTCGTCCGCCCCAAATCCGAACCACAAAACATGACACAGACGTGTCCAACAGGTCAGGCAGCATGGCAAAGTCCAAACTGCGCCATGTCGGGTTCTACACACACACACACACACACACACACACACACACACACACCTCATTACATCGGTGTACATTTTATGTTTAGCCTTAGTGTGCGTGTGTGTGTGATATCAGGTGTACATGTTCACATTGCTCTTTCATTTACATTCGAAGTGCGAGTGAGAGAGAGAGAGAGAGAGAGAGAGAGATACAGGATGTTAAAATGAAGAAAAGACAACAGAGGTGAGAAGAGCTGAAAGTGAGATGGAGAAATTATTGTGTGTGTGTGTGTGTGTGTGTGTGTGTGTGTGTGTTAATAGGAAGGAGGTAAGGAAATAGATAAAAAATAAAAGACAAAGACAGACAAACTGCAGGTCAGATGTACAGACCAACTTGCAGATTTATTCTGCTGTGAACAGCAAAAACAAAATGGTGTGCGTGTGTGGGGGCGCGTGCATGTGTGTGTGTGCGCGCGTGTGTGAGAGAGAGTATGTCCAATTATGATGTAAATAAATAAGCAGCGCTCTTTCTCAGATTTCACAGGATGTGATTATTTATTAAACAAAGTGACGGTGGTTTGAAACTCTGGTCCGAGTTAACCAACTTCAGTCTGATGTAACGTTTTATAATCAGATTCCTATCTAATGATGATTAAAGCGCTCGTGAGTCACAGGCCTTATCGTGTGTGTGTGTGTGTGTGTGTGTGTGTGTGTGTGTGTGTGTGTGTGTGTGTGTGTGTGTGTGTGTGTGCGCTCACCAGGGAGTCTCGGATCACCTCGCTCTTGTAAAAATCTGAAACAGGAAGTGGAGAAAGGACAAACTGAATGGTTTCTGTACAACATCAGTGTTTTTATCCTGGTTTATCACATCTGTTTATCTGCACTGCAACATTGAAAGGGGAAATTAAGCGTGTTTCTCAGGAGCAGCTCTTTACAGTGGTGTGTGTGTGTATGACGGCGACTTCAAGAGCTGAATAAAATAAGTTATTAAGTTAACGCGACACACTCAGTCAGGCTTTAGCTTATCCACAGTCAGGCAGTTAGCCACGGCGGCTAACCAGTTTCACCTCTGGAGATGCGATCGTCTGAACACAGGTGCAGGGTGAAGTACGTGTCCAGTAGCGGAGAGTGGTTTCTATTCACAATGTTCCTCGCCGCGATGCTCCTCAGGTGCCGCAAACGCCTCTGTCAAGAGAAACGAGAGAGAGAGAGAGAGAGAGAGAGATGGCGACTTAAAAGCAGTCTGTAAACACACAAAACCAGAATGAAGAAGACTGCCCCTAGTGTGTGTGGCCTAATATGTAATGAGTCTGGCAGAGAATCAGCATTTAACCTCTCAGGTATAGAGTTGCACATCGCTACGCAAGCTTTCCTCCACAAAGTTATCTTTTTTTCTAGGCTACGTTAGCTTAAGCTAGTTTGGTCAGCTTTCACTTGCAACAACAATACTTTACGCTAGATAATGCTCTCAATGTTGGTCAGCTCTCGCTTGTTTGTAGCTTAGCTTTGAGCTCTCGGGGTCACTCGGTGCTCAGACATGAACGCTGAAGGAGGTGATTAAGGGATGATGAATTATTTAGGCGAGGGGAAATTCATACGCGCTCGATGCAGCTGCTAATGTGTAGTGAGGGTTTTATTACTGAGACGAGGCCGCTGTAGAACTGCTGCACTCGGACAAGCCTCCTTTGTGTGTGTGTGTGTGTGTCACTATAAAACAGTGAACACATCCATGACCTCATTGCTGGACGTTAGAGAGAGAAGCGAGAAGTTAACACGATCCACTCTGGAGCAGGATCAGGGAGGAGATGTGGAGAACAATGGCTCCTCAGAGAACACGTTTTATGGATTTGTGTGAGAACATGACAAGAAATCACAAGTGCATGTGCGTGTGTGCATGTGTGTGTGTGTGTGTGTGTGTGTGTGTGCACGAGAGCCTCTCTATTGCTGTTGTCTCACCTGACCTGCCCCCCCCCCTCCCTCTTTAGGCTCAAATCTGAGTCACACGGTTTTTGCTGCAGGATTAAACCGCTCACACAAACACTCCTGTTGTTCAGTGGGTCACTAACGTCTCGGGTCGGGTTTAGACAAAGTTCTTGCCCCCTAATGGATGAGACGCTCAGGATCCTGTAACCCTCAGGAAACGTTAACGCACCATAAAAACAGAAAGGCTTCATGGTCAGATTCCTGCGACTTCCTGTAACATGAAGCCTGCAAATACAGATCACTTCCTGCGTATATTATTACTGACTCATTCCAACATATTGTTTTGCACAAAGTACTGGCACCCTTCTCCCTCATCTGCACCTTCCGAAAGAGAAGTGTGTAACATAAAACCTGATCTGGAGCCAGGCGTTACACCACAGCACCTCTGAGGAGGTCCAGGCTTGAAGCATTTCATGATGCAGAAGTTTCTTGGGAAATAGATGATGCGTTCAAGATTCCTACGTGTCAAAAATATATACAGTATATAAATCGTAGATAGTCGCTATAAAGTGTGCATAATGAACCTGACACCAGGGGAACATCACCAGTGAAATACACAGCCTGTTCTACAGAGACAGTCACACTCGTTATAAACCTCAACTACTAACTGGGCAGAAGTTTGGTCTGGTCTGAAGTCACATGGATTATCCTGATCAGTTAGTTCACTTCACACAGTAGTAAGTCATGGACCTTTCCTTTAACGCTGTACATTTTCACAGTTGCCTTTTTCCTCAAGCGTCTTCTGTGATTATTGTACCGGTTTAATGCAGCTCATCTACTCTACTGCTGTTTCTTATCTAAAGTACTTTATACAGTTATTTAACCCGAGACAATTTTATTTGTTATTCTTGTTGCAAAATCACAGATTAGTAAACAGTGGTCGAGTTCTGGTGAAAAGGTCTTGTGCTCATCCATCTAACAAAACATCCCAGATATGAACTATAATAAGAAGTCGTGATGAAAAACCGCTGGCTGATGTGACTGAATAAATGTGCTGATGATGTAATAGCTTATGGCACAATATGTTTTTCTGTGATTATCACAAATATTAACAATAGACACCTAGAATCACAAACTCTTTGTTTTTTTGTTTTGTGTCATGAAACACACTTTTATCTTTTTTTGTATTTAATAAACTTCAACATGTTCTTAGTAAATGTTCAACCCCTAAAGCTTCTTTGATTGTAACTCGATTATTTAAAGCTCTTACCTCAGGTTAGCACGATAATGCACTCCCCCCCCCCCCCCCCCCAACACTATAGACTAGGGCTGCTCCAATCAGGATTTTTGGGGCCGATCACAGATCACTAGAAGCTGTACCGATCACCGATTACAGGGTCGACTCGAAGCCTTATCATGTAGCATTATTTATTAAACTATATCCAACAACAATGTAAATTAAGTATTGAAATTACAAGAAGAGGAATATCATGAATAGACAACTGTATTTATTAACAAACAGCATGTGTAACACGTCAGTTTAAAACATAGCAGCCTGTGTTTGGTTAGTAACTGGGAACAGCTTAGAGCCTGACAAATACAACCTTACTGTAGATTGTATAAAATTAAATTAAATAACAGACAAGTAGGATGCGAGTTGTCGGTGTTCTATCAGTTTTTCCTACTTGTCAGAATTTCCTACCGGTAGAAAAAACAGATAGTTATACCGGTCTGTCCTACATTATCCAAATGGACGTAAGACTGCAAAAAAATGCAATACTCAGTTTTATGATGGGCAGCAGATTCTGACACATGATGGTACTTCATCAGAATGTAATTCCTATAGTTTTAAGATGGGTACAAACAGTAAGAAAGAGAATCACTCCTACCCTTCAATTCACAGGTCAACTGTTAAATATATACATGGGAATCAAATTAAATATCGATTAAAAGCACAAAACTATGAAATGTCTCAGTAAATTCGCACATGAATGAATTTAACGTGATGTTTTTCTGCACAGAACACCGGAAGTTCAGCAAAGTCCGCAAGGAGCGCCAAAATAATTTAACATTTTTTGTAATTTAATGTTTAGTTTAATTAAACATGTTTAATTTTTCACGCGGAAAGATGGAAACGTAATCACAGCGCTAAAACTCGCGGTGGATCATAATGAACCATACTTACGGCCACCGAGCGAAACCACGTAGGTGAGATAGGGGAATTACCGACAGCTGTGAGTGGCGGCGCGCGAGTTGCTGAACTCTCCCGCTCTCTTCGCGCTAGACGACTTTGAAAACTGTCTGAACTAACCTTCAAATGTCTGATGAGGTTCGTGGCTTGTTACACAGGCTGCAGATTGCTAATGTATTGTCTTTCACCCAACACGTAGAATTGCCAGACATGTGAAGCCATTTTATCAGCGCGGAAAAAAATGTCCCGCAAATTCTATGTCATCTGATCGGCTTTTATATATCGGCCATTATAGAGACTGCCGATGGAACTTCCCAAAGCAATTATCGTCCGATTATGATCGGCGACCGATCAATCGGAGCACCACTACTATATACAGGCTTGTAAAACCTGTTCAGAACCTTTCAGTTCTGCACAGAACACTGGGTTCACAGGGGAACAAATAAGTAACCTTTAAAGTTCTAGATTTGCAATATTATAAAATCTAAACAGGGACTTTTAAGCAAATAAACACCTTAAGTGTCTTAATTATACATTTATAGTGTGATTAGAAATGTAACTAACAAACAGTTAACAGTGACCATATAAGGAAAACAGGAAACAAAAAAAGTGGTCTTTAAGATTACAAACATTATAAGAAATGTCTAACACATTTGGAGGGAAACATTGAAGACTTTAATGTTTGTTATTTTTCCATTTAAAGGTAAATGACTGACCGCACCAAAGCTCTGTCAGTAACGCAGGACTGCGACACCGACGGTGTATTACTGCATCCTGAGCGTCACTTCCTGAAAACCGAACACACTCCACTCTCTGCTTTCGCTCTGCCTGCCTGATGTGGGTTTTTTCGCTTCTCATCCTGGTTTGAATTTTCTCCCACATTCCTGAGCAGAGCGTGTTTAGATTCAGGTCACACTCTTTCGCTTCAGGCTCACTCCAAAACAACAACAACAACAAAACGGTTGAGGTAAAAAACTTATTGTAGCACGGAATTCGGTTTAATGATCATCAGTTCAGCAAGTTTACAGAGGAGTGATCACACACACGCACACACTTACACATACACCACATGACACATCTGTGCTGACTCTCCTCACATCTGAGATAACAGAACGAGCGACGTGCACATTCAACACTCAGTAACATCAGAAAACTAATTTTATTCAAATTAAATTCAACACTGCGTTATTAAACTGTCATTAAATCAGGAAATTCAAACTTTTTCATCAGAAACACACTTCACGGTTTACGTTCACACCATAATAACCATGTAATAAGTAAAATAACTACAACACTGACAGTCACTGTTAGCACACTGCAGCAGCTATAAACACTCGTCTCCTCACGAGATTCAAGTCTCTCTGTCTGTTCAGATTAACAAGAGAAACAGCTCGTCATGTGACTGAGAAACCACAAAGAAGTGTAAACTCCTCTGTCCTGAAGATGTGTGAAAACGTACAGTTACAGCTTCACCCGAGTGTTACACAGCACTCACACTGGAGACTCATTCCCTCCGCAAACTTCACCACACCAACATTTTTAATCTATTTAATAAAGGTGGGTTATGAAGTGCGATTCTTATGTGTCGATCAGCATGTGATCAGCACAAGTTGGTTTTTCAGTTTGATCAGACAAATCACACTGGACTGAACCGATTCCGTGCCGAGTGCACGAGCTTCTGAGTGCTGCAACACAAAAAGCATTTTTAAGGCATTACTTTATCAAAAATCATGTGCGTTAAAAAGCCACAGATCTGCCTTTTGCCCCAAACTCTGTGAGTGAATTAGTGTTAAACACACTCATTACACAACCTTAGACTAGTCTCAACACCACGTGTGCCAATTAGTGTCGCTCATGCACGCTAGAAGCTGTACTTGGCCGTCTGCGTGCTCACTACCGCTCAACACGCTCAAGACTGAACCGCAACAGAAACACATTTTTATGGCGTTACATTAGATAAAAATATAGATAGATACATTATTGATCCCAAAGAAATTCTAGATTTTAAAAACAAACATTATCAAAATCTGCCCTTTTCTCCAAACTCTGGGAGCGAATTAGTAGGGTTGGGTACCAAAAACCAGTGCCAATACGGCACCGGTACCTATATAACCGGTATGTACCGGAACGAAACAACGCGAATTTCGGTGCCACTTAAATGCCTGAACTGTGGATTAATATATTTGTTCTCTGGGGCTCTGATGATGACACAGTTGTAATAAGCATTAGATTCATCAACACACATGATCGCTAGTAAAAATTTAAATACTGCATTCATGTGGAGTCAGAAATGATCTATAAATAATTTATTTCCTTAATTAAAAAACTCTTGAGGACTTCGGAAAGCTTTGATAATTCAAATCCAAAACATTGTTGCAGTAATGTTACTGTACATTTTATTTTTGTAGATTAAAAGTTTATTAGATTAGATAAAAAAATTAAAAGCACAAATAATCGGGAAACGAGACCATCCGACATGCGCGTGAATGCAGCAACTAACATTACACTCGCTCTGACGGCAGCACATAATATACCGCTATCTCTTAACTTGCTAAATTAACTTTCGTTAAAATGCCTAAAACTAAACGGTCGAAAGTGTGGCTATATTTCACAAGAAAGGATTCCGACACCGCGACGTGCAGTAAATGTCTTACAGCAGTCGCGTGTAAAGGGGGAAACATGTAAAAATCTAATGAAACATTTGAGGGCACATGGAATAAAGTTAAAAGCAGAGGGATGCGCCGTGTTTGACAGCTTGCGGACAACAACTGGCTCTATTTGGTGTGGACGACCCCAGCCCCAGTCATACCAACCGTAGCAAAAAGGAGTCCAGCGATTATGATGACGACAGCAGCCTTTCCGCAGGTTAGTAGTAGGCTAATGTAATGTTAATTTCAAATTGCAAATCTTGCATTCATGCTAACAAATAGTCAAACGATTTGTAAAATACTAATGTTACATGGATTCTGTTTATAATTATGGCTTTCCAGCTACTTTTAATATATTGTTCAATTTTAAGCATTTCATTTTTTGTTCAATAAAAATATATTCTTGAGTCATCCACCATCATTTTGTGGCTTTTGCAAAGTATCGGTTCAGGCACCGGCACCGGTTAAAAAGTATCGATTTGGTTCTGGTATCGAAAAAAACCCAAACGATTCCCAACCCTACGAATTAGTCTCAAGCCCACTCATTACACACGCTTACACCAGTCTTAAAACTCAGCGAGTGTTAATTTGTCGAAAATCACATGCATTAGAAACCCCGCGTGCCCGTGCGAGAAGACACGCACGCCCCCACGTGATCGCAGCCACTCAACCAGCACGCTCACCGCTGAGTTTTGAGATTTTGAAGGCATCACAGTTTCTTTATAACCATACAGGTTAACTATTTACACACTCTCATTGTGTCAGGAGTCAATTAACTGCCAAGTTTGTTTAGAAATAATAATAAAGATGGATGACAGATACGCGCTGCTCAGTAACAATATTAAACTCTTGTATTTTAAGTTATTTTGATTTGTTTAAACGCAACACTTGGTTTTTAAGTAATAAAAGAGGGTGAAAATCTCATATCGAATCGATAGATTTATAAAATCGTGATGCGTATAGAATCACAATTTTAATCGAATCGGCACCCAAAAATGGTGATAAAATAATATCAGTAGGTGACTGGTGATTCCCACCCGTATTTATTCAGAATTTTAATTCTGTTAACCTGAACAAAGCAGACAAGCTAAAGTCTGCCAGCAAATAAGAGTGAATCGGGTCAGGGTTTGTGTAAAAAAAATATCCCAGTGAAGTACATCTTTTTAATTAGATAGATAGATAGATAGATAGATAGATAGATAGATAGATAAATACATAGATAGATAGATAGATAGATAGATGACAATTCCAGTCAGGTGTCAAAAATGCGCACGCGACGGATGCGGTTAGCATTAGCCTTCAGTTCACATCAATACATTTCAGCGGTATAATCACTTCAAGCTGTGTGTGTGAGAGGGAGAGAAAGAGAGAGAGAACGTTCTGTACTGCGATGTTTATTATTCAGTAAACCGTACAAAGTTGTGAAAGCCTTACATTCCTTTCGCAGCTTATTCACATCATCAGAGAGCGAACAGCTAACCGCTAGCTAAACCGCTAACCTGTGAGGAGAACTGACAGGGGGCGGTCCGAATCTAAAGGCTTTTTAAAGACCCCACCTAAGCGCTCGCGCTCTAATGGACCAATCAAACGAGCCGCAGAGGAAGGCTCGCGGTATATAAAGCTCGCGCGGCACTGCAGTTCCCAGGCATGGACAGAGGCGGCGCTGTGCTGAGGCGGTTCAGAGCGAGCGAGCGAGCGTGTGTGTGTGTGTGTGTATATAAAGCGGCTCTGTCCCACTGCAGCCTGCCCCATTATACACACACGAAACAAAACTGAAAGACCCTGTACAGAGTTAGCAGCCGTGACTATGAGCTAACGGCCCGCTCCTTATTATTAAACTTCCCCTCTCTCGCGTTGTCATGCTTTAAACACACTCAGGAGGGAGTGTTAACTGTATTATGACTCTCTGTTGGAATTAAAGCTCCTGAAGCCGTGTGGAGAGACTCGAGTTGGGTTCTCGTGTCAGAGCTGAATAAGATCATAACTGATGAGGGTTTCATAAATAACGGATGCTAACTCAGTGAGCTAGGCGAGTCCAGGCCCGGCTGTGGTGATGCGCTCAGACACAGATATGTGACTCAATTCAAAGCTGATGTATCTTTTTTTACACTAAAGCTAAGATTAAACCCGTGTTCTGGCGGGTTCGGTGTTTTGCTGCCCGGTGTCCCCGGGCCCGGTGAGGTTACCTGCTGTGACGTGAGCTCGACATGCACGGCTCGGGAAGCCGCAGCTCCGGGGTTACTGACAGGACTGGACCCGAGCGCGAGATCCCAGACCGAGCTCATCATTACTCCTCATGAATCTCCTCATCCCAGGTCACTCATCACCGCCACAAGCCTCCAGTCGCGTCCGACACTCCGCCGAAGACTCCGGGAGACACAGCGGCTCTGCAGGAGAGGAAGACCGCAGCATAAACACAACTAAACTCTCCCCGACGGAGCCATTGTCCGAGTGTGATTGGGGCAAAATCCTGCCTGGGACGCTGATTGGCTCTAGTGTGCTGTCAATCAAACGTACAACCCGTGCAAAGGCGGAAGCGTAAATCTGAAACGCGATAGGATAGAGTGTGTGTCAATCGACACGAATGGGCGGGAAAACTCTCCCTGCGCTTTTCTGTGCGGCCAAATCCGAATCAGATCCCTAATGCCCTACATAGGGTACATAACTCTCTACACTGTGGCGTGCATAGTGCACTAATATAAGGAGAAAAGGAAAGATTTAGCCATCAGCCTATATAGCGGCGATCACGAGAAAGAGATTAGTTGTCACGTGATTGTGAATAATCCATAAATGGAGCGGATGAATAAACCGGAAGTCAGTGAACGCTACTGCTAAGAATAATAAGAATAATAATAATAAAGGAACACGTAGTTTCGGTTTGACTTAAATCATACATACATATTAGAGGCCTGTTCAAGTCAAACCGGGACTAGATGTTCCCTTAGTCATAGCTGATCATTATGCAAAAACATACAAAAATATCTTATAATTACACAGCTAGCTAATATTTCCATAAAAAACTTTAATTAGTATATTAATTTAAAAACTATGTTTAAGTAAAGGTGTGTTTTTAAAATAAAAAGTTAACTTTATTTACTTAAAGTCGGATTAGGCAACACTAAGTTCATGAAAACGTTTTTACGTTCACTACTTTTAGATTTTGCAAATATTTTAGTGGTGTTTATGTGTATTTTGGGCATTTTTGTTCATACATTCACATACTGTACATGTGTACACATGTGTTCAAGTCAAACCGGGACTATGTGTTCCTGTAGTCACAACTGTTCATTTTGCAAAAACATACAATATAAATATTATTTGATTTTTTTCTTTCATAAATAAATGTAATAAATATGTTAATGTAACAAATAAGTTTAAATAAATGTCCGCTTTTAAAATAAAAAAGGTTTTAAAATATTACTGGTAGCTTTTACCAACAACCTTGTTACATTAATTACCTTTTTTTAGTTTTCGTTTTGTGTATATTAGGATTTTTCAATACTGCTGTGAGCTGCAAAATCAATTTTCCTTATACTTGTACTATAACAATAAATATATTATTTTTATACACAACACAGAACACCACAGAAGAAAGACTAATCAGATAAATGCACCATATAAACCTCACACAGTTTGATCCTGTAACAGAATATGTACAGAGTGTAATCTTCAAGATCATTGCAATATTGATTGTAGTTTTTATTTCCTTTCTCAGACTGAGTCGAGTCTTTCTGTTAATCTCGCTGCACTCCTGAACATTTTTAGATTGTAAATCCGGTACAGGTGCTGAAGTGAGAAGGTCCTGTTCCCCTTTTGGAGTCTCGTTTCCTCTCGGCTTCTCGTCTGTGGGCTGAAGCTGGGGCTCTGTTGAACTCACAGATCATTTATAAACCCAACGTTTTCTTCCACATTGCGTGTGTTCTTTTATCAGGTTCTTTAAGGTTTCAGGTGTTTCATGTTTTTCTGTCCAGAAATGAAGGCGTGAACCAGTTTTACACATTTTATTTTTATTCCAAAAAGATACAAAAGTTTGATTGTAAGAATTAGCTCAGTGTGTGTGTGTGTGTGTGTGTGTGTGTGTGTGTGTGTGTGTGTGTGTGTGTGTGTAATACCGAACAACAATTTACAAAAACAATTGATAAACTTTACACTTTACATATTTATAACATTTTAACATAAAATGCAATAATCAATAAAGATCGTCAATGTTTTATTACATCAAATCAGATCTGGGTGTGTGTGTGTGTGTGTGTGTGTGTGTGTGTGTATACACCGTATCGTATGTATTATTAACACCTCATCAGCATGTAATAATACATTAGACAATTCTCTTATTGGACAATTACACACGAGCAGGTGGATTCAGTCCTCACACAGATACGATCAGACGTCTACAGCGGACGATAATCTTCACGTTACTGTTTCCCTTCACCAGGAAATGATTTCAGCTTTCAGTTCATTTCACATCTCTATCTGTGCACTGATTATGAACACAATCGTTTCCGTTCTCCTGCTCAAACACAGTCCCGTCTGTGTCTCCGGCTACAGCTGTGTCTGTCACATTGCATTGCTTGTGCAAATAATAAAAACATTAAAAACATGGAAAATAATAATAATAATAATAAGTTAAGGGATCTAATAAACCTGGATTTACAATCAGAGAGAAAAAGAATTCGCCCCAAAACATTTCACACCCGATCGTCAGTGATGTCCATCGGTCTTATTATAATGTTTTTAATCAAAACGACTAATGAAAGTGCACTTGACCAGCAGTATGACTACATGACTTACGCCCACTGTGTACTGTATTAGAGTAATATAGTCAATTATAATAGTGTATTATTTGCCCTGTAGGAAGCTGTTCACGACCTCTTATACGACTTTATTACACAGACACTGTCAGCTCTACAGCGACTCAATCACTCATATAACGCTAATATAACGCTAATATAATAATATAACAAAAATGATCTAACGCTCCCATAAATCTTATATAACCGTTTGAGCCGATTAAGACACAAGAACGGCCCTGACCCCGAGTGTGTGCTGAGTTTTGCACCGTTTCTTGGTGACAATCGGGATTTAATATGCAAATCAAGGCCATGGATTACTGAAAGGGCCTCATGGGGAGGCAGTGTATTATTCTATCATCGAAAATATTGGGTTTGGCGTTGAAAACGTGTTTCGCGGGTTTTGGGACTGAGCCAAGAGGAAGTGACGAAGCGGAAGGGAAGTCGGACTGAACTGGAACACAGCCGTGATGGTGGTTCACACAGCGTCAGGTCCCAGTGCGGTGTGTTTGTGTGCTGGAAAAAGATTCGACTCTCATGGGTAAAATACCTTCTCCTTCATCATCATGCACTTCTTCTTCTTCTTCTTCTTCCTCCTCCTCAGTGAATGAGCAGGACGTCGGACTCATTCAGGCCGAAGCGTGTCTTGTATTTATTGAACAGCGTGGTGAGAGACTTGACGTACATGGTGTGGTACATCTCCACCACGTCTGGACTTGGGTCCTCCAGCTTGGGCACCGTGATGGGTTCTCCAACTGAAAGAGAGAGACGTGACGAAACCATCAGCAAACATCACGCTGTGGAGGTGAAGGTCCGACGCTGAGCTCCGTGACTTCAGGACGAGTTTAAAAACACGACGTAAACACCACCGTATGTATATTTTCACTGGACTTTGAACTATAAACATATAAACATATTTTTCATCATTTGTTAAAAGGTCAGCTGCAAAGCATTGTGGGTAAGACCCACGTTAAACATTAATGATCTGAAGTGAGAGTTATTAGAGAGAGCGCTGTTTACAGGAGCGGCCTTGGACCAGCGACCTGAAATAGTGTTTATTAATCAGGACAGGGCATTGACCTGGACGGTGCCTGTGTGTGTGTGTGTGTGTGTGTGTGCGTGTGTGTGTGTGTTGTCGTACCAACAGTGTTGATGGGTTTCCCGTAGGGGACGAAGCCCCACGACTCTGTGGAGAAGAACCCACAGCCGTGGAAGACGCATGGAGCGAAACCGAGCAGCTTCTGCAGCTTCCTCTGAACCCAGCGCCACCTCGAACCCTCTTCAAATATCACCTGCTTATACGCCTCGTTCTCCCCGAACGAGTACACGGGCACCAGGTCCGCTCTGAAACACACACACACACACGCATGGCTCGGTTGGCATCACACTAACATGTGGACATTTGACTTTTTATTGAACTCTGCATTAGTTCTGTCTGAACGCGCGAGATTGTTCTGCTCCACACAAAACACACGGATTTCACTTCTAATCTTCTTTGGAGTTGCAAAAGTAAGAACACTTCCAAAGCTCTGTCCAGACACTTATTTACTTTTGAAAGAGATTTGCAGTTGCCATGGCGACATTAAAGCAGCCCTAAGCGTTTCCGGTCCTGGTTGAGGATGTGCTGGAGAGAAAGCGGCTGACGGACAGACGACCCGCGCGCCGGACGATCTCCCCGATACGCTCAGTGTTCACTGGCGTACTGTCCAATTCTACACCTACGGCACAAACCGCTAAACCCTCAACTCACTGATTCTCATTATAACTCACTGCATATTTACATAGGAACAAAAACAAGATAAAAAAATGTCACAAAAGAAAGATAGATATTAAAAAAGAAATAGAAATAGAACAAGAATTGAAAATCAGTGAATATAGTGAATTAATATAGTGAAGATAAAGTGAAGATCATTTAGAAACAAGAAAGATGTGCAAATAAATTGCTATAATTCAATATAATTATGTCATTAAGTATAATAATTATTATAAATATGAAGAGGTAAAAGGGAAAATATTATAATTTTATAAATGTATCAACCAGAATGTTTTGTTTTATTTTATATATATTTTTATCTTTGTTATCTTTCTTTTTTCCATTTTTCTTCTAAATGTAAGTAAATATTTATGCATCAGCCTAAACCAAGCAAATAATAATAATAATAATAATAATAATAAAAACATGCAAGTAAGTCATAACAGTGTGATATTTTTGAGTATATTCATACTTAAAACATGTTTTCTAAAAACTTTTTCTTTATAAAAATGTTTATACTGTAGTGTGTGTGTGTGTGTGTGTGTGTGTGCGTGTGTGTGTGTGTGTGTGTGTGTGATTTTACCCTTTCTGCAGTGCGAGTCTGACGAAGCCTTTGCGGTTTCTCAGGGTCACAGAGTTCACCCCTGGGGCGCAGTTAAGAGACTCAGCCGCTCCGCCCACTACGATGACCACGGCGTTCCCCGTCCCGTTACAGGACAGGAGGTAATCGATGGAGTGACGATTCACCGGACAAATACCTGATCATAGAAACACACACACACACACACACATACACTGTAAGCTTGGATATTTGATCAATACTTCCTGTGTTAAACCTGCTGATGTGATCAGAGTGACGCTCAGGTCAGTCTACAGGTTAAACAGAGTGAATGATATTTTTGATCTCAGTCGTGTCAGAGCCGTTGCTTAGCAACATTGATTTCTGATCTCCATCCAGGGTAAAGTCCCAAAGTTTATGTTAACTTTATATTTCTGTACCGCTGCAAACGCTAACAGGAACGCTCGCTTACACAGCAGATAAGGGTTCAGACACACACACACACACACACACACACACACACACACACAGATACACTGACCTCAGATACATCAAATAGGTCAGAGTGTGTGTGTGTGAGAATCTGTGTAATAAAAATAATAATAAAATTGCAATAATGATGTACAATGTCACGCAGTACAAACCATCCTGTTCTTATTTTTTTGGCCCTGTGTTCACACTGTGTAGAAGTGACTTAAACAATCAGAGAAAACAGAATGATAAAATAGTGTTGACTCTTCTGCAGTAAGACCAGCACGGGTCATGTGACGCGAGACTGCGGTTGCTAGGCGACTGGGAGATCTGGACACGCCCTCTCACCTCCAGACATTAAATAATCCCTCAGCAGGGGTAAGCGGAAGTTTCCGGCCAGCGTGGCGAGGGACGGCTTGATCCCGGGGAATTTCTTGGAGAACCCGGTGGCCTCGGTGGAGAAGTTACAGAAAGCACCGAAGCAGAAGATCCCGTGAGGATGGTAGCCCAAGATGTAGTTACGGTTGGGGGGAAGGTTATAGGTCTTAATGAGCTGTGGACAATAAGGACACAAAAATAAACCGCATATCTGTTAAGAAATGCAATAAACACAAAAAACCTCCAAACTCTCGTATTAATAATGAAAACTTTTACAGTCATAACTTTATCGCTTTTATGTTTTTATAACTTTTATATGATAAACTTTGATCACTTCTCACATTCTGACCCTTTTTGCTTTCCACTTTCCATATATGGGCATCATTTCCTGTTCTGTAGCTGCAGCCCAAATCACATTCAGTAATGTTATACTGTAGGTAATGTTGTTTCTATATGTTTGAATCCGGTGGATTTTTGTCTTCGTGTTATTTTTTCCATGTGCGCTCCGATGTACTCATGTCCTTCGCTCTGGAGTTTCTTAAATGTTCCGTTTAGAATCGTGATCTGGTGAAGCCTTAAAGAGTGCACCGTATCCACAAAGCCAGAGTGTTACGCAGCTTTCACGGACACTAAGACCTTGCTGGACCTCACACACATGAACTGCTCTGAACGTTAGAGTCACGTGTTGCTGTGGTTTTCTAACTGATCACACGGTTTTACACGCTCGTCTTCAATCAGTGAGACATGTCTGGAGTTCACGCGCCCCGCCCAGGTGCTCAAATAAAAGACTATTAGAACCTTTCGATACTCTGTTAACGTCATGTTTTTGTGTGAAAAAGAGCTAAAAGGTTTACAAAACATCTGTTTCATCACAGTGGTGTCAGTAACGCTGCTTGAATATTTCCACTAGCTAGAGTTGGACTTGATGCTAATGATGTTCGCTAAGAGAACTAACGCTAGTCCGCTAGGCAAACCTGCGATTACTTTCATTCTCAAATAAATACTTAAAGTCTTAGAGGTTATTGATATTAAACTGATGTGTGGTATACTGACTGTATGAGTGTCTGTCACTGTCAGTGTGTGTGTGTGTGTGTGTGATACAGATTAGCATTAAAAAGCAGTGTGTTTCTGCTCCAGATCTCAGGATTCTTCTTATACAGACCATATGTATTTTATTTTGGAATTTAAGAAGCTGAGACTCTTGGTCGTACCCGAGCTACGCTGCTCTCGGCGTGGTTTTGTTTGCGTGTGTGTTTGTCCTGATCACATCGAGCGCGAGTGCATTAAGTGTGATTAAGCCTTGACCTTTGTCCTCTTGTTCTTCATCACGTCTCCTCGACTCCGTGCGCTTGTCTCATTATCTCATCTTAAACACTGACACAAACAGCTAAAGCTCTCGCTCAGCAAACCGCCGCGTTCTATCAGGACGGACAAAGTCTACAGGACGGCCGTGCGGCTCGGAGAAATCCCCGCCGGGCTCCGCCCCGTCCCGCTGCGCTCCGCGTGTGCAGGTGATCAAAGGGGAAAGAAACAGCGCTCGACCTTCAGCTGACCCGCCTTGACTGTACGCGATTAATAACCCGACCTTATCTCATTATTACTCTCATCCACAAAGATACTAAGTGGACCAGCTGTGCTGGAAGGAACAATGGCTGATGTGCTCGGGGTCAAAGGTCAGCTGTCCTGCAGCTCCAGTGTTTGTTTTTAACAGATTGCATATACGCGACTGACTCTATTAACATTTATGGAGGAAACTAAAATTCCTGAGATTTCACCCAGTGTCACAGTGTGTGTGTGTGTGTGTGTGTGTGTGTGTGTGAGTGTGTGTGTAACTCACACACCGTGACAGAGTGACACACTCCACACACAGTGTGTTACAGGATTCAGGACAGAGAGTGCGCACACTGTGGCAGAGCGTCTCACTCGAAATGTATTCGGTGCTGCGCTACTCTGCACACACACACACACACACACACACACACACACACACACACACACACTCATCGACACCTCTGATTGGCCGAGGCAGCTGTGACATCACAACGCATTCCTCAGACTTAACACTCACTCGGACAGGAAAATAATCTCTGAAGTACGTCCAGACGGTCCAGCTCCTCACCCACGCTGATCTGCGGCCACCTGGACCACACACACACACACACACACACACACACACACACACAGGTGAATTATCCAAAAAACATCTCCAAAAATCATTTTTATACTTATGGTGTCACATATTATCTTACACACACACACACACACACACACACACACACACACACACACACTGACCTTGCTTAGGTGTGTTCCAGTCGAAGATGAGCCAGCAGATGTAAACGGCAGAGATTACCCAGTAGTCTGTGAACAGCAGGCAGAGCAGCAGCACCGTGGCAGCAATGCCTTATGGGTAGAGAGGAGAGAAGGACAGATTACACACACATACACACACACACACACACACTAATGAACTGATAAAAGAGAGACAGAGAGACAAGGAAAGAGAACGATCAGACAGAGACTGACAGATTAAAAGAGTGAGAGACAGACAGGGAGATAGACAGAGAGATAGACAGAGAGACAGACAGAGAGACAGACAGGGAGACAGACAAGGAGACAGACAGAGAGACAGACAGGGAGACAGACAGGGAGACAGACAGCGTCTCACCCAGAGCGAGGAAGGTGATGATGAACTGGAGGACGGAGATGGCCTGCAGCTGCTTCACCAGTTTGGATCTGGAGAGCCATGGAGCTGAGGGCAGACCCTGCAGAGCCGAGAGGAACCGAGAACCTGAACCTGCACACACACACACACACACACACACACACACACACACACACACACACATTCAGGGCATTAAGCTAAACTGAGCGGTTGATCTGAGCCGAGCGTGAGTGGACGGACAGAGAGACGCTTCAGCTGAGACTTTCTCTGTTCCATGTTGATGGGTTACGAGTCTGTAAACAAGCATGTGGAGCGATTCCACTCTCTCTCTCTCACACACACACACACACACACACACACTCTTACCCTTTTGGACCCCTGAGTACGCTGCGAGTAGAGTCTTCATCCTGCAGGTGACGTGTGGACACTTGGACTGTAAATGAAGTGGGTGAGACTGAAGGACGGTGTGGAGCTCCTCAGCACAGATCAGTCCATCCTCACACTCTCGCAGAGTCACAGAGCTTTGCCTTACTGCCTGTGACGAGCAGGACGAGGAGACACAGAGACACGCAGGAGACAGACAGGAGACAGACAGGAGACACAGAGACACATGTCCCCGTTAATATCAGTCACTGAACAGATCTCTGATTATTTATAATGTTTTTATCGGGTTAGACTGAACAGGTCTCAGAAACGTACACAACAGACACACACACACACACACACACACACACACACACACACACACGACTCTAAAAGATTGTTCGACCGGAAAAAGAGTCAGAAAACAAAACAATCTTTTAAAATAAACACAACACACAAACTCAAGGATTAAAGTCTGAAATCTGCAGGAAGTGAGAATCTTAACAATTATAAAGTGATAAACAAAAGTAGAAATGAATGAGATTCTCTAACATTGAAAATGAAAATGAATTAAATTTGCTAAAGAAAGCGTCACTGAGAGCCGAGTGAAAGTCAGAAATAATAAATCATTCAAAATCATCGCGCGAGAGTTTAAACCAAATGTAACGATGTCAAACAAAACACGAGTCTCGTGACGTGCAGCACTGAATATGAACAGACTTTACAAAAGAGGATCAAAGAAACGACAAACAAACAAACAAATAAACAAACAAAAACAAGCTGACTGTAATAAATGGTCAAAATGAAGTTATTGATAATATTATTATAAATTAATATCATTTATTACAGAGAACTAAATGGGACAAATAAAAAACAGCAGCAGAGTTTCTGAGTTCCAGAGTTTCAGTACGAGAGACTGAATAAACATCACGCAGAGTAAATAATCACAAACACTTACATATCATCTGAATATCAATGGGAAATTCATTCAGTTAATGGAAAAATAAAAATATTCAGTAAAAAACACACACACACATACACACACACACACACACACACACACACACACACACACACACACACACAAACTAGCAGCCCTTTTTACACTCACTCACTTGGTCCCTTGTTCACTCCCTCGCTCTCTCTCTCTCTCTCTCCTGTGACTTCGCCCCTTATAAAGCTTTGGGAGAGTGAAAGTGATCAATCCAGCCAATCAGGTGAAGGAGAATTAACTCCCTCCACACACACACACACACACACTGAGATTTAGGTGAATGTATTTAAATGAAGGTCAGATTATAGTGATGTGTGTGAGTCCAGGCAAAGTTGTGTGTGTGTGTGTGCGTGTGCGTGTGCGTGTGTGTGTGCTGATGAACTTTATTCATTATATTTATATATTACCGCTGCGTAGTGAGTGCAGAGTGCACGCTGTGATCCACGACGCGCTGTGATCCGTCCCCTGACTGTAGCTCTGACAGACATGTTGATTAGTGTTCGTGATATAATGAGACGTGAGAATGAAAATGTTTAAAAGTTCATATTTTAAAAAAAAAGTTTTTATCTGCTTTCTCACATTCCAGATTCTCATCCTCATCCTGATATTAATACTGAACCCCATTCGAATCCTCATCTTCATCTTCATGCTGAGTCTCACTCTGATCCTGATCCCAACACTGATCTAGAACCTCACGCCGATCCTGATCGTAAGCTCTTCACACACACAGTCTTTAGTTTTCATTCATTAGTTTTATTTAATTAATCTGAACAGTTCATTCAAATAAACAGAAACATCATGTGTAAGGTGATAAATACTGATTCAGAAAACTTATTATAAATGTAAATGTTGAAAATGAAGTTATAGTTTGAATACATTCTATGAACTGAATCAGGAGGCGACGGCGAGTCTCATGTCTTACTGTCTGTAACTACACGCTGTATAACCTGCTTATAAAGACTTTATTACTGTACAGGTTCTTCAGGTGTTCTGTGTGACGGTGTCCATCAGTGATGTCCTGTTAGAGGACGCGCGCTCTGTGGACGGACAGAACTACAGACGCTCGGCTCTCATCCAGCCGAGGGAACAAAAATTAGCTTTGAGTTGAAAGTCGATCTGAAGGTCACGGCAGCGATGATGCTCTCGCTTTCTCTCTCTCTCTGTCTCTCTTTCTCCGTCTCTCTCTCTGTCTCTGTCTGTCTCTCTCTCTCTCTCTCTCTCTCTCTCTGTCTCTCTCTGTCTCTCTCTGTCTGTCTCTCTCTCTCTCTCTCTCTCTCTCTCTGTCTCTCTTTCTCCGTCTCTCTCTCTGTCTCTGTCTCTCTCTCTCTCTCTCTCTCTCTCTGTCTCTCTCTGTCTGTCTCTCTGTCTGTCTCTCTCTCTCTCTCTCTCTCTCTCTCTGTCTCTCTCTGTCTGTCTCTCTGTCTGTCTCTCTCTCTCTCTCTGTCTCTCTCTGTCTGTCTCTCTGTCTGTCTCTCTCTCTCTCTCTGTCTCTCTCTGTCTCTCTCTCTCTCTCTCTCTGTCTCTCTTTCTCCATCTCTCTCTCTCTCTCTGTCTCTCTCTCTCTCTCTCTCTCTCTCTGTCTCTCTCTGTCTGTCTCTCTCTCTCTCTCTCTCTCTCTCTGTCTCTCTCTCTCCTCCTGAAGCTCTTGAACTGTTCCATTGTTTTCTGCTCCAGTTTTCCTCCACTTGTATCTTTGTGCGTTTTCTTTTTATCCTGTATAAACACTGGAAGACTTTGACACATTTTACTTGTGTGTGTTTTTATTTTCTATTTTCGGTCTTTTGTTTTAATAATTTGAATGAGTTTGTGCAGTAATGATAATAACAGCTATTAAATAATTTCACGTTGAAACAAAGAGAAATAAATGAGAATGAATGAAAATGAATAGAAAGAGGCGGAGTCACATGTCTGATCACACGTCTCGTC
>CM059223.1:667500-710000 GCA_030347435.1 Clarias fuscus | reverse complement strand
CCTCCTTCACATCTTATCTGATTTGTCACTCTATTACTGACCTTTGACCTCAAAGCAAAGTGCTTCAGTGTGAATATATATAGTATATATATATATATATATATATATATATATATATATAGTGTATAGGGTTTTAAAGTTTGGCAAGCTTTATTAACAGTTACTATGACGACGGTGAGGATAATCTTAGCCGTGGATTTTCCAGCGTCTGGAGCTTCAGGATCCTGAAGGTCACGACCTGGCGGCTCTGCGTAGCTCTGTGCGGAATCAATGAATCAGCCTGTTTTGGTAAAAGCTAGCAAAGTGTAATATACTTCATAGTATGAGCTGGTGTGTGAAACTGTAGTGAGGAGAAGAGTGACGCAACATCTATGAAACGTGACACATGATGGCGTTCCTGTCCTCAGATTGAACTTAGAGATAATGTAAGACTGCGGTCTGACGTCACCGTGTAGCTTATTAGGAACTAAAGTGAGGTTCGTTTTTAAATTACCTTTTTAAACATAAATAGTCACAAGCGTTCACAAGTGCTAGTGTGTTCAGTGTAGGTGCTTCACATGAGGAGCTTCAGGGTTCAAAGTTGGCCGAATGTGAAGCACTAAATGGTCCTATTTAATCATGTGTTTGATCTCAGCCCTGAGACGTGAACAAATCTCAACACTGAACCTGGCGGTGTGTTTACTACAGATGGCTAGTGTGAGAAGCGGCGCTTTTCGCGAGCGGAAGCTAACGGCCAACGGCGCCATCAGTGTGAAGACGATGACCATCTGCTTGTTCGGCGTCCAAAAATAAACGCCCCCTTTAGCTGAAGCCCAGCACCGGCTCCTCTCATGACTGCATGTGATATTGATAACGACGAATATGACTCCATAAAATAATCTCATTCATTTAAACCTCTGTGCTCTTCTGTATGGCTGTTTTTTTTTTTTTTTTATCCTAAAGCATTCCCGGAGTCCTTTAAGGTTGTTCTGAGGCATCCTAAAAATGTATTTGACTTTATGATGGAGTGAGGTGCAACTTTTGGATGATGCACCCCATGTAGTGCACCTTATAATGGCCTTTAGTTGTTAATGATATGAATAAGTGCACTGAACACTCGTGCAAAATCATGACACTCAATAAACTGAGAGTGCACCATCGCTGAGGTAAAGAGTTTGTAGAAATAGTTAAAAGGTTAAAGATTCAAATAATCTGATCAGCATCTGGAACATACCTGCTCATAACTTCTCTTCTAACTCAACATTTTGAAATAATTTATGCCTCAGATTTTCATAGTGTACGTGCCATGTTTTGGAGTAAGGCATGATGAGTCACGCTGTCGTGTGTGTTTGAGTGTGTACTGAGGATTCTGGCAGCTTGTAAGTGCATTACACTCGTTTCTGTGTTTTCCACATACCCTGTCTGTACATGGTAAACTATCACGTTGATTGGTTGAGTGGTGCATATAGCCACGCCCACCTTGAGCCAAACGTGCTGAATGAGTAAAAAAAAAAACGCTACATGCTGTGACAGAATATGGCACAATACTGTTCATAACTTCAGGTAAATACCCGAAGGACCAAAGTTTTATTAAATTCAAACTCAGCTGGACAGACATACAGACATACAGAACATTTTTCTGTGACTGGTTTCAGGTCCTCCAATGTATAAAACATAAAGATTCAATCATCAAGAGCGAGTTCTGACCAAGGTACAGGGGAAAAAATCATCATCATCATCATCATCATCATAAAAAAATCCCTTCCTAACAGTGTGTGACTGATGGTACTTATACAGTAGTTAGTAACCCAGTGTAAAGATCTATTGAATGATAGAAACTTCAAAGCACTTTTGTAAGTTGCACTAGATACGAGAGTCTGCTGAATGTCTAAATGTAAATCCTCATTATTATAATTAAAATGAATTCAGTATTACATAATTAATTAATTAATCACCTCCTTTGTTAGATAATTGTCTTATGTACAGATTTGAAATGTAAATATTTGTAATATTAACATAAAATACATTTTCACGAAATATTCTCTTCTTTGAAATAATTTTTAATCTTTACTAACCAATCAGAGAGGATGGCCCGACGCCGCGTGGGCAAAGACTGTCCAATCACAGTGGAGCTAATTCAGCGTGGGCGGGATCATGAGGAGAGGGAAACAGTTACAGCGCTCGCGGAGGGATACTGAGGTGAGGGAGGACGCGCGGAGGAGGGTGTGTGTGTGTGTGTGGGGGGGGGGGGGGGGTATGGTGGGCGGGGCGAGGCAGGGCGGGGCGGGGCTGGGCTGCTGCACCATGCAGAAACTCTCCTTGTTAT
The DNA here is from genome assembly GCA_030347435.1 of Clarias fuscus. NCBI lineage: Eukaryota > Metazoa > Chordata > Actinopteri > Siluriformes > Clariidae > Clarias > Clarias fuscus. The sequence goes on along the minus strand of CM059223.1, from coordinate 707,695 downwards.
TGTTGTTCCGGTGTCTGAATCAGGAGTCGACTCAGGTTCTGACTCCGAGTCACTATACCGCGAGTCACTCCGCGGTACCGGAGAGTCATCGCTTTAATCGTTTATTACAGTGAAGCTTTAAAGCGCTGAAACTCGACCAGTGTGTCTTTAACTCCTTCTGCACGAACACCGCGGAGCCACAGCGCTCCTGAGCCGACTCAGTGTGAGGAATCGACTCAGAGAATCGGCTCTTTAAGGGATCGACTCCCCGTCCCCGGTGCTGTGGATGTGCGCGAGCGCGGCGCGGCGACGGACGACAGCGCGCGAGCTTCATGCGGGTTTATGCGTTAAAATAGGGGGCAGAAAGACAGAAAAACTCAGAGGAGCATCGAAGATTTTTACCATCATCACCTTCATCATCATCATCACTACAGCGATGATTTTAAAATAACGTTTTTTGTTTTTAATAAAGAGGACATTAGATCAGATCTCTTTGATCTCTTTGATCTGCTGTAAGGGCAAACGAGGCGCGCGAGGTAACGGATTCCATCCGATCTGATTCCACCGGGGACTGACTGAGAGTGAGTGTGTGTGTGTGTGTGTGTGTGTGTGTGTGCACGCCCCAGACGCGGTACTAAAGCATGGCGTGGCCGTGTATTACCCGCGCGTGCTGCATGGCCCGGTTCTGGTCCCAGCTGGACCAGGCCGACATCGCGGTGCCGTTGGTCTTCACGAGCTACACGGACGCGTGCGATACGGTCCAGCCGCGCTTGCAGCCCGGAGCGAGCGGGGTCTCCATAGAAACGCAGCCTGGCGGCATCGGGAGCGCGCAGGAGCAGGTGGCGGTCTCCAAGGGCCCGGGCGCGCCCCCGACCGCCGCGTCCAGCGAGAGCGCGCACGGCTCCGTCATGCGCCAGGACTTCAAAGCGTGGAAAGTGCGGCGCGAGCCGAGCTGCAAGCCCAAGCGCGAGTACCACGAACCGGAAGTGCCCCTGGCCACCGAGACGCAGTACCAGAAGGACTTTAAGCCGTGGCCCATCCCGCGCAGGGATCACCCCTGGATCCCCAAAGCCGGCCGCGCGGAGCAGGACGGCGGCGTGGAGAAGGGCCAGATCGCAGACAGGGTGCAGGAGAAGGAGATCCTGAAGAGGAGGCAGGACAAGAAGGTGGGGGACCAGACCGACAAAGGGTCAGAGGTCCGGCACGACCCGCAGACGCTCGGAGGGCGAGCGGCCGCGGACGCGCTCAACCGGCAGATCAAAGGCGAAGTCGGCGGCGGAAGTTCCTACAGGTGAACTTTATTCCAGTGTTTTAAGGAGCTCCTGTGGAACCTCACAGCCTCTCTGCCCTGCCCACTTCACTGCAGACACTCTCACACACACACACACAGATCTGGAGTTCAGCTTACACCCCAGCGAGGACACACACCGGCCCCTGGTCTCCTGGGGAACATCTTCAAAGCCTCAAATTAGCCTTTGAGTATTTGGACAAAAGTAAACAGCGTCTGGGGTGTTAAGTCCTCATACTTACAGGCCACTTAAGGGCTAATGAAGGCATCCTTCAGACATTATTTAATTAGCAGCACGTTGGCGTAGCGGTGTCTCCAGGGTCCGGGTTCGAGTCCCGTCTCCGTGTGCGTGGAGTTTGCATGTTCTCCCCGTGCTTGCTGGGCTTCCTCTGGGTACTCCGGTTTTCTCCAACAGTCCAAAGACATGCAGATTAGGCTGACTGACGTTCCCAAATTGTAGTGTGTGAAAGTGTTGACCGGAGGTCCCACCAAGGTCATAAAAATAGGAATAAATACAACAGATGTTCCTAGATGGATGAATTGTTTTTTTTTGGGGGGGGCTTTAATGTGTTGGGGGGGGGGGGCGATGTGTCCTGCAGTCGTACACATGCTCACTGTGGTCATTCTGCACCTGAGCTAATGCTATTAATAAGGTGCACACACTGAGCAAGCACACACTCCTCTCTCAACCCTCACACATCTGTTCATAGTTACTGTTTGTTCTACACAGATGTTCTCTCTGAACCCAGTTTCAGGGTTCCATGACAACTATGAGGGACCAACATCATGGAAACTGTTGTTTTTTTCTTTACAGTGTGCTAAAGCGTAACACTGGGACATTACAGTGGACGAGACGATGTCAGGGGGGTGGTGCGGGCGGGGGGTGGGGGGGGGGGCCTTCTGTCGTGTCAGACGTAGGGACGGAGAGTGAAGCGGTGTTAGTTCTGTAAGAGTGACTGATGAAAGTCAGCTGGAGAAGACATCGAGTGTTAATGGCAGCCTGCGGTGTGGTGTCAGGTGACCTGAGGAAGGGTTCTCATTGGCTGGAAGTCTACTGATGGCTCCGCCCCTTCAGCTGAGTGCTGTGCGGTTCCTTTCTCTGTGTTTATTGCATATGGTCCATGTATGAATAATGTGTGTGTGTGTGTGTGTGTGGTCAGTAACCCTGTGCACCTCTTTAATTCTGTCTGATATCTTGTGCTGTCGTTGAATCGCTTTATTACTGAGACGGCAGGGTGTTTACCCACAATGCACCTCTCTGGCTTCTCTTCACATCTCTGTACACTGCCAGTGCATCACCATGGCAACGGGGTCTTTCAGAAAGGCAGGGAAGTAGTAAAGAATAGAAGTGTGTGTGTGTGTGTGTGTGTGTGTGTGTGTACTTGAGCAGCCCGGGCCTCACTGCAGCATTTACTCATTTAAGATCTGTAATTAACTCATTATTCAGGATTACACGATGCTGCTTTAATGTCTGTTTGACTGTGTGTGTGTGTGTGTGTGTGTGTGTGTGTGTGTGTGTGTGTGTGTGTGTTGGCTTTTAGAGTCAGTACCAAGCACCAGAAGAACCTCAGGACACCAGAGTCATTGTTACGAAGCATTCTGCATGTCTGTTTCTCCCTCGCTCTGTTTTCCTCTCGTCCCACATGGTGGTGATGATGATGATGATGGTGATGATGAAGTGGTTTTTCTGGAGGGCATCACTCCTGATACTCCGTGCTGGTGTGATGAAGCAGAATTACTCTCATCAAACCCCGAGTGCACGTTACAGCGAGTCCTGCTGCTGATCTGATTCAGAGGATTAATCTGCGTTCTGGTGCTGTAGTGGTTTCTCCTCTGCTGATGTCTGTTATATTCTAATCATATCACTCGCTCGATAATTTCCTCCACTCAGGGAATATGATGAGAGAGAGAGAGAGAATTGGAGCCAAACCCATAAGTGAATAAACGCTAACACAAGTATTCTGCCTTATAGTTGTCAGAGTAAAGCTTTTATTTAATTTTAAAACCTGGCAATACACACACACACACACACACACACACACACACACACACACCTGTTAACACATCACCTTAACAGAGTCCAATCTTAATGCGCATGTTTTCCGTTATGTCACGCACACACACACACACACACACACAGAGTAGAGAAGCTGAATCAGCTGGAGTTTTGGATGCAGGTGAACCTGACGCCCCTGGTGGTTTTCGCGGGTTCAGGACGTTTTCCCGTCACACACTCGGACACACACTGGTGCGGATTTCCAGTAAATTCAGCAGTGTGTGCTAATCAGGAATCTCACAAACTCCGATTTCTATTCCTAACCTGAATCCTCTGACGGAATCACTGCAGACTAAATTCTGAACCGTCCAGCCGCGCCACGTCTCCCGCTAGTCACCTGTTTTTCTTTTTACACGTCTCTCTGCTCCGTCTCCTTAATCCGTCTAATCTCATCCGTCTCTAATCTCATCCGTCTCTCATTTGCAGGACGGAGTTTAAAGCGTACACAGACGTGAAACCGGCCAAACTCATCCGCGCCAAGTCCCAGTACCAGCCCCCGGACGGGAAGACCGACCTGGAGACGAGCTACAGCGCCACCTACAGGGGAGAGCAGGGCAAAGCGCAGACGGCTGACAACAAGGCGCAGGAGAGGAGGAGAGTGCGCACGCTGTACAGCGAACCCTGCTTCGAGCCCACTAGGGTGAGACCACGCCCCGCTCATTTATATTCATGATATTCAGATATGTTTATGTGTTGAATCTGAATAGGACGGAGAGAGACGTTTACACACACCAGATATTTTAATACATTTAAATGTTTTATTCAGCAGAGCCTTTTTATTTTATGCAGTAGACTGCTTAAGAACTTGGCCCCGCCCACTTGTGCTTTATGACTGAACGTTTCTCTGCAGGCGGACAGATCGAGTGTCCCGCGTTCCAAGCCGAAAAAGACGCCGTCCTCTTCGTCCTCTCACGGTAAAGCGGCGAAGAAGTCGAAGGAGAAGCAGGCGGCGCCGGGGTCGGGGCGCGGCTCCAAGAAGAAGAGCTCTGAGAACCAGCGGCCGAGCGGCAAGGAGAAAAGTAAAGAGATGAACAACAAACTGGCTGAGGCGAAAGAGTAAACACCACCGCACTTCTCCTCTCACTTCCTCTCTTCCTCAACACAGCCGCAGAGGCTGGACCAATCAGCTAAGAGCTTTTCACTCAGCGACTCCTCCCTCACTGTAGTGCTCTTCCTCTCTCCACCTGTCTCTCTCTCTCTCTCTCTCTCTCTCTCTCTCTCTCTCTCTGTCTGTCTCTCACATCCTGATTTACCCAAATGTCAGCAGTCCCTGGATCAAAAGGGGTGGAGCTTAAATTCATATAATCGTCCAATACTAAACTGGATTCTATGACAGCAGCGCTGAATTTAATTACACAGATATATAAATTAGCAGCATTTGCTAAACTAGCTAAGCTAACAGGCTACCATTAATGAGGCTAGTTAGCTTGACAGATAGCTAGCTATTACCTAAAAGCTATTCATCATTAGCCCAAATGTCCAATAAGTTTACGATTGGCTAACCAGATTTCATTTAAGCTCCGCCCTGTTTGGCCCAGGGGCATAACAAAATCAGGAGCTCTCTCTCTCTCTCTCTTACCTATCCATGTCTCTCTCTCTCTCTCTCTGTCTCTCTCTCTCTCTCTTTTACGCTTGTCAGGTTCTTCTACTTATAAAGCGCTAAATGCCCCTCATTATGCGATCACTCGTCATTCGCATTCGCCTCAGCTCCGCCCACCTGCCCCATCCCACCCTGCTCCACCCTCACTCCTCGTCTCCAGAGGTGAGGTTTCCATGGCAACCGCTACCCCGGTTGACCCATGGATGGCGCCGATGATGCTGGTGCTGGTTCTCTGCATGGAGCGGCTGATGGAATGCATCATCACACTCGGGACACGTTTATCGAAGGAACTTGGACTTGGGGGTGGGGGGCGGGGGCGGGCGGGGTCGGTTTCATTGATGAATTTTATGCAGCATGAACCGTAACGCAGACATTTCCATCTGTACACAACAACAGCAACAAAATGACACAACTCCTTTGATAAATGTGTGCACCCTACCTGCCTGCTTGTTCTGTGCATGTGTGTGTGTGTGTGTGTGTGTGTGTGTGTGTGTGTGTGTCTCTCTCTCTGCCTGTCTAAGCACATGTCTCTGGCTGCATCTTAAATCACATGCTAAGCTTTAGTGCACTAGTAATAAACAGATAAAAGGGGAAGCACATGTGACTGTACCGCTGGACTACAGGGATGTAACTCACTCTGCTAAAAATATTACTCTAATTAAACATTTAGAAAAGTTGATTATTATTATTATTATTATTATTTTACTTCAATTTTAATTTTACAAACGTAAAATTAATCTGTCAGCTGTTAATTGACAGATTTTAGGGGAAACAGACGATTAAGCTTCTTTTATAGTTTGTTTTATTTTCTTCATTAAAGATTCAGATAACGAGTAGAATCTGTACATAACGCTGTAAACCTTCAGAAAAACTTATACTGTTACTTTAAGTTAATGTTGTAAAATTATTTCTTAATTATTTATTAATTCAGTTGATATGTTTTACATTAACTACTTATTTTGTGTACTTAGCTTATTTTAGTTTATTTATTATTTATTTTTGTTTGTAATTTTAGAATTTAATTTGAGAAAACAAACTGCAGGAATGCAGAAACCCTGCAGAGTTTAAATAAGAAGAAGAGTAGAGCTGTAGGAGGCTGTAGGAGGCTGGATGAATGTTGGATGAATGTTGGATGAATGTTGGATGAATTCGCTCCTGTGCCACGCCCTTGTTTTAGATCATCCTCCAGGGTGTAGCATGAGAGCGCTAATCGCTCCGCTACTAACTGTTCAGTTGATGCTACGCTGTGATCTCTGAGTTACTGCAGACAGCTAGCCATGATTAACACCTGCTCATTGTAGCTGTTCACTAGCTTACTGTGTGTGTGTGTGTGTGTGTGTGTGTGTGTGTGTGTGTGAAAGAGAGAGAAACCCTGCAGTGAAAAATACGGAGATTAAAGGTCCACAACTGAATGCTAACACATGCTAACCTGTTGCTGCTCTTTAGAGTCTGTGCTAATGTGCAGCTCCTACAGTGTGACTCTACACACTCGTGACTCTACACACTCTACACACTCTACACTCTACACTGCGTATGTGTGTGTGCTTGAGACATGTTTATGTTTACTGTACACAGAGTGATTAGCGGAAGTCCAGCTCCAGCAGCCATGTGTAATGGACATGGTTCCCTCTAAACACCAGTGTGTGTGTGTGTGTGTGTGTGTGTGGAGCTACACAGGAGTACAGTCAGTAACAAGGGCTGGGTCGCTGTTCCCACGACAACCAACTAGATCAGAGTAATGTGATTATGTATTATGGGATGTCTTTGGGGAAGCAGTGTGTGTGTGTGTGTGTGTGTGTGTGTGTGTGTGATAACAAGGGAATAAAAGACAAAAGGAAGGAAATGGTAATAAATGACGGAAAAATTTAACACACACACACACACTCACACACACACACACACACACACACACACACACACACACACACACACACACACACTCACTGGAGGTCCAGCCAGAGTTTATTTATTATTAATTATGCTTTAATGTGATCCATACACATTCATCATCCTCCTCTTCTTTTTTCTCTTCTTCCTTCTCTCCCTCTTGATCTCTTCCTCCTCCTCTTCATCCTCCTCCTCCTCCTCCTCGTCCAGATCTTGCGTAATCCTTTCATACATCACTCCTGAATTCCCATCCGCTCTTTCCTTCCTTGTGCTCCTTTTCTCATGACATCATCTTCCTAATTGTCTTTCTCTGTTTGTCCTCTGTCCCCCAGTGCTCCTCCTACTTCCTGTCCCTCTCTGTCCTCTCATTCTTTTGTCCTCTTTATTCTTCTTTCTCCTTTATTTACTCTTCCCTTGTTTTTTCACTCGTCCATCACACTGCATGTCGACATCTACATGCTTTTTTCCTGAAAAGTTTGAATTTTGAATTTCACACACACACACACACACACACACACACACACACACACACACACACACAGGGCAGAAGAGTGAGTCAGTGTGTAGGAAGTGGAAAATCAGTAAATATGAATTCTACCATGGCTGTGTGTGTGTGTGTGTGTGTGTGTGTGTGTGTGTCCCTCCTTGCTGCTGTTCCCTCCTCTGTCTCTGGCCTCGTGTGTGTTTTGTGCTTTGATGTTGCTTCACGCTCTTCTCCATTCTCCGTGGTGTGATGTGTGTATCCTCAGGTCTGTGTGTTAGTGTTAGATTAGGAAGCTGAAGCATGCGGTTCTGATCCGCTCGTCCTCGTCCTCGTCAGCAGGCTCGTTATTACATGAACATACTCACTCGTGAAGGCAGGTGACGTGACGAGGAACATGTGTGTGATCATTTCACTCTTCTTGTCTTGAGTGTGAATCGACTTTAGTGAAAACACACACACGCACACACGCACACACACACACACACACAAAGCGTCTCTGGGTCAGTTTACTTTCAGTCCTGTAATGTTCGGAAGCCGCTAATCAGATTAGCTTTAGCTTTAGTGTTAGATGAGAGTAATGTTGGAGTTAGGACACACACGGACAGTTGTGGGCGTGGCCGGGGGGCGTGTCCTACACACACGCCTGCTTATCACTGGTGCTACTTTTAACTACATGCACTGTTCAGGCATGGATAAACGAGTGGGAGAGAGGGAGCGGCGATGATGAACCTGTGATCATGTGACCTGTACTTTATCTGCTTTGCTCATAATAATAGAACCTGTTACTAATAAACACCACGGCAAGAAGCCCACGTGTCTCGCTGCGTTTTGTTTAAGAGAGGAACGATCCCTCTCCTCTCTTCTCCTCTCCCTCGCTTCTCTCCTCCCTTTTCTCTCTTTTTCCTTATATCCACTTCCTGCTCTTCCTCACTCATCCTCTTCACCTCGCTCTTCCCTTCAGCCCCGTTTGCTTTCTTTTCCTTTTCACTTCCCTCTTCATGATCTTCCCGTCTTCCTGCGTCGCCCACATTCCCATTATCTTCTCTTCTCATTCGCCTCAGTCTGTCTGTCTGTCTGTCTGTCCATTGCCTCCTTCTTGCCCCAGCTTCCTCTTCTCTTCTTCTTCCTGTTTGCTCCTCTCTGCTTATTCATCCTTCACTCATTTCTCCTTAGCCCCGCCTCCATACTCCTCTGTTCAGCCCATTCACTTTTCCGTTCCTATTTCCTTTCCCCTACTTCCTGTTTGTTCCTACTGTATTTCTTTCTCCCTACTTAATTACCAGTCTTTCCATTCCTCCTCTTCCTTTTCTTTTTCTTTGTTCTTTTCCCCATGTGTTTGGTTTTCCAGTTTAACCTCCTCCACCCATCTACGCCCCTGTTTGTCCACCTCATCCCTCTTGTCCCCGGGAGCGTGGAGGGTGGGGAGTAAACGGTAGGTGAACTACTCTGTGTGTGTGTGTGTGTGTGTGTGTGTGTGTGTGTATGTGTGTGTTATCTGTGTGTGTCATTGTGTGTGTGTTGTCATGTTCCTGTCGGTGTGTGTGGTGTGTGTTGTGTGTTTTCTCCACATGGAAGAGAGCTCCAGTAGCGCAGGCTGAGCTGATGATGAAATATCACCACACCTCCGTATCTGTGGTCTGGGACCCGAGTGTCGTCTCACTGCCGAGTGAGCTCTGATAAACATCGTCCGAGTCTCTGTCTGATATATATCTGATATCACTCCTCTAGCGTGAGACACACTCCTCCAGTGTGATACACTCCTACAGAGTGAGACACACTCATCCAGCGTGAGACACACTCCTCCAGTGAGATACACTCCTCCAGTGTGATACACTCCTACAGAGTGAGACACACTCCTCCAGCGTGAGACACACTCCTCCAGTGTGATACACTCCTACAGAGTGAGACACACTCCTCCAGCGTGAGACACACTCCTCCAGTGAGATACACTCCTCCAGTGTGATACACTCCTACAGAGTGAGACACACTCCTCCAGCGTGAGACACACTCCTCCAGTGTGATACACTCCTACAGAGTGAGACACACTCCTCCAGCGTGAGACACACTCCTCCAGTGAGATACACTCCTCCAGTGTGATACACTCCTACAGAGTGAGACACACTCCTCCAGCGTGAGACACACTCCTCCAGTGAGATACACTCCTCTAGCGTGAGACACTCTCCTCTAGCGTGAGACACACTCCTCTAGCGTGAGACACTCTCCTCTAGCGTGAGATACACTCCTCTAGCGTGAGACACTCTCCTCTAGCGTGAGACACTCTCCTCTAGCGTGAGACACACTCCTCTAGCGTGAGACACACTCCTCTAGCGTGAGACACTCTCCTCTAGCGTGAGACACACTCCTCTAGCGTGAGACACACTCCTCTAGCGTGAGACACACTCCTCTAGCGTGAGACACTCTCCTCTAGCGTGAGATACACTCCTCTAGCGTGAGACACTCTCCTCTAGCGTGAGACACACTCCTCTAGCGTGAGACACACTCCTCTAGCGTGAGACACTCTCCTCTAGCGTGAGACACTCTCCTCTAGCGTGAGACACACTCCTCTAGCGTGAGACACTCTCCTCTAGCGTGAGACACTCTCCTCTAGCGTGAGACACTCTCCTCCAGTGTGATCGTTCAGGATGTTTCAGCCGTCTGTAGAAATAAATCAAAGATGCGGGTGGCGCTCAGACTCACTTCTCTTTTCAGTAAAAAGCGTCAGAGTCGGTCTCACTGCAGGATTTACTACAGTCAGGTGACCATGATGATGATGTCGTGACGGGGGATTGTCTTACAGTAATCTGATGTGAGTCATGTGACAAGCGCTGATTTTGCTGCAGCTAATCCGTGGACTTTTTTCTTTTCCCGTCTCATGTTTCCTTTCCTTTAAGGCTCGTGTTAAAACAGCAGCACTACGTTCAGCTCTGTCAGCCGATCCGAGATATCGGGTGGGTGCAGACGCTAAAGCAACACCTGTGGCGCTGCGCTCTACCTGACCCAAGGTAAACACACACCTGAGAGCAGGCACACGGCATGCACACATCACTCTCTTCCATGTGGAGAGCCTTCGCTCCGGGTTTCATGGTTTTGTCCTGAATTTGAATGTTATGTATTTAAAAAGATATATTCTATGTGTTCCGTGTGTGTGTGTGTGTGTGTGTGTGTGTGTGTGTGTGGAGTAGTCCATTATATATCACCATCACCAGGGGCCACCTGATACCATATTATCATGATACGTCGGTGCGATTCGATCTGTATCGCGATTCTATACATATCCTGATTTTATAAATCTCCTGATTCGATACGGTGTGAATAGTTTAGAGCACTATGGAGTCAGTGTGATAGATGACCTGACACACCGGAGGATCACGATACACCACTGAATCGCTGTGTGACGGTTGTATAACGGCCACATCGCACTCCGGGCCGTGTGCTGTTATACACAGCAGTGCTGATATTCAGTACAACAGTGCTCACTAAAGGTGTGATGTGTTTCAGTACACACGCTGATTTTGCTGTAGCTAATCCATTAATGTTTTTATTCTTTTCTCTGGGTTTGCTCAGCGGCGTTGGCGTTCACTCGCGCAGCCACTTCATCTGACTCTAAATGTGTTCTGATTCTGTTATCCTTAAGATTTGTGCTTTAGAGTCTTTTGACAAGACGGCCTTATCAGCTGCTGTGTGTGTGTGTGTGTGTGTGTGTGTGTGTGTGTGTGTGTGTGAATTATTTACAATGAACTTTTCTTAATTGTATTTGTGTGTTTTGTTTTGAAGTCTTGAACAGCCTGAGAAACCTGTACAGAGTTCAAACTTAACTCCCCTAAATGATTAGATTAGATTGGATTCACTTGGACTATCTTAGATTAGATTAGATTGGATTAGATTAGATTGGATTAGATTGGATTGAATTCGATTGGATTAGATTAGATTTAAAGAGCCTGTGAAATCCTGAAGCTTGTAGACAGACGGGTTTGAACGGGAGTGTATTCGGGATAAACAAAGGGAGCAGGAACAGATTAGAAGAAATGCTCATGGTGATGTCATTTAGTTAAGTTTGAAATTGTCTGATTAATTTATCCTTAGCTCCTCCTCCTGTCACTCAACAAAATCTGATTAGTCTGGAAGTGACAGACGAACATAGCGCTAACAACAAAGTGTGGGATGTTCAAGGCTTCATTTCTGTTCTCACTGGATGAAATGTCTTAACCCCCTCTCTCTCTGTGTCTCTCTCTGTGTGTCTCTCTCTGTGTGTCTCTCTCTGTGTGTCTCTCGCTCTGTCTCTCCCTCTCTCTCTGTGTCTCTCGCTCTCTCTGTCTCTCCATCTGTTTTTCTGTCTCTTCCTTCCTGTCTCTCTCTCCCTGTCTGTCTGTCTGTCCGTCCCTATCCTTCACTTTGAATTACTTTGTCCCCCCCCCCCGTGTCTCTCTCCACCTGACCCTAGTGAATCAGAGTCTGCAGTTGGACGAGTCAGTGATTTTTATTCGTCTGGAACTTCTGGAGGCGAGCAGGAGCCACAGGAACCACGCAGCAGGGCTGTAGTACGCTTCGCCCCGGACGTAAAATACTGAGAGTAACACAGACAGACAGACAGACAGACAGACAGGCAGACAGAGACATGCAATTTTATGGCAATACATCTAAAATACTCATTTCTGAAAGCTGTCTGATTTCTGCTGATGATCAGTGTTAACAATATGGATAAACACACACACACACACACACACACACACACACACACACACCTTCTGCTTCATGTCTGCGGACACTTTTACCCCCCGACCTTTACACTCAGCTGATGGTGGTCTCTGTAACAGGAATCTGTAAGCTGAGCACTGAAGCACATGTTGGAATATTACAGTACTGTATGTATATAGAGATCCTGTATGTAGTATATTATTATAATCACATTATACACACTCTAGAGCTTCCTGATAATAAAGTTACGACGATTCTTTTCTGCACAGACTGTTTGCACAGTTTAATATGGTGCTAAGAGTTTGTTTTTGGTCCACGCTGCCCATCACAGAGAGAGAGAGAGAGAGACGCCATCATCACCATGAAGTGCTTCCTTACTGTACATCATCACTGTATTCAAAAATAAAACATCATCATGTGAATAAATGAGCAAAGCTGTCTCTGAGTCCAGGAAGTGTGTATCGAGGAGGGGGCGTGGCTCTGGGAACACAGACCAGATTCAAACTTCAAGCTTTTCCTCAGTAATGAACTCCTTCCTCATGAAGGCTAACTTGCTAACACGTAATAGTTAAAGAAGAAAATCCGAGCTTGTCTTATACATCGTAACCCTGAATCCTGTTTTGCTAGCTAGCTCTTGAGCTAATTTTAAGCTATCATTTTAGCTAACGAAGTTGAGCTTCTCATTTAGCCACAGCGCCATAAAGAACAGTTAGCAAGACTGGGAGACTCGCGTACTGCTGGAAGACATGTAGCAGGTTTACGTACATATTCACCAGGAACCGCAAGAGCATTATGCTAAGTTCAGTTTAACTAAGGAGGAGCTCAAAATGATGCAATTTTCTAGCTTAGCATTTTAAAGCATTTCGCTAGCCAGCTAATATTATTAAGAATTTATTGTGTTTTCTCTGCTGAATGATCAAAACTAAATACTCCTGTAAACTCTCCTATAAAAACTGTAATTCTTTGTTAGCAGTGTGACCAGCCGTGACTCGGGAGTGGCCATGTTTACGCGATGTCACATGCTAATCAGTGCTGAATAAGCCTTCCAGAAGTTTCTGAGAAGGGAGGCATTTTTGAATTTTTTGGGAGGGTATTTTGTTTTCCCTTATCATAAGCTAGCGGTTTTAACTTGATGGTTAAAGAGTTTGTAGAAACAGTTAAAAAGTTTAAATCTAATAATAATCTGCTGATCTTTAGTGTAATGAGTAATATTATTATTATGATTATGATTATTATTATGATGATGATGATTATTATTATTATTATTATTATTATTATTATTATTATTATTAGAGGTTGAAGTCCACGTCCATGTCTGTGTGTCTCTCTGTACAGCAGAACTCTCTGTCTCACTTATTAATACACAGAAATCACATTCTGTAAGGTCGAGTATCTGACGCCTTGTTTACACTAAGTTGTACTTCTTTGGTGCTCAGACAAATACACTCCCTGTTCGGTAATCGGAGAGAGAATCACAGATGAGAAATGGAACAAGTCGATCAGATAAAGATGAAGTTTCGTCTTAAAACGACTCCGGCGTGTTAAAATTCACTTCTACCACTTCAGCGCTGTTATTTCAGCCAAAGTGAGAATATGAACTAATCCCAGTCAAAATATTCACTTTATCTTTTCTCATTAATATCTATTGCTGCAGGTGTTTGTTTACATTGAGACAGTAGCGCATTAGTAGATTATTTTAAAGTAGATTATTAAATCCCACACATAACTGTTCATAACATCACTTTTAGTCCACATTTAGATTCACTGATGGTGCAGATTAAACTTCAGCCTGAGATCTAAAGACTGCAGGAGATTCAGTCAATTCAGACAGACAGTTTCGTGTGATGCTGAGACAGAGTCTGGTTTCTGGTCCTCCAGTGTATGAAAAGTAAAGACATCACTGAAAGAGTGAGTTCTGATAAGTACAGACAAAACCTCTCTTTTTTATAGAACACTCTGAAATGAAAATCAGCAAAACGAAAAGGGGGGCGGGCCTTGGTGAACCCCACATGCTCGGTGCTGATTGGCTGCAGTGAGTGTCAGTCTGACCGAGATCACGAGGAGATTTAAGGAGACAGATGAACCTGCTCTCACCTCTCTACTGCTCGAGGTATACAGCAGCTCACAGATGACAGGATATCCTGAGACTGCACATGAGATTAGGGTTTTTCACTCAGCTAACTGGATTATAATCTGTCCAATCAGCAGTGAGCATTTGTGCAGTAAGGACCTCCCACTTTTCTTTAGAGGTCATGGTAATGTGTTGGTAGATTTCTTACAGTGTGGTGCACTTACAAACCACTGTGTGTGTGTGTGTGTGTGTGTGTTTTACCATTAGCCATCCATCTTGTTCCGGATCTCCTAAATTATTCAGAACCTCTCTCTCTCTCTCTCTCTCTCTCTCTCTCTCTGTCTCTCTCAAGACGTTGCCATGGAGACACTTTTCCTTTGCAAAACAAAGAATCCCTTCTGGAAATCTGTGTGTGTGTGTGTGTGTGTGTGTGTGTGTGTGTGTGTGTGTGTGTGTGTGTGTGTGTGTGTGGATATTCTCCTGAGACTTAGAGGGTACCATCTGCAAGAGTGTGGGTGGGTACACACACACACTCACACACACACACACACACACACAGACTCTTAAACCAACAGTGTCCTCTAGTGATGGTGGAGCTGTAATTTGTAAGTTTGTACCTGTGTGTGTGTGTGTGTGTGTGTGTGTGTGTGTGTGTGTGTGCGCGTGTGTGTGTTGTTTGCAACCAAGAAATGAAATAGTGAGAAATATTTTTATTTCATACTGAGATCATTTGAGATGATTAGATTTATTTCTCTGTGTAACTTCATACTGTTCACTATCAAATCTGAACAATTAATATACAAAATCTTATATTAAATTAATTAATTATTATTGGTAATTAATAATAATAAAGTGCACATTAAACTGTATCCTTATATCCCTTTGTGTTTAGAACATTAAATGGTTATAGATTTGCAGCAGGAGGGAACTGATAAAGATGCCGATGATGCAGATGATGATGATGATGAAGAGGAAGATGAAGATGTAAATATTGCTCAGCAATAATAACAGTAATATTCACATACTAACGTACAGCAGCATGCTACAGCTTGTTCTGGATTTGACTAAGCAGAGTAAATGGAGTGGAGTGACGGAGCGAGCGCACGTGTTCAGGTGTTCAGGTGTTGAAGACGTGGTAGGTGAAGTTCTCCTCACGTGGTCTGAAGCGGAAGCTGTAGGTTCCCCTCCTGCGTCTGCAGAACATGGCCACAGCCGCGGCCCCGAGCGCCAACACACACACTCCCAGCGCCAAGAGGACGAAGCCGATAGTGCGCATGTTCCACACCGCGTCCTGCAGGGTCACTTCTACACACACACACACACACACACACACACACACACACACACACACACACACACACACACGTATGTACTGCTTTATAGCTGTCACTCATTAATTCACTGGTGTGTAGTGCAGGTGCCAGATGTTCTCCTCACCCAGATGTGACTTGAGCACAGGACCGTACGAGGCTTTAGCCGTCCCCACCACGTTAGCGTCTCTGGAGGTTCTGGCCATGCGGGAAGAGCTACAGCCCTAATGCAGAGGAAGTGAAGAAATAACACAAGTGTGTCCTGCTGTTCCACTGACACACACACACACACACACTCACACCAGTACAACAACAGCACTGTGTGTTTCCTGTGTGACTGCTATCACTGACACTATCCAGGTGAATCAGGTGTGATTATACACTCACAGGGCGACACGTGGCTGTGGACGTCTCCACGCAGATCTGAATCTGACAGTGCAGGTAAATCACGTCAAACTCCACCAGGTTGAAAAGATTCACAGCCAGCAGAGAGCGAGTGGATTCACCGTTCTGCAGCACGCGCGTGTACTTCTCCGGGACAGGACAACTACAGACAGACAGACAAACAGACAGGGACAAACAGAGAGACAGGATATTGTAGCAGACAGACAGACAGTGAGACAGACAGACAGACAGGCGAGGTGTGTGAGACAGACAAGCGAGGTGTGTGTGAGACAGACAGGCGAGGTGTGTGTGAGACAGACAGGCGAGGAGTGTGTGAGACAGACAGGTGAGGTGTGTGTGAGACAGACAGGCGAGGTGTGTGTGAGACAGACAGGCCAGGTGTGTGTGAGACAGACAGGCGAGGTGTGTGAGACAGACAGGCGAGGTGTGTGTGAGACAAACAGGTGAGGTGTGTGTGAGACAGACAGGCGAGGTGTGTGTGAGACAGACAGGTGAGGTGTGTGTGAGACAGACAGGTGAGGTGTGTGTGAGACAGACAGGCCAGGTGTGTGTGAGACAGACAGGCGAGGTGTGTGTGAGACAGACAGGCGAGGTGTGTGTGAGACAGACAGGCGAGGTGTGTGTGAGACAGACAGGCGAGGTGTGTGTGAGACAGACAGGCGAGGTGTGTGTGAGACAGACAGGCGAGGTGTGTGTGAGACAGACAGGCGAGGTGTGTGTGAGACAGACAGGCGAGGTGTGTGTGAGACAGACAGGTGAGGTGTGTGTGAGACAGACAGGTGAGGTGTGTGTGAGACAGACAGGCCAGGTGTGTGTGAGACAGACAGGCGAGGTGTGTGTGAGACAGACAGGCGAGGTGTGTGTGAGACAGACAGGCGAGGTGTGTGTGAGACAGACAGGCGAGGTGTGTGTGAGACAGACAGGCGAGGTGTGTGTGAGACAGACAGGCGAGGTGTGTGTGAGACAGACAGGCGAGGTGTGTGTGAGACAGACAGGTGAGGTGTGTGTGAGACAGACAGGCGAGGTGTGTGTGAGACAGACAGGTGAGGTGTGTGTGAGACAGACAGGCCAGGTGTGTGCAGTAGGAGGAGTGCGGACCTGTTTTCGAAGAAGACGCTGTTGGGCAGCTCGACCGGGTTGCTGCTGGGATTCGCCCAGCATTTATTAATGACCACTTTAATCTGAGACATGTTGGAGCTCAGCCCCACCTCGACCACGACCTCATCATCAGGGGACAGGGTGTAGTTCTGAGGCAGAGGGTGCGTCCCGTTCAACAGTCGCACCGTCACGTGGTACATCCCGGATCCCTCCACCACGTTGTTAATCGTATCGTACCTGAAAAAAGACGGAACTTTATTAGTTGTGATGTAATAAAACGTGACGAGCCGTGCAGTGACTCGCCGCCGCTCAGGGGGAGGATGCTGTTGCCATGGCAGCGTGGTACCCGGAGGAGCCGTATCCTGCAGAGATGATGAAGCTGTTGATGTAGGTGCAGATGACAGGGACCTGGAGCCGGGAGTCTGTGCTGTGGAGAGTCACCTGCACCGTGCTGTTCTGGCTGTTATTCTGGAATATAAAGAGAATAAAAATAAAAGAATAATCAGAAGGACACAGCGTGTGGGCGCTGCATTTAGAAAACCATGAGGGCCTCGTTCACGTTATTCCCACAGCAGAATATTGAACTGTACGGATAAAGTGTTTCATTTTTATTTACCTAAATAATATAAAAAGGGTGTATGCTTGTGCGTAAAATTATGTTTTTATTCCCATTTTATTGCCCAAAATGTCGTGTGTCTGTTCCACAACAACAATCAAAAAAAATCCTCTTAAACCCCTTAAAAATTCACAATCTATTTCAAAGTTGCAGATTGGGATCAGACTGACTCTAATTCAGCTGCTTCATTATTCAGGTTTCCCTTTAATAAATATGAGCAATGCAACAAAATTACAGACGTTTTTATTATTTTTCACTTCAATTGTTAAATGAATTATTTAATCATAAGTCTTAAATACATCATGTGTTTTAAATTGCTGAAGAAGAGTTTTGTTAAGGAACATGCAATAATTAAGCAACTTCACATGAGAGGGAGTGTGTTGTGCTAGTTATCATCACGGCTGTAGTGCAGTTGTACTTCCATTAAGTCCCGGGTTCTGGGGTCGAATCCCAAATAGTGTGAAATGTAAAGCGAGTGCACTATGTAGGGTGTACACTCTCTGGTCCCACACTCCGAGTAGTGCCCTTGATCAGGGCTTAGAGAGGGGTTTGGGATTCAGCCTCGTGTTAGAGTCTAGTTAACTTTGTGGCTAAGCGTTAGCGTCAGAACGACACGGGCGGTTCAGAGGCGATTCAGAAGGACTCAGAAGTGATTAGTGCAGAGACGTGAGGCGTGTTGTTTAAGACGACATGACGTTATCAGGTGTGTGTTGTTGCTGAAAGTTCTTCTGTGACTGGGTGTGAATGTGGGCGTGGTCAGGCAGCTGCTCTCTCCTCAGTACTGCGGACCGTACAGACCGACTCTCACCCACGCTGAGACACACAGTTAGTGTCAGTAACCACTGGACAACACCTGGGACACGCCCAGTCACACAGAGAGTAACACGTCTCAGTGCTCTTACTGTCTGTTATCAGTACGCAATAACACCTCTGGAATAACGCCTCTCGTCCAATCAGATTACAGATTATTATGATACACCACGATATTCAGCATGCACAATAGTGAATTCATTCAAATAGCATTTTCTATGTATTTTTGTAGATGTGTTCGTGATTTTAGTCTTAACTCGCTTTCACATTGTCAGGACTTTATTTTAAACCGTTTTGTTGAGTCCTGCGCTCTGATTGGTCGTCAGGTGTTGATTAATTCTCTCTAACAGCAGCTCTAATAGTAGTGCAGGTTTGTCTTAATGCTCTCACTCTGATACATTACCGTTTCCATAGTAACGGCTCATACGCAAGGTGCACGCTACACGTGAACTAAATCAAAGATGGGTCAGAACATTTATTGATTTTCAGGCATGTCATGTTAACTGAAGAAGGAAAGGGAGGACCATCGTTATCACCTACCCGCAGCTGAGTGCCACACATTCCCCAGGCCGCGAACAGCTTGACGTGGGTGACGTTCCCTTCGGTCAGGTTACAGCTGGGCTCGCCCAGGTACAGCGAGGACACCGCCACGTGCTTCAGCTCCAGGAAATATCGCAAGACGGAGACGAGCATGAAGCCGGGACCGCACTCCACCGTGATGTCCTCCGTTTGAACGATGACAGGCACGGAGGAGGAGGAGGAAGCTGGTGTAGCATTAATGAAACTGTTGGATGGTGTAGAAGAAGAAGTGCTGGATGGTGCGTCTGTTGATTTGATGAGTTTGGACTCTGCTGGTGTTACAGGTGTGGAGGCTGTGGGGGAGGAGGAGGAGGAGGATGCGGTCATGTCTGTGGATGTGTTATGAGTGACGGAGCTCGTATTGGAAGGTGTAGAGGTGACGGCTGTAGAGCGACTCGTCATGATCGGAGAGGAAGTGGAAGCTGTGGCTGGGAATGAAGAAAAGTGGAAGTTTAAGTAGAAATTCTACTAGTCTAGACCTCTAGAAACAACAATATACATAATATATATATATATTTCTCTCATCTGCTGATCATATGAATAAAAATAACAGTGCGGTGCAAAAGTCTTGACACCCCGCATTTGTCCATATTAAATGATGCGGATTAAATAAAAGGACAAAAGTTTTAAGTGCCTAAAAATTACATTTCTAAAAAGTGGTTGTTTCTGTACCAGCCTCAGCAGCAGCAACCTCATTTATCCTCTAGTCTGTTCCAACCCCTCACCATTCAGCATCAGCAGTGAACTAATCACCTCCTGATCATCTCTCATCATCTGCACCTGATTCTCACTGGCTCAAATCTTTTAGTGCTTGAATGATTCATGGAGCTTTGATGAATATGAATGATGAAATAGGGGGTCAAAACTATTGCACAGTACTGTAGGAAACTCTAATGCATAGTGATGAGTAAATTAACACACAATGTTCTTTTGATCAGGAAAAAGGGACATCGCACTGGCGTTAGTTCAGCACGGTAATGATAAATGCAGTTAGTTTGTTTACTCACAGGGTGCCATTTCTTATGAATCTACTAACATCTCTGAGATACAGTTGTGTTCCAAGTGCACAAATCTATACTCTCCATTTATAAAAAAAAACACCATAAAGTAGGTATAGGAGACATTTTAACGACGGGAGGGGTTTTTGTTTCCAGATTAGCGACGCTCTCGGCTGTGAGCGGAAATTTGGAAGCTGCAGCCTGGAGATAAATTAGCCGCTGCTGTACCTTGGCAGGTGCGTCCCGGCCTCGTGGGGTTTGCATCAGTGTAACCATAGCGACACACACAGGTGTACGAACCGAAGGTGTCCACACACTCGGCCCAGGGGGAGCAGTCGGCCTCGCCCAGCGCGCACTCCATCACATCTGGTAATGAGGAGCTGATGTTAACACACACACATCATTGCACAAACAAGCAGACAGTAACTGAGCGGTAAGAGCTCATGAGAAAACATCTCGCATCAGAACACGCTTCACATCACACACACTGTTTGTGATATTATTATTATTATTATTATTATTATTGTTATTATTATTATTATCATTATTACTTGTTTTTCTCCAACATCATTCATACACACAAGGAAAAACAACAGTACAAGTGTTCTTCAGTGGGGTCTCTGAGGAACCCGTAGAGGAACCCTACAAAAGAGCACTTTGTTTTTTCAGGGAGGAGTTCCATGTAGAACGCTTTATTCTGTAGGCAGGAACCCTTTATCCACTAACAAACCACTTCAAGGATGTTTTTGCTAAACATTGGTAAAGTTTTTCAATATTTAGGTGAGGAACGTTCCTAACAGAAGATCATCTAATAGAGGTTTGCACACCATGAGATACTGGACCGTGGTCGTGATATCATGATGGGTTTCTTTTGTTTCATTTAGGTTTGTGTTAATTCAGTGTGCTCTCCTGTAACGAGGTTACAGAGCCCACAGAGTCGTGATTATAAACAGCAGGGACGGGATACACCAGGGGCCGCCCGATACGATATTATCACGATACCTCGGTGCTGATCCGATTTGTATTGGGATTCTGTATCAGGATTTTAAGGATTTGTAAGTTTTTGTCAGCTTCTAAACAACATCAGAAATCATTCACTCCTACCACACAGGACGCTGTGCTGCCTGACCATGTGTAAATAGCTTAGAGCACCACCTGTAGGCCCATAAAGGAACTGCAGCATGTTACCACCTTAAACGTAAACATATAGAAATAAAGAAATGTATTTAAAAAAATGTCAAACATGAATCGCCACACTAAAGTGTCACGAAACACCACTGTATCGATTTCATACATGTATAACCCTAACCCTAAAATAATCCAGACTATCGCTGATCAGCTCCTTTTTTCACCTACGATCCATTCAGTGTTAATAACTAAGAGTTTTTACCCAGATCCCGCGTGGAACCCTTTCTCACAGGGGAACAATGCGCTCTAGAGGTTCCGTTAACGATACTCAGGTTTCCACGAGTGTTCAGTGTGTGCTGCTAAAACGTGATACCCGTGATGGAGGTGGCGTTTGGGTCGAGGGTGAACTGCGTGCTGTGCTGCAGGGATTCCACCAGATTAACGGCGATGCTGTTGATGTCCTGCACGCTGTTAGGAAGGAACACGAGGTCGTACGTGACCACGACGCTGCCTGGAGACAGACGCGTGATTAACACCATCACCTTCCCCGAGAGGACCAAGTCCAGGATCCAGGAAGGAAGAGAACGAAGAGTCTACAGGAGGACAGGAGCAAGAGGTGTGACGCACCAGCAGGGAGGGATAACAAATAACAAATTAGGTAAAAAATGTAATAAAAAAATTATAATTTGATATAATATTATAAATAATTCCATGTAATTATGCATATAAAAATGAGATATTAAGAGTTGTTGTGTTCTCCACCGGGACGCTGATTTGCCTCACAGTATATTAAAACACACCAAATATTGCCTTTAGCTTGTGTTCATTTTTCCCGGCGTGAACGTTCACGTGATCCTGCTAAAAACGTGAATTAGCGAAAACCAGCTTCTGAGACGGCCGGGACGCTCCGAGAACTGACAGACTTGATTAGACAGAAGCTCATTTGTCCACTGATGATGAAATCAGTAAGCTTAAAGTTGTAATAGCATTTAGCAAACATAATATCGCGCAATCATAACATTTCGCATGCTAGCAAGACATCAACACCCAGAACTGAGTAATATCCACAAATTCATTCATTTACAGTACTTAAACTTTCCCCTGATTTTATTGATTCTTGTGTTTCAGACAGTCTTTACCTCGTTCCTGACTTTTTCACTTAACGTCTTGTACTCTTCGCTGTTCGGGTTCAGCAGCGCCTCTGTGAAGTTTACGTTGGTTATTCGGGCAGCAACTTGAAGAATCCGTGCGTCTACAACCAGAGGAAAGCTTTTAATCTCTAATAGTCTTCACTCTCGAATCTGATCTCTCTGGTCCTGTAAGGGATTAAAACCAGGACTCTGAGGTTCTCCGCTCCACTTACCTGTCTTTACCTTCAGCTCGGTGGCATTTCCACAAGACCCACACAAACACAGGGCCACCTGAGCGGTGTACAGAACCCCAGGTTGAAGGTTGGTCCACGTCCAATGAGAATGCGGTCCTTCCGAGAGGCCGAGCTGAAGAGTCCCATGCAAGAGGACGATGCGTGACGTGAGGTTGAGCTGAGAGGGGACGTCCCACAACAGAGTGAAGGAGGAGCTTGTGACGTTTTCGGCCCAGAGGTTGATGATCTTAGGGATTCCTGCAACACAAACAGACATGTTTCAATTTGTTCAATCTGATCGATCATTAAATCAGATGGCGATAAATATGGACAAAAACCAAACGCTCTTCTGTACCAGGAGACAAAACGATGTTCCATCAGTATGTCAGGGGGACAATCGTGGATATTACAGGTACGTACCAAGTGCCGGAATTAAGCTGGATGTCGAGCTGCACTGAGTTACAGGAGAGGGAAAAGTGAAGGACGTGTTGAAGATAGCGGAGGAGGACGCGGTAGGCGGAGTAGTGGGCGGAGTAGTGGACGGAGTAGTGGAGCTTATTTGCCGGGGAGGTTTCCTCAACGGCCCGAAGCTGATTACATTCCAATCAGAGGAGCCTGAACTGGAGGATGAGGAGGAGGAAGAGGATGAGGAGGAAGAGGATGAGGAAGTATCTATAAAGGAAACATAAACATGTTTAGTGGAGATGTGGAGCTGATGATGTCATCAAATCAAGTGTGTAAGCAAGGTTCCTTGTGAAAAGAAGATATGAAGTCATTATTAATATGAATTATTACTTGTAGTTTTCCATTTGCTGCTCGTTTTGATACATTTGTATAACAAAAAGCAAAAGGATTCCTCTCCTCCAGAACCGGTGTCACAGATGGGATGCGCTGTGATTTAGGGAAACGGCAAAGCAAACAGGGCGAAGATCGCCGTGTGGAGGCTCCAGTGGTCACGGCACTGCGCTACTGAGCAGAAGGTCAGTTCACCCTGCTCTGACCTTTGACCCTCAGACCCTGCTGAGATGCATCCTGTCTCAATATACGCCAACTCATGGCAAGATGGAAGTTACAGAGACATAAAGAGTGCAGAGCTCAGCGGTGCGACCCCTCCATACACATTTCCCAATTCGCACACATCATTAGGGCACACTCCCATCAATGAGGCGACCATCACCCAGGCTATCACGTGTTTCCTCACATGTCGGATACTTTTCAACAAGCATGCTCACATGGCGTAGTAGACCTGGAGGATGTCTTCTCCATCTGCTTGTGTGAGGTCACAGATGTGCATTATTGGCATTGCGATACCTTCCATCCCTCCAACACCCAGGTGGAGCTTAATAATCAGCGCTCTCAGCATCAACTGGGATTCAAACTTGTGACCTCTAGTGAGCTCGTGACCCCAGCGCCACTCGAGTGGCCCAGTGTGTTGAATCATTAAGACAGTTCCAGGACATGGTCCTCTAGGAACCTAGGATTCTTAAAGCCTGAGCAGTGTTTTGTTCTTAGGCAAGGGCATTAGTGAGGCACAGAGACTAGAACCTACTCTGGACAAACAGCAAATCTTGCAAGAGTGAATAGGTGAGGTGGAAATCAGGATGCATCTACAAGTTCTACCAGGAAGCACACTGGCTCCATCACTTGGAGCTGATCCTCTCATCTCAACAAGACTGTGGTGTCTAATGACACCCGGGAGATGTGGACAGAGCAGAGATTAAAGCTCACTGTGTGGGACTTCAAACAAAACTCCTTTTAAAGACGAGCTGAGAAACTGCAAAGTCTGAGGAACGTTTCAACCTTCTACATACTCCAGGTCTGAGAGAGATAACCTGAGAGTTTGTAAAAGAACGGACAAGAAGAAGTACAGTGCTGAGAAAAGGGACAAAAGAAGTGTTGAGAAATCTTTGGGTATGAGGAGAGGCAACAAATGATGAGCTGAGGAGTTCTTTGGATATTTGTGCAACACAAGATTCCGGCGCTGATCCAGTCTGGCAGGAAGACAAGTGGTGATTAAGTGTCCTTCAATAAAACCAGGGGGGAATGAGAAGAAATAAGACATTAACATGGCTGTGCATCTCCATTGTGTCAATGATATCTTCAAGGTGAACTTCTCTAGACGTTCCTGATAGCATGAGGTTCCACCCCCAGATCCGGTTCCTCACATGCTGAAGTTACTGAAGAGACCACACAAGGGATCACGACTAGTTGGACAGAGTCCAGGCTGTCCGCAATGGTGAGGTTTGAGCAAGACTTGACTGGTGGAAAAACGTGCTGCACTGATGCAAACCTTCAGCCACACACACACGCGCACACACACACACACACACACACACACACACACACACACACACTTTGCCTCCTGAGCTGCAGACTCTAGCCATCAGCCGGATGTCTCCAGAGGGAAGCCATGCTGAACTTTGGGCCGTTGGGTCACTGGGACATCTGAACCTCTGTAGAGGAAGTAACGCGCTAAATGATATTTTCTCTATTTATAGTTAGTTCCACTATTCACCCGAAGGAGCTCCATGGGGCGGGGCACAGCATGGGAAATGAAGGATCATGGGAAATGATTATTATTATTGTTGTTGTTGTTGTTGTTGTTATGGTGTTACTCACTCATGCACTGTGTTCCTGGCCTGCTGGGCTGAAGATCGGCAGATCCCACAGCACACGTACAGTTATAGGAGCCCAGAGTGTTACTGCAGTGGGCCAGAGCAGAGCACTCTCTCAGCACGGGCGTGGCACACTCATCCACATCTACACACACACACACACACAGTTTAAACACATTCACAGACACAAATGACGAGAGAGAAGGAAATAGTCCCATCTGACTCACAAGGAATAAAAGGGAAGCTGAATCATAATGTTCCTGCAAAAAGTGATTCACACACACACACACACACGTACCCATGACGTCCACAGCCATCACCTCCTCTATGTTCTCCAGCAGGAGCAGGAGTGTGTCAGAGATGTTGCTCATGGAGAGGAGCTGAGAAGATCCTAGGAGCAGACTTGAGGACGTACTGAGCCGTCCTGAAGACCACGAGTGTGTGTGATACACTGAGACCTGGGGAGAGCTTAGAGCGCCTGTCACCTACACACACACACACACACACACACACACACAGCGTTAAAGTCTGTGAACATATTCCCGTATTGTTGAAGTTTCGAACACTGAATAATCCGATGCGTGTCTGATACGGACCGCGGCGTGCAGCAGGCGTGTGTGGTTGAAGATTCCCCTGCTGGTCTTCACCAGGCTGTACGCCGCTTTCACCGTCACCGTCACGTTGAGCCACGAGCTCAGGTTCACTGAAAGCAACAGGAAGTAAAAACCTCAGGAGAACGCACCGTAGTGTGTGACGATACACACTTTTAATATCGCCATAAATCTCTTAACATTTTCTCGCGGTTCATGATAATGATATAAGGAATCCGTCTGAGACGTAAAGGTCCAGTCCTCACGTACAGACAGCGAGACGGTCAAACGGTCTCCCCCAGCAGGGGGCAGCAGGACTCTCACCGTGACTCTGAGGCTCCACACACTGCGTCTGGTTTTCTGCTTGACAGCATTTCTGCCAGCCGGGACAGTCTGTGTCCCAGAGACACCGTGAGCCCGGGCCGGGGACAGCATGTCCGGGACACGCTCCAGGTTTAGCCGTGAACTCTGAGCTCCTGTTAAGTCCTGAAACGAAAGGGTTCAACTGCTCAGGGAGGAAAACTACATAAGCCACGCCCACAGAACTCCAATACACACAGTGTTCCAATAATTAAGTCTTAATTGTCTTTAATAATCGGTTTGTTTAGGAGTTACTTATGTTCAAGTCATTTATATGGAAAAAATTATATGGATGTGAAATATGAAAAAGTTTCACAAAAACGTCCATTAAATGTGTGTGTGTGTGTGTGTGTGTGTGTGTTTAAGTTCCAGTCACCTGTAGTGTTCCTCACCCTGCTATAACCACTAATAAAAATATGTCACAAAAACTTCTTTCTCATTATTTATTACTCTAAAATCATTTCTAGAAATCCATGAATGTGAGTCAACGCTGCGGTCGGAGGGCGGAGCCTAATGAGGAGAAAACGTCCCTGTAAACATGGCTACACCCCCCCTCTACAGCTCCCCCTAGTGGTCAGTATTACACGTGTCGGTGCCCCTCACTCACCCGGAGCGCAGTAGCTGCCCAGTTGCTCGTAGCCGTCGCAGCACTTGATCACCCGTCTCTCCGAGGTCACGACCTGAGTCTGGTAGACGGTTCTGTAGCGCGTGACGTTACACGTATTCCACGGCAGCCACCCGCCGCACGGCGTCGTCTCGGCGTACGCGCTCTGGTAGGAGATGACGGTGGTCATGGGAACGGTCTCGACCCCGGGACACACATGGTACCCTGATGGTGAGAGGACGTATCCTGGAACAGACCAAGAACAATTAGTGTGATATTACGCAATCTGGCTCAGTTATGGAGTATTAACATCAATCCAGATGAATCCCGATCGCCTTTCGGTGAGGTTAGCTCATCCTGGATCAATCACTCAGGTGCATCAGCACTTCATCAGGGTGGGTGGATGCAGTAACACCTTTATAAGTGTTAAGAACAAAACTCCCTGTACACTCAGCAGTGTACAGTCGCAGCAGAGACGTTAGATCAGCGCGGACACCGGCGCCGCGTCTTCATGATGTGTGTGGATGAGCATCAGAGGATCACCAGGAGGTCAAATGCCAAGAAAAAAGGTTGTGTTCTCGCAGGTGTAGCTAATTTCTTTTTAACTTGGACACTGTGTCCATCTCAACAGGAACCAAAGACAAGCGCGAGAATTCCAGAGGACGAGTCTCGGTGCGAGAGCGGAGCGGCTTCTCTCACACAGACCGTTCAGGTAAAGTTGATTTCATATTGCGTCACAGGATGCCGTGTCAGCGTGTCTCACCTTCGAGCGGCGTGTCGTGTCCTCTGGTGCAGGTGTAAAGCAGCGTCACTGTCCAGGCACAGAACGTCCACAGCATTTTGGACCCCAGAATAGATTCCGTGTGTCAGAACCAGAACCATACTACACCATGACGAGCTGCGGCTTCCCCACCGCGCAGAGACGAGTGCAGGGCGTTTCTCACCAGCCTCAGCTCTGTCTCACCTGAGCTACCTGCCTCCTCCTCCCTCCTCCCCCTCCACTCTCACACGCACACACACATACACACACACACACGCGCTTTCTTTTCATCCTTCTCATGCTCAAAAACATGCATAGTCCCCCAGGCTTATAAATACACAAACCCAGCGTTTAAATATTAACACACACACACACACACACACACACACACACACACACACACACAGTGAAGACAGACACCCTCATCATCATCAGCAGAGTTACAGCATCCTCTATGTCACCTGCATTACTGAGAATTATATTCATATTATTAATAATCATCTATACAGCATGTTAGGTCATATGGTTAGACAGCGCTAGCGACACCCGCTGGACCTGTCGCCATGGTTACAAAAAAGAAAAGTGTCAGGTGTAAAAGCAGTGAAAGAGGAACCTTCACCAGGAACCGAACCCCGAACCCTCACCGGGTACGAGTCTCCAACTCTCAGCTCAGGAACCACTGCACTCAAATATTCAGTCAAATAAGTCACATCACACTTTATATCCGTTTACAGTTACAGTGTGTGTGTGTGTGTGTGTGTGTGTGTGTGTGTGTGTTTTATACCAGCTATAAACAGGTAGTTAGGGGCGTGGCCTTCCCTAAACACTGTCTCTTTTTTTCTTCCTCTAAAAATTCATAAGACACACACACACACATGAACTCTGTCACGCACACACACACACTAATCCACACAAAGCATAGATCAGTGTGTCACCTGCCCTGACATTTAGTCAATTACAATGGGGTGTGAAAATGAACCTAATTAAAGAAATGCCAATGATGGAGTCATTTATATCAATGTGCTGCAGAGAGGACAGAGCGGTGTGTGTGTGTGTGTGTGTGTGTGTGCGCATGTAAGAGAGAGAGAGAGAGAACACACTATGGTAACCTAGCATCCTCATCATCGTCATCATCTAACACACACACGCACACACACACACACACACACACACACACGCACACACACACACACACACACACACACACGTGTACCTTATGTTACTGCATCTGATTGGAGTTAAACAGACTTAGTGTTGAGTGTGAGAGCAGATAAACAGGGCCACCAGGTCTGTCTCCTGAGTAATGAGTGTGAACCCCAGAGGACCTCACACACACACACACACACACACACACACACACACACACACACACACACACACACACACACACACACACACACACACACAGATAAAACACAACACACTACTGTCAAGTGAGACAAACAACAACACCAGCTTTAATAAACAGTTCAGAAGGAAAGAAAATTCACAAATAATATCAGCTTTCATCCAGTAATCTGTCCCTGTCTCTCTGTCTCTCTCTCTGTGTCTCTCTCTGTCTCTCTGTGTGTCTAGCAATTAGACAAAACAATTAATTACATTATAAGTAACATCTATCTACGTTTATAAACATTATAAACATATTAAATGAAATTAAATATAAAATCTATTAAACATTATGTTATCATGTGATATAATATTATTATATTAAATATGAAATCTCCCTCTCTCGCCCTCTAGAGGCGCTGTGGTGTATTGCAGAATAAAGGCTGCATGCTGAAACTGCAAAAATGATCAGCCTGTAAAAATCTATTTCTGTACATCGAATAAAATAATTGATATGTTCTCTGGAATACCTTTAATACTTTTTACAATTTATATACTGTTATATAAGGACTGAAAGTGTCTGAAATAAATGGTTTTCTTTCTTTCTGGGTGTGTAATGTGTTGAGTAGATTTTTTCTCAATTTTTTTTCTGTGGCATTAACACACCTTACACACCTGTGTCCTCACTCATCATCTACACCGCTTTATCCTGCACGCTGGGTCACGGAGGGCCTGGAGCCTATCCCAGGAGACATAGGGCATGAGGCAGGGGACACCCAGGACAGGGTGCCAATCCATCACAGGGAAAACACACGCATACACACATCTACATTCACACACATCTGGAAGCCGTTCAAAACTAGTTCTTGTCTGTGGAAAGCCAAGCGAAGCTACTTTATGTATTTTTGTCTTTTTTTGCATTTTGTGCAAGAAACAAGGACAGTTTTAAGAAGAAAATGGAGTCACTTTCAGTTTGTTTTTTAATGCAGCCGGTGCCAAGAGGAATCATAAATTAAGGTTTAAGTGAGGATTAAATTAATTTTGCTCGGTACCACTGTACTAATTTGGGAACACCAATTAGCCTAATCTGCATGTCTTTGTACTCTGTGGGGAAAACAGTGTACCCAAAGGAAACCCACCAAGCACAGGGACAACACGCACACACACACACACGCACACACACACACACACACGCACACACACACACACACACACAGACCTAATGCAGGAATTAAACCCAGACCCTGGTGGTGCATGGCGACAGTGCTAACCAGTATGCCACTGTGCCACCCCTCCTTTTTTATTTTCTTTTTTATAAATTAGTAAAGTAACATAATTTTGGCCAAAACACAGTATTGGTGCTGATTTTATTGATTTTTTATGTTATACATATAATACATTGTCAAAGAAGCTACTTCTGAAATGTATGCAACATGGAAGTGACTAATCTTGCTTCCTTAAAAATTTACAGTTGCTAACTTGAAAAATTTTAATTCAACAAAAGTTACAACCACAACATATAAGGGCATGAAATTGTATTTAGCAAATGTGCTTCTTTTCATCTGATAAAAATATAAATATTTAATGAATCGTCATTCATTAAGTATTATGAAAAATGGTGTTACATGATCCTGTCTATGGTGGCAGGTGGGGTAGTGCTTTGACTGTCACCTTGCACCTCCAGGGTCTGAGTTTGATTCCCGCCTCGCGGCCTGTGTGTGTGGAGTTTGCATGTTCTCTCCGTGCTTGGTGGGTTTCCACCGGGTACTCCGGTTTCATCCCACAGTCCAAAGACATGCAGATTAGCCTAATTTGTGTTTCCTAATTTTCCATAGTTTGAGTGTGTGTGTGTGTGTGTGTGTGTGTGTGTGTATGTGTGTGTGCCTTGTGATGGGTTCGAACCCTGTCCAGGGTGTACCCTGCCATGTGCCCTAAGTCTCCTGTGATTGGTGACCCTGAATACAGGATAAAGCAGTATAGATGATGATCCTATCCCTTTTTCCACCTAGGTGAGAGACTTTTTTTTTAATCAATACCATGTTTTGCGCGTGTCCTGTATATACATATATAAATAATATAAATATATATATATATATATATATATATATATATATATATATATATATATATATATACACTGTACATACAGTATATATATAAAAACAGGTGTCCTGTCCCTTTAAGAGGCCCCGAGGCCCCGCCCACAGGACGCAGAGCAGCCAACCCGGGCGCGGCGCACGTGACGCGCGCTCTCAGCGATGACCTCATCCCTGGGACGGGATGACGTCAAATACAAGATGGATGGAATCACGGCGGCTGTGCGGACGACGCAACTCGGAAAACAATAACAAGGAAAAGAGGGAGAGAGAGAGAGAGAGAGAGAGCGGATCGGGGAGAGGAGAGGAGAGGAGCGGGAAGGGCTCGCGCGCTGGTCCCGGTGACGCGGTGAGTGAGAGCGCGCTGTTTGTTCCGTCAGCGTGAGGCGCGCGAGAGAGAAAAGAGAGAGAGAAGTTAGAGCTGTGTGTGTGTGTGTGTGTGTGTGTGTGAGAGAGAGAGAGATCGGGGTTAGACACAAAGCGCGGGGCTCTCACTCTCTCTCTCACACACACACACACACAGTGTCTCTCTCTTTCATTTTCTTTTTCTCTCTTTCCATCCGCGGGTTCTCTTCTTGAAGTGAAATGACAACTCTCTCTCTCTCTCACACACACACACACACACTCTCTCTCTCTCTCTCACACACACACACACACACACACACACACTCTCTCTCTCTCTCTCTCTCTCACACACACACACACACTCGGTACACTCTGTGCTCACGGCGCGCGGGGCCACGATTAAAATATTCAGATTAGTGAATAACAGACATGTGATAAAGAGAAGCTCGTCCACCCACCCACTCACTCACACACTCACTCACTCACACACACACACACGCGCATATGTGTGTGTGTGTGTGTGTCACCGTGTGATTAAGCATGAAGTAATGTGGCAGCGGTCTGCGCATGCGCCACGACAGTTACTTTTCTGGATGGAGTCAGTCACACAGCTTGTGTAGAGTCACTGTGTATCTCCTTTATACCTTATAATAGAGCATTTATCATTTAAATCTGTGTGTGTGTGTGTGTGTGTGATAAATCCTGTGAAACACACCTGAACGATCATTAAAAATTCGAGCAGCACAGTACAGGTCAGTAATGATTAACAAACATACTGTACATGTGTTTATACAGCAGCACCTCGGCGTACGAGTTTAATCCGCTCCAGAGACGAGTTCTTAAGGTGAAATGTTGTATTGTGAAACGCATTGTCCCATAGGAAATTATGTAAATGCAGATAATCTGTTTTAGCCACCCAAAGATATTACCAATATTACTAATTTCCAACACTATAATCATTTATTATTTAACAATGTATTAAGCAAACATTTAGAAAAGACATGTAAATGAAGTAAAATATGAAATAAATAGACATTAAACCTCACTTAACCTTAATTTATGATTCCTCTTGGCTTCACTGAAAGTGACTCCCTTCTCCTCTTGCTACCGTCCTCATATGCCGAAAATGCTTCATATGCTGAGGCAAAGTTGTTGCAAAATTTTAGCTCTTAAGGTAATAGTTTGTATGCCGAGGTACCACTGTATATTGAAGCCTAGCCAGTGTGTGTGTTAACGTGGAGTTAACCGTGTATTTGGGTTTTTGGATATGTCAGGTAGAACATAAGTTAGCTTTTTTAGGTGAACTACCCTTTATAAAAGTAATGATAACTTTTGTCATGTTGTATAGAGAAGAGGAATGACGTCACAAAAATGTAGAACTCTCAAAATTAGCAAATTATTATTCGGGAATAAAAAAAAACAACCATAAAAACAAGTGATTGTGTGTATCTGTCTCATTTCTTTGCCTATGGACCCATTTTTAAAAAATCTTTTGCTTAGTTATGTTTGTATAGGTATCTTTGTATAGTTTGTATAGTAAAATTAATTAAAACACAGTTCATCATCTTGCCTAGATTGGGCTGAAAACAAAGATGTTACTCTATATTGCACAGAGCTTCAGAGCACTTTTATAATGCTACAGCTCGATCAGGTAACAGGTGACCCTGGCTATAACCTGGACAGGGGGGCATTAGGACACAGCGGTTTAAACCTGTGAGGTTTGTTTGGTGATATGTTAAAATAAAAAAACTGATTATGATCAAACTCTAAACCTGGGCTGTTTGTGTTCATCAGGGCCGTGATGGAGAGTCTGGTGCACTACAGCAGCCCCGCCCATGCCCTCTCGCTGCTGGGCGTGCTGAACGAGCAGCGTCTGAAGGGCCAGTTCTGCGACGTGGTGCTGATGGCGGGCGAACAGCGCTACCCAGCCCACAGGAACGTCCTCGCCGCCAGCAGCGAGTACTTCCAGACCCTGTTCTCCAGGAGAGACTCGGAGAACCCAGACATGATCCAGCTGGACTTCTGTGAACCCGAGGCTTTGGAGATCGTGCTGAATTACATCTACTCGTCGTCGCTGTTCGTGGACAGAGGGAGCCTGGCGGTGGTGCAGGAGCTGGGGTACAGTTTAGGCATCCCGTTCCTGACTAACATCATGTCCACCAGGCCTCAGGTGTCGTACTGCGTGACTCGGAAGAGGCTGTGCTTTCCCGACGAAGACGAAAGCTCGTTCATGCAGAGGAGTGTTATCGTACACCAGGGTGGCACGGGCGTCGCCGATAGAGAGAACACGGGCATCCACAGAAAAGCGTCCAGACACGCACGGGAGGAGACAAAGTCTGGTTCGGGTCTGGATTATTACGTGTCGAGATACGCTCAGCCAACAGAAACGGGACTCAATCTTAGCAAAAATGCTAAAAACGACCAAGAGAAGGACTCGCACTCCGCCACCGTGCCGTCTTTGACATCCATCCTGAAGGGCCGCATGGAGTACAGATCTCCTCCGGGGAGGCCGCAGCTAACCTCCTCGGTTTCTTTCAGTGAAACCATACAGCACTTAAGCTCCGATGCTGCCGACGACCCGGCGGAGGACGTCAGGCCCGAGCAGAACTACGACCCGAAGTCGGGTGCCGGAGCGCAGCAGGGGGGGCGTAACCAGACTGTGGACCGGAGTGGGCCGCTCATTAAAAGCCTGCTGCGTAGATCTTTATCCATGGACAGTCCGGTTCCGGTTTTCTCTCCGGTGCTGGAGCTGAAGGACTCGCAGAGCAGGGAGCAGCCTGCAGCCGTACAATCTGACACGAATGCTATGGATGCGCCCTCGTCTGGGAGCAAACATCACCTCCCCCCGCTCATCCTCAGGTCCAAACAGCTTGACGTGACCATCAAGGAAGACCAGGACGCTCAGGGGGAGGACAGTGTGACGGTCAAAACCGAGGCCAGCAGCCCGTTAGCTGATCCTTCAGAAATCATTCGGGTCACAGTGGAGGATGGTCTGCCCGTCAACTTCAGAGATTTCCAGGCTAACTTTGACGAAAGTCCAAGACCTTACTTCAGTCCTCCAGGGAAGAGGAGGTTGTCTTTGGTCAGCAACTCCAACACATTTAAGCGAACCAAAGTTTTGAACGAACACCAGTTCGCGGACGAGGACGGCGTCGCCGACGAGTCGCCCCGCAACACGGACGATCAGGAACCCGGGGAACTGAGGCCGTTGAAGATGTTTAAGTGCTGGAGCTGCATGAAGGTGTTCAGGTCAAACGCAGGACTTTACCGCCACGTGAACATGTACCACAACCCGGAGAAGCCGTACGCGTGCGACATCTGCCACAAGCGCTTTCATACCAACTTCAAAGTGTGGACGCACTGCCAGACCCAACACGGCGTGGTCCAAAACCCGGCGGCTTCTTCCAGCTCCTACTCCGTGCTGGACGAGAAGTTCCAGAGGAAGCTCATAGACATAGTTCGAGAGCGGGAGATAAAGAAAGCTTTGATCATGAAGCTCAGGAGAAACAAGCAGGGCCATCAGGCTCAGGCGTTTGCCAAGAAAAGCCGAAGATCGAGATCATACGGATGTCCTTACTGTGGGAAAATGTTCTTCTTCCAGTCGCATTTCAAACTGCACATGAAAGGACACACGGCTGAGAGAGCCAGCCTGGACGTGCAGGACGAGGAGGAACTGCATCCGGAGCAAACGGGACACGTCAAGGAGAACCAGGAGAGAGAGGTTTTTTCCTGCAGGCTCTGCAACGTCAAACTGTTCTCTCTGAGCGAGCTGGAGGATCACGAGCGGGCGTGTCGCTACGCCACCGTCTGTCCTTACTGCGGCCTCAGGTTCTCCAGCACGCTGGTGAAGAAGGATCACGAGGTTCACTGCAAGTACAAAAAGCTGACTTGCCTCGAGTGCATGCGGACTTTTAAATCCTCCTTCAGCATTTGGCGCCACCAGGTCGAAGTTCACAACCAGAACATGATGAGCGTCAGGGAACAGCTAACCTTCGGGTACCACGACGTTAACCAGGAAACGGCGGAACATTCTGGAGAACCGGCGCCTACTAAAGAGGTGATGAGAGACGACCCAATGTATGGCGACTCGGAGGACTCGTCTTCTTACCTTCCGGAGGATCTGAGCTCCGCTCAGGGCAAGCTCATCATCAAGGAGGAACCGCAGGAGGAACCGGTGATGGATCGAGAACCCTTAGAAACCCCAGAGGAACCGGGCGTGCGGCCCTGTGAGAAATGCGGCAAACTTTTCAGCTCTCACAAAGCGCTCGAGCGCCACCAGGAGCTCCTCTGCCACATCAAGCCCTTTATCTGCCACATCTGCCACAAAGCGTTCCGGACCAACTTCCGCCTCTGGAGCCACTACCAGTCCCACATGTCGTCGTCCGAGGAGCCCGTGAGCAGACAGACGGACAGACCGCCCTGCTCGCCTCCCTCCTCTCCGACTCTCACCGTCTCCACACAAGAGCCCACGCCCTCGCAAGTGTCTTCACCAAAATCAGGTCAATCCAGAGGTCTGCTCCCAGAGGACGAGCCCAGAACCCTCACGTCTTCTCTGTCCAATCCCGAGCAGGAAAAATCCGCCGGGGACGTCTCGGGGCCCGGCACGGACAGCGCCGAAAACGCGGCGACTTCTCAGGAATCGGACACGCTCTTTTATCACGCACCGACGCTGTCTGCTCTGACCTTCAAGCGCCAGTACATGTGCAAGCTCTGCCACAGGACCTTCAAGACCGCCTTCAGCCTGTGGAGTCACGAGCAGAGCCACGGGCACATCTGACCACCTCGCACTCCTCCTCCTCCTCCTCCTCCCCCAGAGCACACGGAGCCGAGCAGCCGTGAAGCATTTGTACACACACGAGTGTGTGAGTGTGTGTCTGGTTCAGTGAAACAGCACTGATGGTGTCTCCAAGATGGTGCCATGCGTTCAGCACACTGTTCACGTCTCAACTGTGCTTGGGTTAACAGGGACCACGGGGTTTTCTCACATACACACACACACACACCACAAACAACCAGGATGCTTATCCCTTCATGCATACAGTCTTTTTTTTCTCCCGTATTATTCCGGGTAAACAACACGTACAAACACGGCGGTGTGTTTCTCCGATCATGATCTCCTCACGCCTCTACTAACCTGCAGTGACTCTGAGAAAGTGCTTCACGTCACGTGATGCCTGCAGCGAGAGACACTAGTGTTCAGGATGCTTCCTTTCCACCTGTGTGTGTGTGTTTATAATTATGTATTAGATTTATACCGTATTTAACCCTCGACCCGTCTGAGGGGCGGAGCTTCCGGTCATGTGTCTTTGGGATTTGGGTTGCCTTATGACATCAAACACAGGAACTAACACAAACTGTTTCATTTCTACTGGCTGAACGAGTGTTATTATTATTATTATTATTATTATTATACAGCGGTACCTCGGCATACGAGTTTAATCCGCTCCAGAGGCGAGTTCCTAAGGTGAAATTTTGTATTGTGAAACGCATTGTCCCATAGGAAATAATGTAAATGCAGATAATCTGTTTTAGCCACCCAAAGATATTACCAATATTATCAATTTCCAACAATATAATAATATTTTTGCATATAAAAACAATCAAAACATGTAAATGAAGTAAAAAATGAACCCGACTGAAAGTGACTCTTTTCTTCTATCTACCGTCCTTGATAACATTCTTGTGACTCATGGTGCTGTCTTCACTAAATCTTGCACAAAATAAAAAAATTAAGTAAACTCAATTGCCTTGGCTCTCTAATGATGCAAATAAGTTTTGAACGGCTCGCGGACGTACGCGTAACTTACACACACACGCACGCGTTAGGAGTGAGCCGTCGCGCTCGGTTCCGTCGCTCGTATACTGGAAATGCGTCGTATGCCGAGGCAAATTAGTTAACACAATTTCAGTTCTTAAGGTGAAACTTTGTGTGCCGAGGCGTCTGTATGCCGAAGTACCGCTGTATTATCATTATGATTATTGTTGTTGTTGTTGTTGTTCTTTAGAACTCTAGCAGTGCATGAGACGTCGAGGTTCGGTTTCTTTAACGGTGTTGAAAACTAAAACGTATTATTCTGCTATCACAGTATGTTTTTTGTTCCCCAGGTGTGTGTGTGTGTGTGCATGCACATTAACATATGAAACCATGAACCAAAACATATTTTTGTTCCTCATTTTTTTTATTTTATTGATTTTTCTTTTTTATAATTGTGAATTTGACTATTCAGTGATTCGTTGACTGCACACACACACACACACACACGCGCGCGCATATAAAACGCAGTAGTTATGTGTTGTTACTAAATAATGAGCTTCTTTTCTTTTCCTTTTTTATGATGTAAAACCAAAATTGTGTTAACGTGGAGATTCAGGATGGTTTATATATTTATATACAGTGATGTTTTTTTATTATGATTATTATTATTATAGCAAATTGCTGATTAACGTCTCAGCTTGGATACAAACGCACTGGTGTGTGATCTATAGCTATACACACACACACAGTATATACAGTATATATATATATATATGTGGGACGAGGTGTATATGGTGGAGTTTCTGTGCAGATAAACTCTGTCGCATTTAGAGAAATATTTTCTGATCACGATGTTGTGACTTAAATATATAAAATAAATTAATTAAAAAATGGATACACATATGGTGATGTCAGAACTCCTTCTAAACACGCCGTGTGTGTGTTCTTCATTAATGCTTAAATCCAGAGTGAGAGTGACTCTATTGTGCTACTGTATCAGTACTTCTTTACTTAAACACACACACGTTAATCAGGTGGATGCTACGCTAATCGTACGGATCTCGTCTGATACCACAGATATTAAAGCACAATTATAGTTTATTTTAGTTTATAGTTGTTTTTTTTAAGGACAGGTGTGTGTGTGTTGGGGTTGTGGAAGATGGACTCTGCCTTATCCTGTGTGTGTGTGTGTGTGTGTGTGTGTGTGCTCGCCTGATCACTCTGCGCTTGTGGATCAGACTGAGATCAGATTAAACCTGACTATTTAATGATGTCATAAACTGTTATGTTGATTTAGCATTTTCTAACAGTTTGTGATGTGTGTGTGTGTGTGTGTGTGTGAGCACAGCGTGGTGAGATTTTGATGGTTTCGCTACAGTAACACACCGTCACGCGCTGTGTGCCAGGGGGCGCTGTTCATCTAAACATCTGAGTTTAACCGCCCTCTCTACAGTAAAAAAAAAAAACACACACACACACACACAGTGTGGAGTTTAACAGGATTTCAGTTTTATTCTTAAAAAAAAAAAATTGAAGCGTTGTCGCGGTAAATCAAAAGGTGTCCACAAACTTTTGAGTCACAGGC
The DNA here is from genome assembly GCA_030347435.1 of Clarias fuscus. Lineage (NCBI taxonomy): Eukaryota > Metazoa > Chordata > Actinopteri > Siluriformes > Clariidae > Clarias > Clarias fuscus. Next base: position 669,292 of record CM059223.1, on the reverse strand, counting down.
TACTAGTGATGGACTGATAAATAACAAGAAGACATGCACGAGGGGTGTGTGTGTGTGTGTGTGTCGCTGCACTAACCCCCGCCCCCTCCCCCTCCCGCCTCTATAAGGCCAGCGTGTCCTTGATGAGCCTCCTCATGGTGGTGCTCACTGACGTCCCCAGGGAATCCGTGATCTGGTAGGTGATCTTGTAGAGATACGGCTGGACGTCCTTCAGGCTCGTGTCGAACACGTTGTCCACCTCGGACTGCGTGGGCATCTTGGGCAGGTACTCGTGCCGGTTGATGACCTCGATGATGTTGACGACCTTCTCCCCGAGCTTCTCGCCCACCTTCTCCCGGCAGATCTGACGCTCCTGCTCGTTGGCCAGGTTCACCACGTTCACCTTGATGGTCCACACCTCCCAGGGGATGCACTCGTCCGAGAACGGCCAGCGAGACTTCTTCTTCTGATAGAACTCCAGAGAGATCTGGCCCATCCCGTCACTGCCCGAGTTCCCGAGCGCGTCCTAAAGAGGAGGAGAAACGGAGACGGCTCAGAATGGCGTCTAGTGTCCGAGTTCAGGAGATCAGACCCGCGGGTCAGTGAGCCGACTCGGACTCTCACGTTAAACATCTGGAATTCAGATCATGAAACAGATGAAGGAAGAGCTTGTATGAACGTTACTTAGATTCATCATGTATACACGATTTAATCTGGAGTTTAATGGAAGTTCTCGAGTGTAGGAAAGTGGAACTCTGGATTAATGATCTACGTGTGCTGTGTGCGTGTGTGTGTGTGTGTGTGTGTGTTCTCTCTGTGCTTGGAGTTACTCAGGTTTCTGCTCCCTCTGGTCCACAGTGTGTGATTAATAGAGACGGAAAAAAAATTGTATTTCACTTATAAACACTGATTTATTTGTGTGCTGATTGACGCATCGCCACACTGACTCTAATATAACTTTCTGTACCCGTTTTATATTTATAATAGAGATTAACTGATCGATTGGCCTCAGATGTAAACGATTCTGAACAGAAGCTTCCGAGTGGCGCAACACAACACATTTTTATGGTGTTACGTTATGAAAAACCCACTCATTAATTCAACTCAATTCAGTTTTATTTGAATAGCGCTTTTAATAATTGTCATTGTCGCAAAGCAGCTTTACACAATCAACAGAATTACTGAAGTGTGTATGAAATGTGAAGGTGTGTGTGAATCAGAATGATCAGATGGTCCCTGATGAACGAGTCGAGGGCGACGGTGCTGAGGGAAAAACTCCCTGAGATGGTAACAGGAAGAAACCTTGAGAGGAACCAGACTCAACAGGGAACCCATCCTCATCTGGGTGATAACGGAGAGCAGGGATTTGATCTGCACTCATACTGTGTGTTAGGAGGCTGGAAGTTCAGTATAACAGTTGTTAACAGATGTTAATTGATGTCATTACACACACTCGAACCAGGCACACGCTTAATAGTCTCAACAACACGAGCGCTAATCAGTAGAAAACTGTGTGCATTAGAAGCTCGGCTTGCTCGACCCAAGTTGGGTTTTGAGACTTTGGAGTCGTTCGAGGAGGCAAGATGTCACTGTTTCTTTATGATCCTACAGGTGGCGCTCTCTAAACTATTCCCACACTGACATCCTGTGTCGTAGGAGGGAATTATTCGTTAGGTTTGTTTAGAAATAATAATGATGGTGGATGATCGAGATAAAGCTACATTGTTACTGAGCAGCGCGTGTGTTTCATTTAATTTGAAGTTAAATGTTTGTAATGTGTTTGAACGCTGCGCTTGGTGAGAAAACTCATTTT
>CM059223.1:607500-662500 GCA_030347435.1 Clarias fuscus | reverse complement strand
TATGATGCTCAGGACCGTGTCCAGTTCTCCTCTGGCTCCTTCGGTGAAGGTCAAACTAATCACAGCTGGCTTTCATACAGCTGCAGATCTGACAGAGGTGCAGCCACTCCAGCTGTGTAAAGGTACAGTAATGTGAAAAAGCTGTAGAAATTTAATCAGAATGAGCAGCTGAGAGTTTGCTCACTTTATGAAAAAGAAAATAATAATAATAGTAATAATAATAATAATAATGTAATCCTCCAGGCCATTTTGTGAGTTTGATTTATCAGATGTTCACTATATAATTTCCTATAATGCTATTAAAAACTTTTTTTTAATGTTGATTTATTTATTTATTTTAATATTTTTTCATGTTATCTGTTTTAAAAGCTTTAAAGCTTTGTTTTTATTTCATATTCTATAACATTACTATCCCAGCCTTTAAACCATTAGGGGGTGCAAACTTTCGCACTCAGGTGTATGTGTATGGAGAGTGTATGCGGTTTTATTAACACGCGCTCTGTTACACTCCGACAGCAGCAGGACTATCTCAGGAGGATGCGGATGAGGCGTTACGGGCGCTGCGTGACGAGGACGCACCCCTCCAGCAGGGGGCAGCGGTGCAGATCGTCACAGCTCTGGATCTCCTGCACCAGGAGGAGGCGCGGGGCAGAATCGTGACCTTCTGCTCCGAGCTGGACTCCGTGCTTGGAGGCGGGGTTCCTGTGGGGAGGACCACGGAAATCTGCGGTGTTCCGGGCATCGGAAAAACCCAGCTGTGGTGAGAGCCTGAGAGACACAACTCCTTACTGCTTCCTGTCTCACCTGAGTGACTTCCTGCCCGTCATGGAGGCAGAACCAAGGTGCTTTAAAAGTCCTTTAATATGAGAATTGGTGTTGCGTGTGTCAGTGTGCAGCTGGCTGTAGACGTGCAGATCCCCGTGTGTTTTGGAGGACTGGGTGGTGAAGCCGTGTTCATCGACACAGAGGGCGGGTTTGTCGTGCAGCGGCTGATGGGCGTGGCCAAGGCTGCGGTGGAGCACTGCGCCGCTCTGGCCGAGGACGAAGGTGTGTGTGCGTATGTGTGTGTGGCTGTGATGCGAACATATGAAAGAAGCAGAGCCTGCTCATGACTGGCGCTTTCTGATGATGTCTTCACACCATTCATTAGAAAGGTCTGGTCAGAAAGTCTGCTTTCTGTGTGTGTGTGTGTGTGTGTGTGTGTGTGTGTGTGTTCTCAGAGCAGCGTAAAGCCTTGGAGAGCTTCACCGTGGAGAAGATCCTCTCTGGCATGTTCCTTGTGCGCTGTCAGGATCACGTGGAGCTGCTCGCTGAGCTTCACCTGCTGCACGACTTCCTGAGGAAACACACACAGGTATGCCACACACCGATTGGTTGGGGGGTTTGCACTACATCTGTGCGCTGTGAGCTTGTGTAAATAACAATAAGAGTACAGATGTCCAGCAGATGTGAGAGGATGTGGTGTAAAAAAAAAAACACACGCTTTTGCTACATTAGAGTGAATAAATCAAAATGATGATGAGTTTTTACATGATGAGTAATTTTGGTTGGTTCCCAGTTTCCTCCAATGGTGTATAACGTCTCTCACCGTGGTTCACTGGAGTCTGGTCCATGTCAATTACTTTGTTTCTCATCTGTTCTTCAGTTTCTTTAGATCCTTTTAAATCATTTTTTAAAAATGCATTTTGTATTTACTCAGGTTATCTTTGTGTAATATAAAATTAGTTTGATGATCTGAAACTGAAGCTATGCAACAAAGCTCAGATGCACTGGCAAATACTTTTTCACAGCAGTGTCAATATATCTACATAATGGTGTAACAGTAAAAAAAGGATAATCATTGTGATATTTGTATCAGAGATGTGACAGATGTTGATGGACAGATGTTCAGAGTGGTTCATGAGGTGATTGTTATGGGATGGCAGGTGCGGCTGGTGGTGATAGACAGCGTGGCGTTTCCCTTCAGACACTGCCTGGAGGACCTCTCTCACAGGACACGCCTCCTCACCGGCCTCGCGCTGCGGCTCGCCCGGATATCAGCTCAGCACACCGCCGCGGTAACGGATACACACACACACACTATACACACAGTATAAACACACACACTGCAAACACACTAAACATTATATACACTCCAGCTGTTAGCGGGTGTTAGACCTGAGTGTGTGATGTGAGACACAGCCGCTGTCTGTCTCTGACCTCCCTGCACACACACACACACTCTCTCTCTGTTCTGTTCTCAGGTGGTGCTGACCAATCAGATGACGACTAGAGTCTGGAGTGGCCAATCCCGTCTCGTCCCCGCTTTGGGTAACCCCGCCTCCTCCCTCACATCTCACTCTGTACTCCTGATGCTAATGCTAATGTAGCTAACAGGTAACAGAAGCGTAACATTCCGCGAAGTGCACAGGTTCTAAACTACAGTATGGTGGGATGGTGATTCTCATATAGTCCAGTAGAGGGCAGTACAGACTGAAGTGTAATGACTGACTCACACTTACTCTCTCTTATATAATGGTGTGTGTGTGTTTATTTCCGGCTGCCCGTCCATCAGGTGAGATTTGGGGTCATGCAGCATCACAGAGACTCGTCCTGTACTGGGAAGGAACACAAAGGCAAGTGTGTGTGTGTGTGTGTGTGTGTGTCATTTAGCCATGCAACATGAGTAGCAGCTATCTTTCTATGTCTGTCTTTTTTTTCTCTCTCTCTCTCTCTCTGTACTGGCTAATACTAATTTTTCCATGTGCTGCTTTTTTCCTCCCATCTGAGCAATAAACTCTCAAGGTCACTCTCTGTGTGTGTGTGTGTGTGTGTGTGTGTGTGTGTGTGTATGATGAGTCTGCACCAGTTGTACAGTGAATAAAACTCACAAACACACATGCACAGACACATGTGTGTTTCAGTTCACTCCTCGCTCTACTTGCAGGTTTGCGTCTCTGTACAAATCATCGAGCCACAGAGACGCTAGCGCTCCCTACCTCATCACGGTCAGTTCATCATCAGATCATCAGCATTATTTTAAAAAATAATTATAGTTATAGTTTGTGTGTTTTTCAGACACTTTGCATTAAAATATAAAACTAAATATTTCATATGAATCTGTGGCAACGTTTAGAAGTTTCACTCCAGGTTAATTTCATTTCTGGATGCGTTTTTTCTTCGTTATTACATAATAAACTTGAGTGCTGTAGCATTGTTATACCAACTATATAAAGCCCAGTTCAGCTCACATGCACAAACACACATACACACACACATACTAAAAGCCCCGCCCCTCCACCAGGTACAGCAGGGCTGGAATTTGCATCCTGATCGCTGATTGGCTGTTTCGTGATGTAATAGCGCTCCTTTAACGCTAACACGGATGAACACTATAGTGTACGTCGCTGTGTTAAACGTATTGGAGCTCTGCTGAGTGTAATCAACCTCAGGAGTGTTTGTGTAATATTTGTGTCATTGTGTTGTGTTTGTCTGATCCTGGTGTCTGCGTGATGAAGGCTGAAGGATTCAGAGACGTGAGTGTGTCGACGTCTCCTGTCCCGTCCCCCGGTCCTGCAGCAGGAAGCCACAGCAAACGTCCTCGCACTGAACACCAGCACCGTTAATTTCTCTCTCTCTCATTCACTCACACACACAGGAAGAACTGATCTCCAGTCAGTGAGCTGCACATCATGTGTGTCAGAATAAAGCTGAGTTTTGTATCATTAATAATGATAAACGTGAGCCTCACTGCTGATCTATTAAAGCATCATCCCTGTCATGTGACCTGGTGTCTGTGTAATAATTATATCATTGTTTATTATTGATAAATAGTTTGAGTCGGATTTTCCTCTTATAAATAAGGTCATTGTTATAAGCCACATTTAAGTGCTTAAGGACTTCTGGTGTAACTTACAGAGGTGTGTGTGTGTGTGTGTGTGTGTGTGTGTGTGTGTGTGTGAGAGAGAGAGAGGAGGTTACGCCTCCTGACTGCAGCTTTTCTCTCACATCACAGTAGAGTTTTAATCAGAGCAGTGTTCTGCACATTCTTGGTTCAGTTATTAGAATAATCATTCATCTAATAAAACTGGTGTGTGTGTGTTCATGGTTCATGTAGCCAGTGTGAAATATTACATGTTTTCTAAATTCCATACATATTGTTTTCAAGAACAAAAATATTTTTATCCCATGACAAAAAAGGTTTTTATTCTCCTGCTTAAAGTTTTATTGAAATAAGTGAAATGATGTGACTACAAAACCCAAAAGGGAAGGCAGCTGTTCCACAACCGTACATCTGAACACTGTTAATAAGAGACTGTGTGTGTGTGTGTGTGAGAGAGAGAGAGATTCTCTGATGTTAGATTAATTTCTCATCTTGTTTTGTTCTCTTTGGCCAGTGTCAGTAGCTTTAATAAATCAATCTTGCTTACCTCTCTCTCGCTCTGTGTGTGTGTGTGTGTGTGTGTGTGTGTGTGTGTGTGTGTGTGCAGTAGAGTTAACTCTGAGCCCCAGTGAAATCTGCAGCAGTTATTTTTACCCGGCTCTCCTCTGATGTCCTATATACACTCCCTGTGCACTACAGAGTGCCGGTTTGTGCTGATGATCACGAGTCCCTCGAGTCTCTTCGGGGAATCAGGGGAGCTTTTCACTCCTCATTTTCATTGAGAGCCTCCCAGGACTCGAGGCTTCGGTCCTTCACGGGCAATTAGCTGATGGATTTCCGTGCCTGGTTCGTGTGAAATGCCTGCAGTGAAGCTGGAGAGGGAGAGAGTCAACCGAGATCAACAGGGACAAGCTGAATGTCTTACTGATCTGTCAGCCGTGTGTGTGTGTGTGTGTGTTTAACCTGCTTATAAAGAGTGTGTCCCTAGTGCAGTGTGTGTTTTTTAAAAATCTTTAATAAATGTATATATTTCTATCCTGAATGGAATTCCTTTTCAGTGACGTCACTCCTGACACAGGGCACAGCGTCAAACACACACAAACACTACTTTATTTATTCATTAATTATTTTTTAACGTCACGACATCAGCACGTTTAAAAATAGCAGCGCGCGCGCCTATACACTACTTTGACGTCATTCCTATGCCGGAAGTAAAATCCCCTCAGGTTTTACCTCACAACTCTCTTTTGTAAGGTACTTCATCCTTCTCTAAACTTTACCTCATGAATCATGAACATTTCATCCACACACACACACACACACACACACACACACATAAACTCCATGTCCCATAATCACCCGCTTCTTCGGCTAGCATCTGGCTCATGGTGGCTAACTATCTCGATTTGTCACATTTGAAATATATTAATTATAATAAAAATCTTTGTGATTGTAACTGTATTTTATTAAAACTGATATCAGGCTCATGTGTATATTATTTTATTATTATTATCATTATCCTGTAATCTGTAATCCCTACAGAACGATGGCGTGAGCCCCGGATGTGAAGCGCGTCTCTGATTGGTCCATGTGACCCCCCGCAACTGGAGAAATTTTAACACATTTTGTCTTCAGTAAAATAACAAAAAACGATCCAAATGAATCATTAGATGAGTCGATATTGCGAGCACGCAGCAGTTAAACGTGATGTTAAACTCCGGTTTGTTAATAAACAGTTAAACCGAGCCCCGTGTGTCGAGTCCATTCATCCCTTCATTCATCCTAAAGGAACCGGATGACGTAGTTCCCCCCCCCCTCCTCCTCCTCCCCCCCCTCCCAATCAGCAGGGCGCTCTTTCTATTTTCTGCCTAGCCCCGCCCCTAGACTCTGACGTCACCGCTGCTCGTTAACGCGCTCTTGCGTCCGTGCGCGCACCTGCAGCCTGTCCATGACTCAAACCGGCGGCAGCTCGCGCTCGCGTCTCTCCTCCTGTCTCTCCTCGTGTCTCTCCTCCTGTTCCTCCGTCAGTGTGCTGTGTCTCCGGGAATGAGAAGGAGCGATGGCGGGCTGTGGCAGCGAGGAGAAAGCTTACCGCCGCTTCCTGGAGCTCTTCCTGCGCGAGATGCGGCCGCCGCTGCGCGAGGACTCCCCGGTGCCCGCGCGCCCGCTGTCCGACTCGGTGGTGGAGGAAGAGGTGGAGGGGGAGTGTCTCGACCTGTGTCTGCAGCACCTGTGCAAATAGTTAAGTACCCGGCATGCCTTTCGCGCGTCCTATCCCACCACATACACACCGCGGAGTAGCGGGACAGGTGAGTGAGGATCAGGTGTGTGAGCGCGGCAGCTTCACTATACACAGAGGGGGGCAGGTGAGGGGGTGCGGGGGGGGGGGGGTGGGGTGCTGAGTGCTGGGGGGGTAAAACCACCGAACTGTACCTCCTACAGTCCGATCTTACCCTGGGAAAATCCTCTACCTCATCTGTGTGTCTGTGTGTGTGTGTGTGTGTGTTTCACCTTTCAGATGATCTTTAGTTTACAGATATGTCTGGTCACACACATCACTAACGTCCCATTAAGGGTTCTGCAACAGTGACGCGCAAAAGTACCGCCTGGTTCCTCTGAGTGTGAGATGATAATAATAATAATAATAATGTAATAATAGAATAATAATAATATGATGATGATGATGATGAAGAAGCTTGTGTTGTGATTGATTTTGAATTCCTGAACTGTAATAAAGTGATTAATGAGTTGATATCATTCCCGCGACCTTGAGAGAGACGTGTCTCCTGCTTCTCCGTCTCTCTCTCTCTCTCTCTCTCGTCTCTGCCTTTGTTCTGTCTCTCTCTCTCTCTCCGAGGTTCTGTAGGTTCTGGTCCTGCTCGACATGTCTCTGATTAGATTAGACACTGTGCTTCACTCTGTGTTCACGCTGTAGGAGAGGGTTCGAGCTTCTGCTCAGGACCACACGGCATGGCACGAGCTTAAAACACACACACACACACACACACACACACACACGCACGCACGCACAGGAGCCGCTTCCTCCTGTAACTGTTCTCACTGTCACCACAAGACAGAGAAATAATCACACATCGAGCTTAAAGAACCCACAGAGTTGTTCTGTATGTATGTGTGTGTGTGTGTGTGTGTGTGTGTGTGTGAGAGAGAGAGAGAGAGAGAGAGAGAGATGTTTAAAGCTTGGTGAGCTCGGAGTGTTGAGGCGAGTTCCCCCTCCGTCTCTGTGACTCGAGGTGCCCTAGTGGTGAATCCCCAGTTTTTGCGTTGCAGAGCGTCACTGCTGCAGTCACCTCCCTCCTCCTTCCTCCCCCATCCTCCTCCTCCACCCTCCATCTCCTCCTCCTCCTCAAACCATCATCCATCAGCTTCAGGAGCGCAAGAGAGCACAAGTGCGCGCAACAGAGAGAGAGAGAGAGAGAGAGAGAGAGAGCGCGCGCGAAAGAGAGGATGTGAAACGGAATAATTGAGAGGACGTCTGTGTTAAACTGTCACTTAGCATTTGTGTGTGTGTGTGTGTGTGTGGGTGAGAAAGAGATGATTGAAGGTTGTGTACATCTTAATAGGCGTGTCGCATGTTCTCTGTGTGTGTGTGTGTGTGTGTGTGTGTGAGAGAGAGCGAGAGAGATGTAAAGAGATGGTTACCTTTTCTTCAAGATGTCTGCAGCGTTGGTGCACTCTGCTTCTCCTCCTGGTATTTGGGAAGACACACACACACACACACACACACACACACACACACAAGAAACCTCCTGCTTGTCTGTGGCTTGATTCTATATAACTCCTTGCTCCCTACACTCTAGCTAAATGCGATACATTAGACAACGCACTGTCTCAGCCGTAAGCACGCAGAGTGACGTATGCACTACACGCTCACTTCCTCCCTACCTACTTAGTGCACTTCACGGCCTGAGCTCCCTCCTCTCCTTGTGCTGTGAGTCTCACACCATACAGTGCCTGACTTGTCCATAAGGGAACTCTCTCACTCTCGCTCTGTTGCACTACATCAGGACGTCAGTAGGGATTTAGCTCCATCCACCATAAATAAGTGCACTACCCCAGAGGTGGAATAAGGGAATTCCCATTCTGTCTTTTGGATTCAAATCACCACTTCCTGTATCCTAGCTAGGGCACTTTGTAGGAAGCAGCCATTTTGTAGCTTCCTGAAAACAGTGCCCTTTCTACACTTTGTAGGGCGCCAGAGCAGAGTGAGTGCCCTAATTGCTTCACTCTGTGTGCGCGCACACTACACGTTCCAACGCCTCCTGTACACTATGTAGTGCACTATGAGGTGATATAAAACATTTCTGAGCCTAGTTTTATAAGTCAGTGTGCCAGAAGACATGGACCTAGGGTTAGAGGTAACCGCGCGACTGGTGCATTACCGCGTCTCTTCGAACTTGCGGTCCATGATGAAATCTCAAGGAGCGAGGGTGAAATTCTGTGTGAAACTGGGCAGATCTGACACAGAGACGTTTGATGAGATTTGGCAAGTTTACGGCGAAGCTGCAACGCGTCGTTCGAGGTGTTTTGGGTGGCACGCGCATTTCAAGAGCGGAAGAACATCGCTGGAAGAAGACGAGAGATCAGGAAGACCTTCAACGAGCACAACCCCTGAAAATGTTGGAACCATCCGGCAGCCTGTGCGTGATGATCGTCGGAGAAAAATCCACAACATCGCTGCTGCTGACCCCGGAGCAGAAGGAACATCGCGCCCAAGCCTGTGGACAACTCCGTCAGTGTGCCGTGGACGACAAGTCCTTCATGTCGAGGGTCATTACCGGTGACCACGCTCGGGTGTACGGGTACGAGATGAGGCAACAGTCTTCACGGTGGAAGAGCCCGTCATCTCCACGAGCGGAAAAGGTGAGACATGTCCTCAGCTCGACCGGACCAAGTACACGCTCGTCGTCTTTTCCGACATCGTGTATGGAGAATTCGTTCCCAGGAGCCCCAGACCGTCCACAGCCGGTTTAAGGCATCTGAAGGAGGACGTTCAGTGAAACGACCGGATCTGTGGCGCGAGAATCTCGAAACGTATAAAGTCATTTGAGATGTGTAGGAAATGCCCCACCCCCCTCCTGCCTGTAGTGCACTAGAAATGGAACAGGAAGTGATTTGGGCGTGGCTTCGGTGTGGAAGAGCACTACACCGTGGATGGTCCACTGTAACTGTAGTGATCAGGTCCTTACACAGTGTGTACCCTACTATTTAGTGCACTTTAAATGTAAAAGGGAGTCGTGTGTGTCTCAGTGCTCCCTGTGTACTGGGGATCAGGAGAACCCCATCGCGCTCCGAAAACAACATGGCCGCCGTCTGCAGTCTGCTGAAGATCACATGGCTGAGATAGGAGAATGTTTTGCGGACCGATAGAGACAGGAGAACACTGCCTTCCTGCAGAAGATCCTCATCCCATCTGTGGTGTCGAGATCTGGAGCTGTTCTGCTGCATCTGGGTCAGGACAGTGTGACCTCAGTGATGGAGCCATGAACGCGAAAATGTCAGAATATCTGTCTGTGAAGTGAGTCAGACTCACACACACACACACACACACACACACACACACACACCTACACAAGGCCCTGAAGCGAGCGGTTCATGTGAAGAACATCTGAGAGAGCTGAAGCTTTTCCCTCTGGAGGAATGTTCCCCCGTTCCCCCGAGCTGACTGTGAGGATGTGCTGAGCGCGGTGCTGGAGCCGCCGACCCGCGCGCCGTGTTCTGGGGTTGGGACGCAGGAGTCCGGTGTCAGTGGGGCTCTTGCCGGCGGCGAGGTCATAACGAGGGCGTAACCAGGGGTTTTTCTTCAGCTCGTCTCCGGCTCCGCCCGCACTGATGCGCCTCAGCCTGTGATTATTTTGTCTCCGGGTTGAAGATCTAATAATAGAGCAGCAGCAGCAGAGAGAGAGAGAGGTGGAGATCCCCTTTCTTCTCGAGCTGTGTGCGTGCGATTGCAAGTGTGTGCGTGTGTGTGTGTGTGTGTGTTGTGGTGATGGAGGAAGTTAAACAGCTGAAGTGATGGTGTGATGAGTAACGAGACGAGTGTGTGAGCTGTGAGGAAGCTAACCGCTTAGAACTCAGTGTGTGTACAAGTGTGTACTACTGAATATAAATGTGTGTGTGTGTGTGTGTGTGTGTGTGTGTGTGTGTGTGTGTGTGTGATCCGTGTGGTCTTATTCACTAGTGCTCAGTGTGAGTTTCAGATCCCGCTGTACACTAGTGCACTACAGACTGAGGGAAAGAAACAGGTTGATATGAGTGTGATGGACGGTGAATCACCAAGGTGTGTGTGTGTGTGTGAGTGTGTGTGTGTGTGTGTGTGTGTGTGTGCGATGTGATGGAGGTCTAACGCAGGATTGAGATGAAGTGTAGCTGAGATTCTGAGGCGTTAGTGTGTTAGTGTGATTCACATGGCAGAAGGAGAGCCGGCTGTGTCGTGCTCCATGTGGGGTGAGGGAGGGAGGGAGGGATGGAGGGAGGGAGTGAGTGGAGGAGTGAGTGATGGGGCTGTTTCCCCCTCACGCTGTGAGCCACAGGGAGTCCTGACACACACTAATCGAGAACGGAAAGCTCTGCTAAAGCTCATTAAAGCTCCCGGTCTCATACAGACCTCATCACCTCGCGGAGGACGACGTGCCACGCCTACCTCCCTCACCTCCCTTCACTGACTCCGCAGTCACCTCCCTCCTTCACCTCCTCTAGTCATCTTCTTCAACCCTTTTCACCTCCACTTGTGCCCTCCATCATCACATTCCCCTGTCTCCTCCTTCCACTCCCGTCCAGGCTCCTCCCCTCTTCACCTCCTCCAGGCTCCTCCCCTCTTCTATGTCCCCCTGTCCCCCCCCCCCCCTCTTCTCACCCTCCTTGGCCTCCCTCCATCATGGTTCTCGAACCCTTCTGTCGTATTCAAATCAGTTTCAGTTTCATTTTTTCATAAAACACGAGTCACAGAGCTTTTACAGAAATCATGTTTCTCGAGTGTGGATATAAAATGTAATATTCCCTCTGTCTCACCCCTCTGTCTCACCCCTCTGTCTCATCCCTCCATCAGAGACGTGTGTTTGCTCCTGTGCGCGTGTGTGCTCTACGTTTCACACACTGCGGTGTAAAATAAAAGGTGATCATTGTTCTCAGTAGCGGTGTGTGTGTGTGTGTGTTCTGGTGGAGAGGGGACGAGCGTGAGGGAGAAATGTTCCCGCTGGGAATTTCCTGGTTGATGAGGAAGAAGTGAGAGTGGTGGCATTGCCGTTGGCTCCGCCCCCGGCTCCGCCCCTCTGTGTGGAAGAAACACCTGAAGCTCCTGCGTCTCCTGCTGACCTTATAGAAGAAACTCTGGAAGCTGAAGGGATACACACATCTCCTGAAACATACACACACACACACACACACACACACACGCTACTCTTCTTCACTCTCACTCAACAGGAAAGGGGAACACACTCCTACAGCAGAGTATCTCTCTTTCACACACACACATACACACACACGCTCTACCTGTGAGACGCTCCTGAGCTTTGGAGATAACGCCGTCCTACTTTATATTTCCAGAGTCTGTCACATGAGAGCACGAAACCTCTTCAAGTGTAGTAGAACAGCTGTCTAACACACACACACACACATCTTAATCCTTTTGTACACACAATCAGATTTCAACATTATTGCAGTCTCAAGATCAGCCACGGATCTATGTCGTGTGTGTGTGTTATAAGAAAGTTAATAAGTTGTGTTTAAGATCTATGGTCGTAAATCATGTGTTATGAGAGAAAAGTGTGTGTGTGTCTGTGTGTGTGTGTTCAGAAGATCAAAGCTTCATTCAGTCGGGTTTGAACCGGTTCTGATTTCCTGTGATGTAACGAGTAAAAAAAAAACACTCTGGTTCCTCAGACGTTTCTCACGTCTGACCTTCTGCAGCCGTTTCACAGACGTGACATAACGGGAAAACATCCGCAGGGAAAGTGGTCTCAGGGAAAGTCTCAATAAAATATAACATTTTAAAAATGTATTTAATATTAAAATCATCACAGATTAGAAATTATTTTAAAACCAGGTCACGTGAATCTCGCACTGATGTGATCTCTGTGGATCAGAGTCTCCTCAGTGTACAGGGTGGGCCATTTATATGGATACACCTTAATAAAATGGGAGTGGTTGGTGATATTAACGTCCTGTTTGTGGCACATTAGTATATGTGAGGGGGCAAACTTTTCAAGATGGGTGGTGACCATGGTGGCCATTTAGAAGTCGGCCATCTTGGATCCAACTTTTGTTTTTTTCAAGAGGAAGAGGGTCATGTGACACATCATACTTATTGGGAATTTCACAAGAAAAACAATGGTGTGCTTGGTTTTAACGTAACTTTATTCTTTCATGAGTTATTTACAAGTTTCTCTTTGTTCACAGCCATTGACATGTCGAAGAGGTTAACACGTGATGAGCGGATCGAAATTGTGTTGATATCTGGTGAACGTAGTAACCGGGTCATTGCAGCAGATTTCAATGCAAGACACCCTACGAGACCACCCATCTCCCATGCTACAGTTAGCAAACTGCTTGCTAAGTCTCGTGAAACTGGTTCAGTGTTGGATTTGCCAAAATGTGGACGCATGAAAACTGTCACTAATGAACAAACATCAGTGGCTGTCCTAGCTTCATTCAGCAAGAGCCCACAGCGTATCACTCGCCGCATGTCACTGGAGAGTGGCATTAGTCGAACATCCCTTCGGCGGATATTAGCTACTCACAAATGGCACCCTTACAAACTCCAGCTACTGCAGCATCTCAACGAGGATGACCCAGATCGGCGCACACTCAATCTGCAGAATGGGCAAAACAAAAATTGGAACAAGACCCTCAGTTCACGCAGAAGATTTTGTTCAGTGATGAGGCAAACTTTTATGTGAATGGTGAAGTTAACAAACAAAACCACCGCTATTGGTCTGACACTAACCCACATTGGATAGATCCCTCCAAGACTGTTGGAACAAAAAAAGTGATGGTATGGTGTGATATATGGGGTAGAAAGATAGTGGGGCCATTCTTCATCAATGGAAACCTCAAGGCCACTGGATATTTGAAATTGCTACATGATGATGTGTTTCCCTCTTTATGCACTGAAGCTGGCACGTTCCCTGAGTTTTTCCAGCAAGTTGGTGCACCAGCACATTATGGGTGTCGGGTCCGAGCATTCCTAGATGAACAGTTTCCTGAAAAGTGGCCCCCCCAGTCGAATGGCCCCCAAGGTCTCCCGATCTGACCCCCTTAGACTTTTATCTTTGGGGTCATCTGAAGGCAATTGTCTATGGTGTGAAGATACGAGATGTGCGGCACCTGAAACTACGGATACTGGAAGCCTGTGCTGGCATTTCTCCTGCGGTGTTGCTATCAGTGTGCGAAGAGTGGGAGAAGAGGGTTGCATTGACAATCCATCACAATGGGCAGCACATTGAACACATTTTATAAGTGGTCAGAAACTTGTAAATAACTCATGAAAGAATAAAGTTACCAAGCACACCATTAAAACCAAGCACACCATTGTTTTTCTTGTGAAATTCCCAATGAGTTTGATGTGTCACATGACCCTCTTCCTATTGAAAAAACAAAAGTTGGATCCAAGATGGCCGACTTCTAAATGGCCACCATGGTCACCACCCATCTTGAAAAGTTTGCCCCCTCACATATACTAATGTGCCACAAACAGGACGTTAATATCACCAACCATTCCCATTTTATTAAGGTGTATCCATATAAATGGCCCACCCTGTACAGTCGTGGCCAAAAGTTTTGAGAATTACATAAATATTGGAAATTGGAAAAGTTGCTGCTTAAGTTTTTATAATAGCAATTTGCATATACTCCAGAATGTTATGAAGAGTGATCAAATGAATTGCATAGTCCATCTTTGACATGAAAATTAACGTAATCCCGAAAAAAAAACTTTCCACTGCATTTCATTGCTGTCATTAAAGGAGCTGCTGAGATAATTTCAGTAATCGTCTTGTTAACTCAGGTGAGAATGTTGACGAGCACAAGGCTGGAGATCATTATGTCAGGCTGATTGGGTTAGAATGGCAGACTTGACATGTTAAAAGGAGGGTGATGCTTGAAATCATTGTTCTTTCATTGGTAACCATGGAGACCTGCAAAGAAACGCGTGCAGCCATCATTGCGTTGCATAAAAATGGCTTCACAGGCAAGGATATTGTGGCTACTAAGATTGCACCTAAATCAACAATTTATAGGATCATCAAGAACTTCAAGGAAAGAGGTTCAATTCTTGTTAAGAAGGCTTCAGGGCGTCCAAGAAAGTCCAGCAAGCGCCAGGATCGTCTCCTAAAGAGGATTCAGCTGCGGGATCGGAGTGCCACCAGTGCAGAGCTGCTCAGGAATGGCAGCAGGCAGGTGTGAGCGCATCTGCACGCACAGTGAGGCCAAGACTTTTGGAAGATGGCCTGGTGTCAAGAAGGGCAGCAAAGAAGCCACTTCTCTCCAAAAAAAACATCAGGGACAGATTGATCTTCTGCAAAAAAGCACCGTGCCATAAGGCAAAAGTGATAACTAAGTGGCTCGGGGACCAAAACGTTGAAATTTTGTGTCCATGGCCTGGAAACTCCCCAGATCTTAATCCTATTGAGAACTTGTGGTCAATCCTCAAGAGGCGGGTGGACAAACAAAAACCCACTAATTCTGACAAACTCCAAGAAGTGATTATGAAAGAATGGGTTGCTATCAGTCAGGATTTGGCCCAGAAGTTGATTGAGAGCAGCCCAGTCGAATTGCAGAGGTCCTGAAAAAGAAGCGCCAACACTGCAAATACTGACTCTTTGCATAAATGTCATGTAATTGTCGATAAAAGCCTTTGAAACGTATGAAGTGCTTGTAATTATATTTCAGTACATCACAGAAACAACTGAAACAAAGATCTAAAAGCAGTTTAGCAGCAAACTTTGTGAAAACTAATATTTGTGTCATTCTCAAAACTTTTGGCCACGACTGTACACTCTGATACAGAGGAGTTCCACAATCCCCTGCCCGGTGTGTGAGGGAGTCACCGCGCACCGTGACATCTGTGAGCCCGCGGCGCGTCGCTCCTCCTCCTCCTGTGAGACTCGTCCAGCACCCTCAGGCCTCCTCTCATCACACAGCCAGGGGCGAACAAACAGAGCCAAGCACGCACGCACGCGCACACACACACACACACACACACGGGGAGAGGGATCAGCGCTGGGGGACTGGCCTTCCTCACGTATCTACTTGACCTCATGTTCGTCATCCCACATGCAGCAGATCTGGGGGCGGAGCTAATACTGAGCTCGTTTGATGATGTCATGCAATATCCTCCAGTCATGTCGGAGATTAATGCGTAGAATGGAAACCTGTCTCTTGGAGGACAAGTTTAACCTGCTAGCGCGCTAGTCACTGAGACCGTGATTGACATGGCAACATAGCGATTATAATGTTTAATTCAGATAAAGAAATAAAAGCTAATTAAATTAAATTAAATCGGTGACGTGTGAGCTAGCTCATTAGCATTTATCTAGCCTGTTAATGCTAAAGCTAATGCTAAGTGAGGGAGTCACGTAAGAGCTTTATTATAAAACACCAGCGTCACGCTGCGTCTCCGAGGTCACCCGAGGTCGTCTTCTCCCGCAGCGTTTCATTTGGCTAAGAGAGGTCCGTCACCTCGTCTCAGCCGCGCGCTAATCCAATGGACGGATGATTGATTCTGCGTTTCTCTGCAGTCACACGGCAATCAGGCTGAGTGGACTCGTCCTCACCGCCCGTCTCTGTCACCTGTCCATCACCGCCGTCTCTGTGGAAGAGGTGGGGCGGGGCAGCGAGGGCCGTTCCTCTCCGGCATGGAGCGTGCGTGCGTGCACGCGCGTCTGTGTGTGTGTGTGTGGAGCGTGGGTGAGCACTCATCACTTTAACCTTTTAAGAGTGGGACTTGTTACATCACAGTTTGCACATGAACAACGACAGAACATGAGTATACGGATAGATAGACGCAGCTGTGGTCACACACACACACCCACACACACATCATTAATAGAAGAAAACCCCAAGTGCACAACGTTTAATTTTGGCGGGTTTTCTGAAATCAAAATTCTACACACACACACACATTTAGATAATAACTCGGTGCTGTTAAAAATGCTAAAATATTATTTTTATTTGTCGAGCTCGAGGTCTGTCAACTTCCTGTTAGCGATGATGATGGACTCCAGCTGGTAGCTTCTCTGTGCAACATAAAAAGTGTGTGTGTGTGTGTGTGTGTGTGTGTGTGTGTGTGTGTGTGTGTGTGTGTGTGAGACAGCACTCACTGGGTTGAGTAACACACAGTACAGTGGGAAAGAGCTCAGCACAGATCTGAGAAGGAGCACGGCAGACTTACACACATCAGGAACATCTGTCCCAGATCAGCTCACTCTACTGTCCACTCTGAGTTACTGGACACAAACTGTCCTCCTCAGCTGAGAGGAAACTGGTTCTGATGGTCAGGAACAACCAAGGCACATGAACTGGAAGCTTCTGCAACACCAGTGTCTCCATTCAAACAGGTTTCACATTTCCATGGGCTGAAGGACGAGAACAAAGCTCCAGAATCCACAGCTTCACGCTCGAGTGCAGTTTACATCTCATCACATGGACAAAGGAGAAACGTCTTGTGGAGGAAAGTTCTGACCAGAGGTCTGTTTGGAGGTGTGAAGCACGGTGGTGGGAGCGTCACGCTGCTGGAGGAACTGGTGCACATCTCCCCGAGGTCTCCTCATCAGGAGTTCTGAGTTCACAGTCAGGCGACACCACAGTGGTCTTGTTCATCAGATCAAACTGGACCTCCAGACCATCGTCTCTATTCCAGATTCTACTGACTAGCGAAAGTTTCTGCCCCTCCCTGCTTCGTGTAATGGAAATTTCCAGACGCAGCCGAGCGTGAAGCTTGTAATTTATAAATAAGCTTTCAGGAAATAAATCATCGGCGGGATTCTCCGCTTTATCGGCTCGGATCTGTTATGAAAAGCCTCGACCTCGTTAACTCTGACCCCCCGACATCCCCCCCCCCGCCACTCCCTCCCCCCTCGTACACAGTGTCACGATAAGCAGGAAATTAAACAAATGGAGAGATTTACACTCCATACACTGTCGTTTAGCTCTCGCCTCATTATCTCAGCGTCTTTCTAGGAAAAAACGTTTACTTCCTGATTTGGTTTTCAGTTTGTTTTTCAGCAATAAAATGTCGTTCAGGCAGATGGAAACGTTTACTTTATGTAGTTTTTTTTTTTCAGGGGGAAAACAAGCCGATTTTTTTTAAATCAGCAAAAAATAATTTTTAATACTCTGTACTGTTCCTGTAGGCGTCTAGTGCACTAAACAGGGGCTGGAACCAACCCTCTGCTGTAGTGAGTGTGTGTAGTGAGTGTGTGTGTTACTGGGACGTCCTGATTTTGTGTTAAACACAGTTAAAATGGCTCAGACAATCAGACTCGAGATCACATGACGAGGTGAGGTCAGTTAGCATTAGCTAGCGTATAAGAGGCTGTGTCTCCATCCTTTACGTGATCTATAGACGCCTCCTGGTGCACTACACGCTCCGTTTGAAAATTGACCCGATCCTCATATTAGTTCCGGGTCAACATGGACGAGCTGCACAAAGGCTTTGTTTATTTTATTAACGTTTTTAAAAAAAAATTATGATTTTATTTTATTTCCTGTTCAGTCTGAGGTCATTTCCTGGAAGCGGTGCTGCTCGAGCTGCTGAACTGATTATAAAGTGAAGGCTGTAATAAACACAAATCAGCTGGCTGAAAGTAGGCCATGGGATCTTACACATGCTCATTTCAATATGTAAATTTTATGCAAATGTGAGTCAAATGCATTCCGGCAGGCCGATGGAGCGAGTGATCGTAAGTCGGAGAACAGAAGTCAGGGGCGGGGCCGCGGGGCGGGGCCACGGGTCAGCGCCATGTCTCTGAGACAGGAGGGGAGAGCGGGCTTAGTGACGACGTCATGGGACTGACTTCTGATTGGCTGGTGGGATGTATCTTTAGCTCCGCCCTCATGATCCATGTCATTTTCTATTCACTTATTATTATTATTATTATTATTTTTTTTTTTTTTAACAAATTGCTAGACTGACACACATCATGTACATTTGAAATATAATACATATTAACTATAAATATATAATAACATTGATAACAATAATACCAAAAAGTCTCTTAATATAAAAACAAGTTTCAAAAGAATGTCCTGTTTCTTCCTTCTGACCTCCATCTGATCCGCTGGTTGGTGCCGGTGCTGGGCCGAACCCGGTCCTGGGCACTGGGGCGGTGCCGGGAATGCTGTTGCAGTGTGTGTTGGGGTGTGTGTTGGGGTTCTGTGTTCACTCCTGAGTGAGAGTCTCAGTACAGACAGAGCTGTGGAGCGTCTCGTAGTAAACTGTAGGAGGCTCGCTGTTAAACTGTATGACTACAATTTGTGTGTATTTGTTTATGTGTGTGTGTATGCGTGTGTGTGTGCGTGTGTGTGTGCATTTTCCCCTGCTGTTTAAATGCCAGTGTTGTGTAGCCATGTGCCAAAAAGCAGTAAGCGCATTTAATCACACTTAATCCTGACAGTTGACGTGACCAATCTGTTCTTAAAATGAGTCTCTCTCTCTCTGTCTCTCTCTGTCTCTCTCTCACTCTTTTCTCTCTGTTCCTCCGTCTTTCACACTTCATCTCTCTCTCCTTATTCACTCTTTTTATAAAAAAAGAAATTCTTGGAAGTCCCCCCCCCCCCCCCGTCCCCCCTCCCACGCATGCTGATGGTGTGATGTTCTTCTCGCTCCGCTCCTGCGTTCACTCGCTTGCTCTGATCCGGTTTCGGCCGCTCTTTAGGCCACTCCTCCTCCTCCTCCTCCTCTTCCTCCTCCGCGGTGTGGATCTGCGAGGTCTCAGGTGGTTCCTCTCGGTTCCTCTCGGTTCCTCTCGGTTCCTGCTGTGTGCTGGAGGTCTACAGGAGTGTGTCAGATATTCTCGAGTGTGTTGATGGTGGTGCAGTGAGTCAGGGCGTGAGAGGTGTGTGTGTGTGTGTGTGTGTGTGTGTGTGTGTGTGTGTGTGGTGAGCATGTAGCAAGTGTGTTTTCTCTGAAAGTGATCTTGTTATGAACACTAAGAGTGGTCTAGATGGGTCAAGCCAGGCAGATGACCTGTTACTGTGTGTGTGTGTGTGTGTGTGTGTGTGTGTGTGTGTCACACACCCCCTTTGATCAGTTCTCTGTACACACACTCCTGAGGCTGTAGAACTGGGCTGCGTGGACACTCAAGTGCAGCAGTGACCTACATTCAGACACTAAAGCTTCCCTCAATCTGGAGCTTCACACACACACACACACACACACACACACACACACACACTCAGAGCTCAGGTTATTCCTGTACTGGTGTGTGAGTTTGTGTGTGTGTGGGGGGGTGTTTGATGTGTCGTGTCTTTACTCTTAATTTAATATTTATTTTAAAATCATGAGTCCCCCTCCCCCTCCCCCTGCTCTTCCTCCTCCTCTTCCTCAGACAGGACGTTATCCTGGAGCAGCCGTTCACTCTACACTCTGGTGCACTCCGGTGTCAGCATGCTCCTCTTTTTTTCTTTTTTTTTTCTAAAGTCTTTTGTCTGAGTGTGTATGGTGTATGGTGTGTGTGTGTGTGTGTGTGTGTGTGTGTGTGTGTGTGTGTGATTTTATCAGCAGCGGTGCCCCAGCGCTCACGTTCGTCCTTCTCGCTCTACATTCTCTGTGTATAAATAAACGTCTCCTCCTGAAGATCTGTCTGAAGCGACCTTGTCCTTACTCACAGATATTAACTCTCAACTCTCATCTCACTCCTCACCTCACTCAACGCCTCACTCCTCATCTTACATCTCATGGCACTTCTCATCTCACTCCTCACCTCAATTAACACATCACTTCTCACCTCACTCAACGCCTCACTCCTCATCTCACTCCTCTCTCTTCCAACCTCACCTCTCAGTCCTCACTCTTCAAATTAAAATTTTATTTGTCACATAGTGTACATGGTATAAACTCACACACAGCCATGTGATATGCAGTGAAATGTTTTAACAACCGCATCTCATCTAAGAAGTAAAAGAAAAATAGAGTATTTTAAATAAAGAATATGAAATAAGAATATAATAAAAAAGAAAAATAAGAATATGGAAGGAAAATATTCTTTAAAAAAAAGGAATATAAAAAAATAAATATGAAAATAATTTTAAAAAATGACCATATAGAAAATATATTTTTTAAAAATTCTGTAAAATTTACATTGTCTACAATTAATAAATAAAATTAAAAACTAGAATTGAGATGGAATTGAAGTGGAATGTCCAGTCATGAGCATAAGCAGCATCTTCACTCCTCACCTCTCACTCCTCACTCTTCACCTCTCACTCCTCTCACACTGTACATCTTCTCCTGTGGTTTGTCTCTCTTTATTCCCACAGTGATTTGCACATAAATCAGCATAATGTGTGTTTTTTTTCTTTACCTTTTATGTAAGTTTTGTGATGTTGTGTGTGTGTGTTTTTCCTCGGTGGTGTTTATTGGAACAGTGTAATCAGGGCTTTGCTACATAGCGCTTCACTCTTGGTGCACTCTTAGTCTGGATGTGTGTGAGCACGACGTGGCCGGGCCGGAACCACTTCACTTCAGCGTGATGTGAGGTCACAGCTCGTACCTTTAAACCTCGTTCACACTAAGTGAAAGTGAAGATGGAGCTGCAGAGCGGTCACACGTCGTATCTGGGACAGTCAGAGGATGGAGTGTGTGTGTGGGCGTGTGTGTGGGCGCTAACGCCTCACTCTGTCCTGATAAACCGCTTCAGTCCTGCAGTGGAACACGACACACACGCACACGTACACACACGCGCGTTCACCGGTATCATTTGTGGCTCAGACCACACCAGGCACATAGGCCACACCCCCTCACGGACCACATCAACACATAGGCCACGCCTCCTTCCCAGACTGCACTGGGACATAGGCCACGCCTCCTCCTCCTGCACTGACCTATAGATGTGAGCAGCTCTGAGTAGGCGTGGATCAGAACCATAGATCAGACTGTGGGAGTGTCTTTCTCTCCTTTTATGGAAGTCATCAAATAAAAAGTTGAACTTTATTAGCATTCAGCAGCAGCTAGTTAGCAGAGCTAACGTATTCTGATGCTTTACTGTTTCTAACATTTGTAGGCTAGCATGCTGATCTGAGTGACTACTAAAACACTTAAAGGGCGTGTCTTTGTCTTGCACACACACACACACACACACAGGCACAGCTTGTTGAAAGACTTTTAAAAGTTTTTTGTTTATTCGTGGAGACTTTGTGCTAATTGCACGGTTGTTAATTGCGCCTTTAGCGTGTCTGACTGGAGCTCGCTGCCTGAGCTGACGTGTGGTGATTATCTGACCGCCGCGCCGTTTGCTCACACTGACAGTCTGAGGTGGTGGTGGTGGTGGTGGTGATGTCACTTCCTCTCCTTCTGTTCCCTCTGAATGTAGAGGAACTGGCGATGAGCTCACAGCAGACCGAGGAGACCCAAGATTTAAGAAGTGTAAGAGTGTGTGCGTGCGTGTGTGCGTGTGCGTGTATGCGCGTGTGTGTGTGGAAGGGAATCATGTACCCGATCAAGCCACCTCCGCATTGGCCTTCAGCGGTTAGCGCTGGGGATAGCGACAGAGGGACAAAGAGAGATGGAGGGGGGTAGAGGGGGATGGGGGGGGATTAGCGTGCGCGGGCTGACTCATAATAAGCACCATGCTGACGGATTGCGACTCCCAGAAGCTCCTCGATTAGCCGCTGCGCCTCAGTAAACCACCACAGTCTCTGAGTCACGGCTAAACACCCCTCACGCTCGCGTCGCCCTCACTCAACGCTCTGATGCTAAATGGACAGGTTTTTGGGTGCTAACCCCCTTCAACCCCCCCCCCTCCCCCCAATACCAGCATAGCTCACTGATTAGCAGCAAGGTCAAGCAGGTCACTGCCACATGAGAGAAAATGATTATATTATCAGTAATGTAGCAACTGGGCTAGCTTTATGCTAGTTAACTAACATAGAATCCAAACATTTCTAGCAACTATCTTGTTTTGAAACGCTACATTTGCTAAATTGTGTTTACACAAAACCTGCTTCTTAGCTAATCATTACTATGCTAGCACACTAGCTTGCTCCAGTTAACTTGTAAATCAATAACTTTCACTGTTCGTGCGGTATAGACGAAGCTAGCTCACTTGCTAATCGTCATGATGATGATGAATCGAGCTAGGCTATGGCTAAGCTAAGCAGAGGAAAGTTACAGTATTAGCATGAAATCTAGATGAATAGCGTAAGACTTTCACTTAATCACGTCACAAGCTAGAAGTTTCTCTCAGGAATGTGGTGAAGTGAGGAGCGCTGGAGAGCGGGATGTGAACGCGGTGGAGCTAGCATACGTGCTGCGCTAGTCACGCAGCGTATGTAACTAGCATAAGATCTAGCATAAAGAGCTCTGGTTTCAGTTGTAGCTTGAAGATTCTGAAACGTGGTGTTCACCAGCACATCACCGACGAGTGTACTGAAACACACACAGACACACACACACACACACACACACACACACACACACAGTTACCCTTCTGATGTGCCCAGGCTGCATGTGTTTGACGTGCTCGCACCTCTGCGTGTGATCTGACTGTGCAGATTTTTTTCCGTGAGAGCAGCCGGTGCGTTACATAACCCTGAGCTCGCGCTCACTCTGGACGCTGTAGTACCTCAGACCTGTCGCAAGCTGGCTCAGGACTCTTCAACTTTATTTATTCTTTTAAATTCATCTGCAGACAGGCTGGAGTCCTGCGTAAGGTGATGAGAAAAGAGTGGAGTCTCTCACACACACACACACACACAAACACAATGGCATCAACTGCTAGGTGTTTTTCCAAAAGAATAAGTGAGCAGTTGAATGAGTGACAGAGGTGAGGGTGAGGGTGAGGATGATGAGGATGTGGATGATGGTGATAGAAGTGAAGATGATGATGATGGTGATGAAGATGACATTGGCTCAGCACTACAGGTGGAATGCTGTTAACTTCCCATGATGCATTAGGGCTGGGTGATGTAATGAAACTCTATTGGTATCCGTCACAAGACGTTTCATAAAGTTACATTTCTGCCTTTAATCTTCAATCTTGTACGATATGATTATGTTTATTTAATAAAATGGATGTATGTTCCAGTTGGTTGTTCTATATTTATTAGTTTCAGTAATGAACTGAGCGCTGTGTGTGCGATGTCGGTCTGCAGCGCTTTAAGATGGCTGCCTCGCCAGCGCCGGGCGTGAGCGCGGTGATCCGGCGCTCCGTCCCGCAGGAGGAGGTGATGAGTGAGTGTTCGTGGTCCATGTTAACGTGTATCATGTTCCTGATGTTTGTGCTCCCTCTCTCTCTCTCGCTCTCTCTCGCTCGCTCCAGCCGCACTAACCCACGTCCCGATGCCTTACATAACCGTGGCAGTGTGGAGGCGTCGAGGCCCGTAATCTCTCTCTCAGCGCTCTGATTCATGTGAGGACGCCGAGGCTGCGAGCTGATTGTACTACAGCAGTCGCTGCTGACTTTCTGCTTTTTTTCTTTTCTTTTTTTTTTTTTCCTCTCGGAAACTTTGGCCCTGCACCAGGCGCGCTCAGCGGGAACACCTCCGCTCGTAATCTGAGGATTAGGAGTTTAATCCTGGTCTGTAACACAGGTGGAGAGTGTATTCAGGGCCGCCGCGCGCCCTTCTGCCGCTCCGTGGCTAGAACCGGATCGCAGGGTCCACTTCAGCCCGGGACACGTGTCGCACCGTGGTGACGTGGGCCGTACCGAGCGCTCCGAGCGCGGGACATGTGACGCTCGTTAAGAGCAGCAGATTTGTTGCTGTTTATCAGATGAACCTCGTTTCAGCTCTCAGAATGACTCACGCATTTGGACGACGTTTCACACAACGCACGAAGCCAGGACTCACACACTCGCTGTGAAGCTCCAACCTCTGCGCAAAGCGTTTCATACCATTTTTATTTACACCACAGCGCTGCCGAGTCCTGCGCTCCGATTGGTCAGAAGGTGTTGATTAATTCCCTCTAACAGCAGCTCTGACAGCAGCGCAGGTCCACATTAATTAATTAATTAATTAATTAATAGATTATGGTTTCCGTAGTAACAGTTCGTTCACAGGGACGTGTGCGGATTGTAGCGTTAGTGGAAGGAGTCTCCGGTACCAGGAGCAGCAAGTCATCATTTTAAAGTGGACCTGGTGTGAAGTGAGGAGTGTGTGTGCGCGCGCACAAAGGTGGCATCAGAGTCTAATTTAACGCCTGTATGCTGCTTTAATTCGTCTTAAAGCTTCTTCTTGCTCACATTATCACAGCGCCGTCTCCAGGAGGCGACCTTGAAGAGCAGAACCGATCGATTGGGCACGAAGAGAAACGAGAGAGAGAGAGAGAGAGAGCACCCCGACTCAGCAGAAGTGCTGTTTAAATGTGTGTGTGTGTCCTCTAAAAGGACGACCTTGACTCTCTGCAGAAATGAGTTTATTGTGTGAGCTGTAGAATAGCACAGGAGCTTCGAGCAGACACAGGAGTGAGGATCAGGTTTTAGCCTCACAGCGTTACAGGGCGTGTCCCGGGTCCGAGGGCAGCGCGGCGAACACGGTGGACCGGGCCGGAGTGTTTGTTTAGCCCACATTACTGTCCTCTTTGGCCCAACTAGGACATCATCTCTCTCAGGAAACACACACACACACTCCGCATTCTTCACTCCATTTATTACACTGTTGTTTCATTTCTCTCTCTTGCTAAACCCCTTGATCATATTCACACACACACACACACACACACACACACACACACTCTAACACTAGCGTATAAACTAACCTCTAAAAGTTCAGATGAGGAGGATTGATGCTGTAATGAATCATTAAAATAAATCTGAATCAGATATGATTATCAGACTAATTGTGTACAATATATTTCTTATAGCTTGTGTTGTATTTAACAGTAATTAGCACAATAATAATAATAATAATAATTTCAGGATTACACACCAGTTTAGTGATTGTGAGTCATTTGTAATTGACTCGCCTGAATTGATTCACAAGCATGAATGAATTAAAAGCTTGTTTTTTTTTTTTTTGCTGTAAATACTAAAATATTCACCGTCGGAGAATTTACAAACCCGTACATTCATGTGGTGTGCGTTCAAGTCAAACCGGGACTTTTTCTGACATGGGGAATGGAGGCGTAGAAGTGATTGACATTTACAGAAGACGTCAAGTACAGTACAGTGATGAGACTCTTAGCCGCGGTAGATCGTTTTAGCGGAGCCACGTGCAGTCGTTCACGTGACCATTGAGCGGGTGGAACGCCTGATCACTGAAAATCGACACACGTTACAGGAACTCAGCTGAGAGTAATCGCCTCGTCCCCTATACTGTCCCGACCTCGCTCCCAGACTTTTCCACATGTTTGGGACAGTACAGGCAGGCCAGTCACGGTTCTTTGATGGTGTCCAAGCACTAGTGAGACACTGGGATAAGTGCATTAGTGTATCAGGGGATTATATAGAGACATAAAGGGAGTGTTTACTCTCAGAATTGTGTTCTGTTATTCTGTACTGTTATATAAAGTCCCGCATTGACTCGAACGTCATTGTTACTGATGCTGAAGTGCCAACTATCACACGCTGGTTCGATCCGCACCTGGGACGTCCTGCAGAACACGGGGCGAGTTGGACGGTCTGTCTCACGTCAGGTGTGTAGAGACATTAACGAGGGAAGACTCAGAACAGCTGGGACACGGCGTAGTCAGAGTAACACATCCGTCACATCTGTCGTGGTTTGAGACGCAGGCTTTGAGGGAAGCGTTTGGGGGGGGCGATGGGCGGACAGGTGAAAGTCTCTTTACTCTTAAATGGGATTCGAACCCCAGTTGTGTGAGGTGTTTCTCAGGTGGAAGCAAATCAAAAGCATCATCAGTATTAAAATATAAAATCAAATAAAACTGTACAGTTCTATCTGTGTAAACATTATTTATCTCACAGTGAAATATTGTGTGTGTGTGTTTTATTTTTCTGCTCCAGGCAGAGGATGTTATTTGCACATTGCTGTGTATTGACACTGTGTGTGTGTGTGTGTGAGAGAGACTCTTTGATTAGGGTCTACCTTTATATATACTGTATATATTCGAACAGGAAGTGACACGTGTGTTTACAGCGCTGTAGCTCGAGCGCGTTCCATCTGCGCGGTGTGTTTATAGTCAGAGCTCTGCATTATTGATGATGATCTCCGAGCCGTAAGACACGACATCATGCCGTCTGCTGCCAGTGGGATTCCCGCGTGTGACGTGTCGAGCCTCGGCTCAGCCGCTGCTTTCCATAATGTGGAGGCGAAAAATACTAACGGCATTTGTTTGTCAAATACACCGCAGACACACACACACACACACACACACACACACACACACACAAATGGGGCAGACGCAGGGGCGTGGCCTCACCTCGCTCCGACCTCCAGGTCTCCCTCGGCTCCTCAGGTGTCTGAATGTTTAAAGGTCAGCTCCCGCTGCGTGTGTGTGTGTGTGTGTTTGTGTGTGAAGGAGCAGCACAGAGCTGAAGGATCTCCTCGAGGAACCCGTCCGCTATGAGGTTGATCACAAACATCCTCACCCCGTCACTCTGCTCGTGGACATGACCCCATGACCTGCTGGCTCTTGAGGAGGAACCGGAGAGCCTCAGAACATCTCCAGGCTCCTCCTGGATCAGGCTTCATCTCAGACAGTGATTATTCTCACAGGGTTTAAATTATTACACACTACTGAAGTTATAGATCTAATAAACACAGAGACACTGAGTGTTTAAACCCTCAAGTCTTGTTCAAAGCTAGAATCTGTTTCTCCTCCCTGCCGTCTGCACCACACTCCAGTCCTGTAGGGGGCAGTGTTGCAGCAACACACAGGAAAAAGCTTCATTACATCCGCTAGTGACTGGAAATAAGGGTTCAGGTCGTGTGTGTGTGTGTGTGTGTCTTCAACATGCTCGATTCTCACTTTATGCACTTTCACCTTAAGGTATGCAAAGTGTTTAGGTGTGTGTGTGTGTGTGTGTGTGAGTGTGTGTGTTCACAGTGATGGACAGGAGGCAGATTTAGTGTTGCACGAATCCTGCACGTTGCTATTAACAACCTCTGACTCATCTACCTGCATTACACACACACACACACACAGCATTGAATTCTCAGAGCACTCAACACACACCCACAAACCCATTTGCACCCACACACACTCCAAAAAACGAACAACCTTTCTCACTGAGGTTGTGGCTTTTGGGAGTGTGGAAAACACACACACATACACACACACAGTAGAAAGGTTGTCCACATCTCAGTGTTGTGTAATAATGGATGGTTGTGCAGCTGGAGCTTGAAGGGTCTCGGGGGAGAGCTTTCACACACACACACACACACACACACACACACACACACACACACACACACAAAATGCAAAGGAAAATCCCATACACTGCAGTCATGGTGTGTGTGTGTGTGTGTGTGTGTGTGTGTGTGTGTGTGTGTGTGTGTGTGTGATTTCTATGAATGGAAATGCGGAGGTGGATCCCCGGATTTGATGGCAATTTGCGTCTTTTCTCTGCCCCCCCTTCCCTCTTTCACCCCTCCTTATTTATCCTTCATCTGTTCATCAGCACTCGTCTGTGTGAAGCTCGGTCTAATTGATCTCACACACACACACACACACACTGATGGTCATGAAGGACTGAGAAAAGATGTGAATAAGAAGAAAAGAAAACTTTTGTTCAGTTTCCTGTTTTCAGCAACTCGTACAATAGTTTGATGTCTGAGGCTCCGCCCACTTTTGTCTGGTCTGTGTTTTTCCGCGTGTCTGCACAGAGTGGAGTTGTTTCTCAAATAAAATTTTTGGAACACTATTGTGTGGAGAAACAAATGAATATGATTAGTGTTTGTGATTAGTGCATGATTAGTGCAGTGTAATTAGTTTGGTGTGTGTGATTAGTGTGTGATTAGTTTGGTGTGTGTGTGATTAGTTTAGTGTGTGTGATTAGTTTGGTGTGTGTGATTAGTGTGTGTAATTAGTTTGGTGTGTGTGATTAGTTTGGTGTGTGTGATTAGTGTGTGATTAGTTTGGTGTGTGTGATTAGTGTGTGATTAGTTTGGTGTGTGTGATTAGTGTGTGATTAGTCTGGTGTGTGTGTGATTAGTTTAGTGTGTGTGATTAGTTTGGTGTGTGTGATTAGTGTGTGTAATTAGTTTGGTGTGTGTGATTAGTTTGGTGTGTGTGATTAGTGTGTGATTAGTTTGGTGTGTGTGATTAGTGTGTGATTAGTTTGGTGCGTGTGATTAGTGTGTGTGATTAGTCTGGTGTGTGTGATTAGTGTGTGTGATTAGTTTGGTGTGTGTGATTAGTTTGGTGTGTGTAATTAGTTTGGTGTGTGTGATTAGTGTGTGTAATTAGTTTGGTGTGTGTGATTAGTTTGGTGTGTGTGATTAGTGTGTGATTAGTTTGGTGTGTGTGATTAGTATGTGATTAGTTTGGTGTGTGTGATTAGTGTGTGTAATTAGTTTGGTGTGTGATTAGTGTGTAATTAGTTTGGTGTATGTGATTAGTGTGTGTGATTAGTTTGGTGTGTGTAATTAGTTTGGTGTGTGTGATTAGTTTGGTGTGTGTGATTAGTGTGTGTAATTAGTTTGGTGTGTGTGATTAGTTTGGTGTGTGTGATTAGTTTGGTGTGTGTGATTAGTGTGTGTTTAGTTTGGTGTGTGTGATTAGTGTGTGTGATTAATTTGGTGTGTGTGATTAGTTTGGTGTGTGTGATTCGTGTGTGATTAGTTTGGTGTGTGTGATTAGTGTGTGTTGTGAACACACTAGTGCTGGGTTTATCAGCCCAGGTGGTTCCTGTTCAGTATGCGGTTGTTTGATAGCGGTTGTAGCTTCAGCCAGAAGACCGTCAGTGTGCTGCTGTTCTTCCGCTGTCCTCCTCTTGAGCTGATGAACTGAAAGCGGAGAGGTTGAGGTTTGGCGTGACGCGGAAAACATCTGGCAACCCCCGTCTTTACACTTCCAAATGTGTGTGTTGGATGTTAACGCATCTGCTGTGTGTGTGTGTGTGTGTGTGTGTGTGTGTGTGTGGACGTGGGCATTTTCTCCTCTCTTGGTTCTACACATCTAGAGCAGGCTGTCATTGGGGTGTCCTTGAGACACAGCGTTCCACTTTCCTGTCCGCGAGAGCAGCTGCCGTGTGTTTGTGTGTGTGTGGAAAGACCTGCTCTAATTTCCAATACCCATAGTTCTTTGACTTGGACATCAGCATGTTTTCTCCTGCTGCTGCACCGTCGCTATGGTTTGTTGTCATAGTTACATCGCCATGGTTACGAGCATCATCCGTCAGTGGCCTCGCATTGCTACGGAGAGAGGAGCCGTATCAGCGGGGGGAGGGGGGGGGATGTGACAGTGATGACATGCAACGCCATGCTGTGTGTGACACTGAGAGAGAGTGTGTGTGTGTGTGTGTGTGTGTCTTTGCAGACAAACACACAAAATAATACAGACTAACATGTGTATGTGCAAAGGAACCTCAGCAGTATGTGCAAAGGAACACACACACACTCACACACACACACACACACGCATGTGACACACATGAGACTCAATAATACACACTACACAATCAAAACCACCATCATGTATTTGACTGACATGAGCACTTTGACTGATTCTTACACGTACATATGAACACACTCAAGCACACACACACACAGTAAGATGAAATAACTCACACACAATCACTTTTAGATAAACACACACACACACTGAAAGATGTTTACACAGTGTTTCAGCTCAGTGAAGCTTTTCATTGTTGTTCTGTAACAGAGTGTTTGAGACATTAATAATCTGCATCTTCACCACAATCAGCATTGTGACACACACACACACACACGCACACACACACACACACACACACAAACACACATCTTTTCCATATGTACCATTTATTTTACTTTTACTTTGACACCTAATTTGCTACAATTGTCTTACCTTCCTTTCTGTTGTATTAACACACATGAACACACACATGAAAACACACACACGTGAACACACACTCACACACTCGTCACGTCTCAGCTGATCAACTGGATTTAAGATGAACGTCCAAACTGTTATTTCATTCTCTCTCTCTCTCTCTCTCTCTTGTCCAATCCCCCGCCCCGCCCCGCCCCTTCTCTCTCGTACAGTAACTGCCCGTTCCCGCTGGCGGCGGGTTTGGCCCGCGGCACGGCTGACAGCGTCCTACAGACCGATCTCTCCAGCTGCCACGTCATCAAGACCGCAGAGGACGGCACAGAGACTGAAACCGTTCCCCGTACGTTTCCACTCTTTACTCAACACCGTGTCTCCTCGAACCCTCACACACACCTCAACTCCAGTATTAACTTCTTCTTCTGTCACGCTGAAATCACTTCACTGCCTATTACAGCAGCTCCAGCTTCCACTTTCCTCTGGATTTAATAATAATAATAATAATAATGATAATGAGGTATGAGAGTTAAAGAGTTTATAGAAGGAGTTAATAATAATCTACTGATCTTTACTGTAATGAGTGATATTATTATTATTATTATTATTATTATTATTATTATGATTATTATTATTTGAGGTTGAAGTCCACGTCCATGTCTGTGTGTCTCTCTGTACAGCAGAACTCTCTGTCTAACTTATTAATACACAGAAATCACATTCTGTAAGGTCGAGTATCTGACGCCTTGTTTACACTAAGTTGTACTTCTTTGGTGCTCAGACAAATACACTCGCTGTTCAGTAATCGGAGAGAGAATCACAGATGAGAAATGGAAAAAGTCGATCAGATAAAGATGAAGTTTTGTCTTAAAACGACTCCGGCGTGTTAAAATTCACTTATACCACTTCAGCGCTGTTATTTCAGCCAAAGTGAGAATATGAACTAATCCCAGTCAAAATATTCACTTTATCTTTTCTCATTAATATCTATTGCTGCAGGTGTTTGTTTACATTGAGACAGAAGCGCATTAGTAGATTATTTTAAAGTAGATGATTAAATCCCACACATAACTGTTCATAACATCACTTTTACTCCACATTGTGATTTCACTGATGGTGCAGATTAAACTTCAGCCAGAGATCTGAGGACTGCAGAAGGATGGTGGTACATGGGGTCACACCCAGGTTCTCTGTCCCTACTTATTTTGTATATCGGTTCGACCACATGTTGTTTCTATGGCAGTTACTTAAGAGGTCGAGTTGCCAGCTCAACTCCACAAAGGCCACAAAGCTAAACACTCCGCCACCGTGGATAAATTCTGAAGATCCGGGGTTAGTACAAGTCTGTACAAGTCTGTTTGTGAAAGTCAAAGCGTAAAAGCAGTAGACACACACGTGGCTGTAACGCACACCGAGTCCCCCAGAGGGCGCCGCTCCGGTTCGACATTGCCTTTGACATTTCTGGGTATTTCCAAGGACACCCGTGACCCAGAAGCTGAGGATTTTAGGTCTTGGAGAGACTCGAGCAGGGAGAGACGCTCGTGTCCTGCCTCCGCGCTGCACTCGGCTGCCGCGCGACGTGAATGTAGGCCACTGTGCTCGGCTGAAAGTCTCCCGTTCGACTGCAGAATCAGGTCACGTTCCAACTTAACTCTGGCCTGAATTGCTTTCTTAACTTTTCTATCCGAATGGAAATGGCAGAGGAATTGGACGCGGGGACGACTGAGAAACGCTCCAGACCGACGAATTAGAGGAGAGATCAAACATCTGGCCTTCAGATTTACACTCGCCTTCAGCTGTGTGTGTACAGTGTGTGTCCTGGCTGTAGACTCCAGCGCGGCTCTGAGGAGCTGATGAGTGAGAGGGACACCAGCAGATGGTGTGTGAGGTCTGAAGAGCTGTTAGATGATCCGGTGTTCCCTGGAGGCCGCGCCCTTATCCGCGCATCAGCCGGGGAGTCACATCATGTCTCAACTTCTACACCCTCGTGTCACCTCACACGGACTTGTGCCTGGAGTGAGACAGTTGCATTGTGTAAACGTTCCTCCCCAGTAGAGCTGTGAGTCTCAGACAGAACGTCCAGTGGATTTTTCTGCGATTTGAATGGCTTCAGCAGCTCTGATGTTTCATGTCTGATTTGTCTCCAGCAGTTTTATTATTATTACAGAGGTCTAGTAGTTTTTAACACTTTAAACTCTGTGAGAATTAAACACTGACGCACTGAGTCATGAGTGTTTAAACGTCACCTCTTTTTTAAAAACAGAATCTTTTTTTTTTTCCTGTCGATCTTCTGCTCCACATTCTCATCCTGTAGGTGGCAGTATTACACCAGGCGCTCATAAACGAAAAAACACGAGTATTTGCAGGAGGACGCAGGTTGTCTTTCCTGTAGACGCTGCGGTATATTTCTGAGGAACTCAACAGTCTTACACTCTTTACCTTTTCTAAGTTTATGTAACTAACTTTAAAAAGTGTGAATCGATTTGACTGAATTGAAAAGTGACTCACTGAATCAGTTAATCGAATCAATCAACAAGGGACGGACGATGAGACGGCGCTCTGGTGCTCAGTGCGGTCCGAGTCCCAGGAGCTTGAACATGATGAAGTCTCTCCTGCAATGAAGAGGCTTTTCAGAGGATGTTAAAGTGTACAAAGGTTCAGAGATCACCTGTGTGTGTGTGTGTGTGTGTGTGTGTGTGTGTGTCTGCACTCGGCAAGTGTTCTGTCCAAGCACATAGACAGGATGTGAAACAGTGAGATCAGACCCTGAGCCATGGACTTGGACCAGGACTAAGATCAGAGCTGTTGCTCAGTTTGTTTGTTTTTAATTATTTATGTAAAATTATAAACATTAAATGCTATAAAATTGATGTATTCCATAAAAATGTAACTCGGCTGTTATAGAAACTACAAACCGCTTCCGTCTCCTGCTGATTCTCATGTTTTGTGAGATCATCGCTGGTTTTTCTTCTTTTTCTTTTCTTTATCAGCGGTTAGTGCGATACTGACCCCTGCTGGTCTGGAGTGTGGAGCAGAAAATTAACTAAACGTTCACCGTTTTGTATGAGAAGTGACATTTAAACACTCCTTCATCACACGTGTTTATTAGATACTTTCAGTAGTTTTCAATACTTTAAACCCGTGAGTGACGCCCCGGACTAGAGAAATCAAATTCAGATTTTCTTCGTCACGTACAAAACCACACACAGTCTGAGCAGTGAAGCGCGTGTACCGCTGTCTGTGACACGAAACAGAAAGATTACACTAGACAGGAAACTGTTACACTAGAACATAGAATTAAATGAAAGAAAATGTGAGATGGAAACTAGACTACAAAATAAAATAGAACTTTAAATCACACAGGGACAGAAAGTACAGAGTGAAGTCTAACAATATTACAGCATCCGTCACAAGAGTCAGAACAGAGTGTGAGTGTAACGCTGTGTCCATGGTCCTGAGAGCCAGACTTCATCTGTGTGTGTGTGTGTGTGTGTGTGTGTGTGTGTGTGTGTGCACTGTTCTTAAAGTTTAAAGTTGATGTACTGTGTTTATGTAGAGTAGGTCTCTCCCCCTCGGCGCCTGACCCCCCCAACCTGATTCCTGAAGCAAGCACACCTTGGTGTAAACTTCAGTCTGAAACACCAGGAGGTGGGGGAATGGACCTGCAGACGGACAGACAGACGGACAGACAGACGTCTGGCCCAGGGCGTCTGTTCTCCAGCACAGACCTGACACCAGAGATTAAATATAGCCTGCGCCTACAGAGATGAGGAGGGGCGCAGCGTCTATGTAACCACTGAACAATCACACGTTACATAACCTGACACACACACACACACACACGCACACACACAGAAACAGTGCTGCGGTACATTAAAGCTCCGCCACGTCAGTGACATTTCTCACTTTATCAACAACGTGACTGAGAGGTGGAGCAGGACGGTGTGTCCCCGAGCTCCGCCCGCGAGCCTGATCTATACTGAGACATGTGATCACGACTCTGTCTGTCAGATCAGACCTGCGTGTGATGAGATCAGACTGTGTCTAATCTCTCTCTCTCTCTCCACACGCACCTGAGAAATAACTGATCATTTAGCAGATATTTGAAGTTTTAACAGAACACATTTGCTCTCGAGTGTTACGGTGTAATGTGTGTGTGTGTGTGTGTGTGTGTGCTCGTTAAACACAGCGGCTGGAAGACAAAAGAACAAGCTTCTCTCACTTTCTCTCACCCTGTCTGTCTCTGTCTCTCTCTGCAGATGTCCTCTTTTGCTCGTGTCCTCAATTCGCACATTTGAGCGCACACACACACACACACACACACACACAGACACACTTTTCTCTCTTCTCAGCCTTTTTGAACTTTGGTGTGATCCTTCACAGGCTACAACTGTGTCTCTAGATTTTTTTTAGGAATTTTACAAGGAACATGTGTGTGTGTGTGTGTTTTTCCCTATGCAGAGCTGATCGACGCAGTGAAATTGGCGCGTCTGGTCTTTAATAAGCTGTGTGAGACGTGCTGCGTGTGGCTGAAGGGTTTCCCGCCGCGGCGCCGCTCTCAGACGTACTACGAGACGTCCATCCATGCCATCAAAAACATGCGGCGCAAGATGGAGGACAGGCACGTCATCATCCCCGACTTTAACATGCTCTTCAACCTGCAGGTAACACACACACACACACATACACACACACGCCCGCAGTGAAGTCTGCACATTAACCCAGTCCCCTCAAGTTTGATTGGTGTGTTTCTGCATGCAGTCATGTAACTGTAACCTGCACAGACGTCACCTTCAGTTCCGTCATCACTTCTACACGCACACACACCAGGCGTGTTCACTCGCTCACCGTCGCTCCACGTTCATCAAGACCTCAGCAGCTCATACCTCACCCTGAACTCTCGAGCGGGTGGAGGATGAAGGGCATGTGCATGTGCGCGCTCCTCCGGCCCTGACGCTGAGTGTATTATCTCCTGATAAAGCTCTGTGTGTTCAGCGGTAATCTCTTGGAATTGGATCAATAAAGCGTTTGTGTGTAAACGTGCGGCCGGGTTTTGGCGCTAAAGAGCTAAAGAGCAGAAACACGGAAACACTCTGTCTATCAGACGTAACCCGAGCTGCAGCTAAAGAGAGAGAAATCGATATTCATAACACACTGCTGAGAGAGAAAGAGAGAGAGAGACGAGAGAGACGAAAGAGAGAGGGAGAGACTTACGGAGAGAGAGACAGAGAAATGGTTTGGAAGTTCGAAGGGTTGAAAACGTTTATTAGAGCATAAATCTATCGCATCCAGGAGGGGGGTACTTACTTTTAAACTGATATTTATAATCTGTAAATGAATAAGACTTTTGCACTCAGCTGTACTGGTGTGTGTGTGTGTGTGTGTGTGATTACAGTACCTCGTGGTGTTTCTCTCTAAAGCCACATAATGACTCGTAATCTGTCGCTAATTAAATCTGATTTAAAGCCGAGCGCTTTATTTATTCGCTCATCACACGGCTGACGTCCCTCCAGTGTTTATTATAATAACAAGAGAATGGGACGCACTAGTGTGTGTGTGTGTGTGTGTGTGTGTGTGTTATAATGGTATAAATGCACTGAGTGTTGCAGGTGAAATAGACTTGAGGTTCGTGTTACAGTTTAATTAATCACCGTTAAAACATCGTCTCTCCACACAGCGTCACACCCCACAAACTACAGCGTCAGACCCCACAAACTACACCGTCACACCCCACAAACTACACCATCACACCCCACAAACTTCAGGGTCACATAAACCACACCGTCACACCCCACAAACTTCAGGGTCACATAAACCACACCGTCACACTCCACAAACTACACTGTCACACCCCACAAACTACACCCTAAAAACTACAGCGTCAGACTCCACAAACTACAGCATCAGACCCCACAAACTACACCGTCACATCCCACAAACTACAGGGTCACATAAACCACACCGTCACACCCCACAAACTACACCGTCACACCCCACAAACTACACCCCACAAACTACAGCGTCAGACCCCACAAACTACACCGTCACACCCCACAAACTACACCGTCACATCCCACAAACTACAGGGTCACATAAACCACACCGTCACACCCCACAAACTACACCGTCACACCCCACAAACTACACCTCACAAACTACAGCGTCAGACCCCACAAACTACACCGTCACACCCCACAAACTACACCATCACACCTCACAAACTTCAGGGTCACATAAACCACACCGTCACACCCCACAAACTTCAGGGTCACATAAACCACACCGTCACACCCCACAAACTACACTGTCACACCCCACAAACTACACCCCAAAAACTACAGCGTCAGACTCCACAAACTACAGCATCAGAGCCCACAAACTACACCGTCACATCCCACAAACTACAGGGTAACATAAACCACACTGTCACACCCCACAAACTACACCGTCACATCCCACAAACTACAGGGTCACATAAACCACACCGTCACACCCCACAAACTACACCGTCACATCCCACAATCTACAGGGTCACATAAACCACACCGTCACACCCCACAAACTACACCGTCACACCCCACAAACTACACTCCACAAACTACAGCGTCAGACCCCACAAACTACACCGTCACACCCCACAAACTACAGGGTCACATAAACCACACTGTCACACACCACAAACTACACCCCAAAAACTACAGCGTCAGACTCCACAAACTACACTGTCACATAAACTACAGCGTCACACCCCACAAACTACAGTCACACCCCATAAACTATAGAGTCACACCCCACAAACCACAGCGTCACACCCCACAAACCACACCGTCACACCCTACAAACTACACCGTCACATAAACTACATCATCACACCCAACAAACTACAGCGTCAGACCCCACAAACTGCACCGTCATACCCCATAAACTACAGAGTCACACCCCACAAACTACACCGTCACACCCCACAAACTACACACCAAAAACTACAGCGTCAGACTCCACAAACTACAGCATCAGACCCCACAAACTACACCGTCACATCCCACAAACTACAGGGTCACATAAACCACACCGTCACACCCCACAAACTACACCGTCACACCCCACAAACTACACCCCACAAACTACAGCGTCAGACCCCACAAACTACACCGTCACACCCCACAAACTACACCCCAAAAACTACAGCGTCAGACTCCACAAACTACAGCATCAGAGCCCACAAACTACACCGTCACATCCCACAAACTACAGGGTCACATAAACCACACTGTCACACCCCACAAACTACACCGTCACATCCCACAAACTACAGGGACACATAAACCACACCGTCACACCCCACAAACTACACCGTCACATCCCACAATCTACAGGGTCACATAAACCACACCGTCACACCCCACAAACTACACCGTCACACCCCACAAACTACACTCCACAAACTACAGCGTCAGACCCCACAAACTACACCGTCACACCCCACAAACTACAGGGTCACATAAACCACACTGTCACACACCACAAACTACACCCCAAAAACTACAGCGTCAGACTCCACAAACTACACTGTCACATAAACTACAGCGTCACACCCCACAAACTACAGTCACACCCCATAAACTATAGAGTCACACCCCACAAACCACAGCGTCACACCCCACAAACCACACCGTCACACCCTACAAACTACACCGTCACATAAACTACATCATCACACCCAACAAACTACAGCGTCAGACCCCACAAACTGCACCGTCATACCCCATAAACTACAGAGTCACACCCCACAAACTACACCGTCACACCCCACAAACTACACACACCCCATAAACTATAGAGTCACACCCCACAAACCACAGCGTCACACCCCACAAACCACACCGTCACACCCCACAAACCACACCGTCACACCCCACAAACTACACCGTCACACCCCACAAACTACACCGTCACAAACTATATCGTCACACCCCACAAACTACAGCGTCACACCCAACAAACTACAGCGTCACACCCCACAGACCACACTGTCAGACCCCACAAACTACACCGTCACACCCCAAAAACTACACTGTCACAAACTACAGCATCACACCCCACAAACTACACCGTCACACCCCACAAACTACAGTCACACCCCATAAACCTTTGAGTTACACCCAACAAACCACAGCGTCACACCCCACAAACCACAGCGTCACACCCCACAAACTACACCGTCACATAAACTACATCGCCACACCCCACAAGCTACAGCATCACACCCAACAAACTACAGCGTCAGACCCCATAAACCACACCGTCACACCCCACAAACTACAGCGTCACACCCCACAAACTTCAGGGTCACATAAACCACACCGTCACACCCCACAAACTTCAGGGTCACATAAACCACACCGTCACACCCCACAAACTACACTGTCACACCCCACAAACTACACCCCAAAAACTACAGGCTCAGACTCCACAAACTACAGCGTCAGACCCCACAAACTACACCGTCACATCCCACAAACTACACCGTCACATAAACCACTACGTCACACCCCACAAACTACACCGTCACATCCCACAAACTACAGGGTCACATAAACCACACCGTCACACCCCACAAACTACACCGTCACACCCCACAAACTACACCGTCACAAACTATATCGTCACACCCCACAAACTACAGCGTCACACCCAACAAACTACAGCGTCACACCCCACAAACCACACTGTCAGACCCCACAAACTACACCGTCACACCCCAAAAACTACACTGTCACAAACTACAGCATCACACCCCACAAACTACACCGTCACACCCCACAAACTACAGTCACACCCCATAAACCTTTGAGTTACACCCAACAAACCACAGCGTCACACCCCACAAACCACAGCGTCACACCCCACAAACTACACCGTCACATAAACTACATCGCCACACCCCACAAGCTACAGCATCACACCCAACAAACTACAGCGTCAGACCCCATAAACCACACCGTCACACCCCACAAACTACAGCGTCACACCCCACAAACTTCAGGGTCACATAAACCACACCGTCACACCCCACAAACTTCAGGGTCACATAAACCACACCGTCACACCCCACAAACTACACTGTCACACCCCACAAACTACACCCCAAAAACTACAGGCTCAGACTCCACAAACTACAGCGTCAGACCCCACAAACTACACCGTCACATCCCACAAACTACACCGTCACATAAACCACTACGTCACACCCCACAAACTACACCGTCACATCCCACAAACTACAGGGTCACATAAACCACACCGTCACACCCCACAAACTACACCATCACACCCCACAAACTACACCCCACAAACTACAGCGTCAGACCCCACAAACTACACCGTCACACCCCACAAACTACAGGGTCACATAAACCACACTGTCACACACCACAAACTACACCCCAAAAACTACAGCGTCAGACTCCACAAACTACACCGTCACACCCCACAACCTACACTGTCACATAAACTACATCGTCACACCCCACAAACTACACCATCACACCCCACAAACTACAGCGTCACATAAACTACAGCGTCACACCCCACAAACTACAGTCACACCCCATAAACTATAGAGTCACACCCCACAAACTACACTGTCACAAACTACAGAATCACACCCTACAAACTACACCGTCACACCCCACAAACTACACACACCCCACAAACTACACCATCACACCCCACAAACTACACACACCCCATAAACTATAGAGTCACACCCCACAAACTACAGCGTCACACCCCACAAACCACAGCGTCACACCCCACAAACCACACCGTCACACCCCACAAACTACACCGTCACATAAACTACAGCGTCACACCCCACAAACTACAGCATCACACCCAACAAACTACAGCGTCACACCCCACAAACCACACCGTCACACCCCACAAACCACACTGTCACACCCCACAAACTACACTGTCACAAACTACAGCATCACACCCCACAAACTACACCGTCACACCCCACAAACTACAGTCACACCCCATAAACCTTTGAGTCACACCCAACAAACTACAGCGTCACACCCCACAAACCACAGCGTCACACCCAACAAACCACAGCGTCACACCCCACAAACTACACCGTCACATAAACTACATCGCCACACCCCACAAACTACAGCGTCACACCCCACAAACTACACCGTCACACCCCACAAACTAGAGCATCACATAAACTACACCATCACACCCCACAAACTAAAGCATCAGACCCCACAAACTACACCGTCACACCATTACACCCCCAGCTTCACAGACGCTACAACGCCAAAACCCAAAAAACTCCTCATGCTACATTGTACAAAATAAACCTACACTGTTAACCTCCCCAAACCATCAACATCCCTCCCCCCCCACCACCACCAGCACCCAGAATGTTATCTGTTTTAAGCAGGAGTGAGGTTGTGTTGTTGGAGGATGGTGGTATGAGGGCAGGTTGGGTTTGTGTGTGCAGGATCAGGAGGAGCAGGCGTTCTTCGCCGTTTTCGATGGTCATGGGGGTGTCGACGCCGCAACCTTCGCTGCGAATCACCTCCATGTCAACCTGGTGAGACAGGAGACGTTCAGTCAGGACCCGGGGGAGGCTCTGCGCCGAGCATTCAAACTCACAGACGAGCGCTTCGTACAGAAAGCCTCACGAGAGGTGTGTGTGTGTGTTTCCTCATATGAGATGTACACTGAAGGTGTGCATTATACTCAGAGCTGACCACTTTGTCTTTAGGATACTGAACATCAGCCACTTTGGCCTCACTCTGTGTGTGTGTGTGTGTGTGTGTGTGTGGGACAGAACGTGCGCTGTGGCACCACTGGGGTCGTGACCTTCCTGCGTGGCCAGACTCTGCACGTGGCGTGGCTTGGAGACTCTCAGGTCATGTTGGTGAGAAAAGGACAAGCGGTGGAGCTGATGAAACCACACAAACCAGACCGAGAGGTAACACACACACAGAGAGAAGGGAGGAGGTGTGTGTGTATGTGATGTTTGTGGTGTGTGTGTATGTGATGTGTGTGGTTTGTGGTGTGTGTGTATATGTGGTGTACGTGGTGTGTGTGTGTGGTGTACGTGGTGTGTGTGTGGTGTACACACGTGGACAAAATTGTTGGTACCCTTCGGTCAATGAAAGAAAAACTCACAATGGTCACAGAAATAACTTTAATCTGACAAAAGTAATAATAAATAAGAATTCTATGAATGTTAACCAGTGAAAGTCAGACATTGCTTTTCAACCATGCTTCAACGGAATTATAAAAAAACATGAACTCATGGAACAGGCCTGGACAAAAATGATGGTACCCCTAACTTAATAGTTTGTTGCACAACCTTTTGAGGCAATCACTGCAATCAAACGATTCCTGTAACTGTCAATGAGACTTCTGCACCTCTCTGCAGGTATTTTGGCCCACTCCTCATGAGCAAGCTGCTCCAGTTGTTTCCGGTTTGAAGGGTGCCTTTTCCAGACGGCATGTTTCAGCTCCTTCCAAAGATGCTCAATAGGATTGAGGTCAGGGCTCATAGAAGGCCACTTT
Organism: Clarias fuscus; assembly: GCA_030347435.1. Classification (NCBI taxonomy): domain Eukaryota; kingdom Metazoa; phylum Chordata; class Actinopteri; order Siluriformes; family Clariidae; genus Clarias; species Clarias fuscus. The sequence goes on along the minus strand of CM059223.1, from coordinate 620,954 downwards.
AGAATAGTCCAATGTTTTCCTCTTAGCCATTCTTGGGTGTTTTTAGCTGTGTGTTTTGGGTCATTGTCCTGTTGCAAGACCCATGACCTGCGACTGAGACCCAGCTTTCTGACACTGGCCAGCACATTTCTCTCTAGAATCCCTTGATAGTCTTGAGATTTCATTGTACCCTGCACAGATTCAAGACACCCTGTGCCAGATGCAGCAAAGCAGCCCCAGAACATAACAGAGCCTCCTCCATGTTTCACAGTAGGGACAGTGTTCTTTTCTTCATATGCTTCATTTTTCCATCTGTGAACATAGAGCTGATGTGCCTTAGCAAAAAGTTCCATTTTTGTCTCATCTGTCCATAGGACATTCTCCCAGAAGCTTTGTGGCTTGTCAACATGTAGTTTGGCATATTCCAGTCTGGCTTTTTTATGATTTGTTTTCAACAATGGTGTCCTCCTTGGTCGTCTCCCATGTAGTCCACTTTGGCTCAAACGACGACGGATGGTGCGATCCGACACTGATGTTCCTTGAGCATGAAGTTCACCTTGGATCTCTTTAGAAGTCTTTCTGGGCTCTTTTGTTACCATTCGGATTATCCGTCTCTTTGATTTGTCATCAATTTTCCTCCTGCGGCCACGTCCAGGGAGGTCGGCTACAGTCCCATGGATCTTAAATTTCTGAATAATATGTGCAACTGTAGTCACAGGAACATCTAGCTGCTTGGAAATGGTCTTATAGCCTTTACCTTTAACATGCTTGTCTATAATTTTCTTTCGAATCTCCTGAGACAACTCTTTCCTTCACTTCCTCTGGTCCATGTTGAGTGTGGTACATACCATGTCACCAAACAACACAGTGACTACCTGGAGCCCTATATATAGGCCCACTGACTGATTACAAGATTGTAGACACCTGTGATGCTAATTAGTGGACACACCTTGAATTAACATGTCCCTTTGGTCACATTATTTTCAGTATTTTTTAGGGGTACCATCATTTTTGTCCAGGCCTGTTCCATGAGTTTATTTTTTTTTAATAATTCTGTTGAAGCATGTTTGAAAAGCAATGTCTGACTTTCATTGGTTAACATTCATAGAATTTTTTAAAATTATTACTTTTGTCAGATTAAAGTTATTTATTTGACCATTGTGAGTTTGTCTTTCATTGACCGAAGGGTACCAACAATTTTGTCCACGTGTGTGTGTGTGTGTGTGTGTGTGTGTGTGTGGTGTGTGTATATGTGTGGTGTGTGTGTGGTGTGTGTGTGTATGTGGTGTGTGTGTGTGGTGTGTATGTGGTGTGTGTGTGTATGTGGTGTGTGTGTGTATGTGGTGTGTATGTGGTGTGTGTGTGTATGTGGTGTGTGTATGTGGTGTGTGTGTGTATGTGGTGTGTGTGTGTATGTGGTGTGTGTGTGTATGTGGTGTGTGTATATGTGTGGTGTATGTGGTGTGTGTGTGGTGATGCATCCATGTAACAGCTGAAACACATGGTGCTGCAGGAGGAACCTGGGCGTCGCCCTGATGAGGTCAGACACCACGCCTCTGTCTGGGGCTGTATATCATCCAGCCTGACCTTTCAGAGACCACACACACACACACACACACACACACCACCTTTGACAGAATTGAGTGAATTTGTCTCGTGTTATTTTTATCCGTTCGGTTAGAAATGTCTCTGCAGCTGATGGAGTTAATCTCATTTCACTCTCATCTCCTCACACTCACAGGAATCAGGACACACACACACCCCAATCCGGCCCCTTTTCCCGTTCCTGTCTGTGCTCAGTTCCGGAAGGTTCTCCTCCCCTGAGTTCTCTCCAGGTTCTCCGGTTCCCTCACTCCCCGCTACTCCCTGGGTCCCAGTGAGGGCAGTGATCAGTCACCTCCTGATACGATGATATCGCGACCCCTCACTGTCGTGTCTATTAATACTGAGATTCTATAAGTATCATGATTTTATAAATATCCAGATTCGATGTAAATTTTTACTTGAAATTGAAATTTTGTTAGAATGTACACGTAATTAAATGTATCACGTTCCTTATAACGCGAGTTTTCTCACCAAGCGCGGCGTTTAAACACTACAAACTAACTTCACATACAAGAGTGTAACATTAAACTTCACATCAAATGAACGGCAGAGCCACACTGTTACTGAGCCGCGCGCTTCTCTGTCATCATTGTTTATAAACAAACTTGGTGAATAATTCTGTTCTACACGCGGGGTGAGAGTGTGAACAGTAGGATTGTAAAGAAAGAGATTCTAACTCCCCTAAAGTCTAATAACTCAACAGTCAGCGCGCGGGTTTAGCGGCTATAAGCGTGCGGGTGCGTGAGGCTCCTAATGCACGCGGTTTTCAGCTCATTAGCGCTGGCGGTGTTGTGAGACTGCTGTATGTGTGTGTAATGACTGGGTTTGAGACTAATTCGCTCACAGTTTGGAGAAAAGGGCCGACCGGGGCGTTTAACCGTGTGATTTCTGATAATGAAAAAATGTGTTTCTGTTGCGCCGCTCTCAAGCTTCTTACGTTTCGTAACAGAATTGTTTGTATCTGAGGCGGAACACCAGATTCATCTCTGTTATAAGGACTAAATAAACCAGTCAGTGTGGCGACACGTGAAGGTCTACTGGGTGTGGCCCTGACACACACATCACGTGTCTGATCTCTCTCCACCTCTGAGCTCTCGCACCTGATCATTGATGTTCTGATGTTCCACTGATATACTGACAATGACATTGACAAATCACAATTTTTTTTGGTGGTGTGTGTGTGTGTGTGTGTGTGTGTGTGTGTGTGTGTGTGTGTAGGATGAGAAGAAGAGGATCGAGGCTCTGGGAGGATGTGTGATCTGGTTCGGGACGTGGCGTGTGAACGGCAGCTTGTCCGTGTCGAGAGCCATCGGTACGTACACGCCGAGCTTCATCACCTCTGAACTGATTAACACTCTCTGACTGCAGGCACACGGGTGTGTTCATGCGCTATCGTTTCCATAGCAACAGCTCGTTCACAGGGAGGTAACACTGAGGTAACTGCATGGCAGAGTTTTCGATAAGGACCGGAGAGGAAGGAGTCTCCAGTGTGTGTGTGTGTGTATATGTGTGTGTGTGTGTGTGTGTGTATGTGTGTGTGTGAGAGTGTGTGTGTGTGTCACAGTCAGATGTAAAACAGCTAAGCGGCGGTCGTCTCTCAGTCACATGACGCGCTGAAAGCTTTTGTCGTGTTAGTTAACGTGTAGCGAGAGTCCCGTTCTGTTTCTAGAAGGTTCCCTCTCAGTGTTTAAACATTTTTGGAAGCCGAGACGTCGTCTGGGTTTAGTTTGTTCTTTACTGATGAAGGGCCTGACATTTACATCAGTCTAAAATCTAATGTGTGTGTGTGTGTGTGTGTGTGTGTGTGTGTGTGTGTGTGTGTGTGTAGGAGACTCGGAGCACAAGCCCTACATCTGTGGCGACGCCGATCACGCGGTGTTCCCCCTGGACGGCACCGAGGACTACCTGATCCTGGCGTGCGACGGGTTCTATGACACGGTGTGCCCGGAGGAGGCGGTGCGTGTCGTCTCCGATCACCTGCAGGAGAATAACGGAGACACGGCCATGGTGGCGCACAAACTGGTGGCCTCGGCACGCGACGCCGGCTCCAGCGACAACATCACCGTCATCGTGGTGTTCCTCAGGGACCCGCGAGCTCCGCCCCCGTCCGACGAGCAGCAGGACGAAGACGAGGTGGAGCCTGAGGAGGAAGAGGAAGTGGAGGAAGACGAGGAGGAGGAGGAAGAGGAGGAGGAGGCGATGCAGGGGGAGCTGGCGTGTCAGGACGGCGGAGGAGAGAACGGCGGGAAGGTGCGGAGCGGCTGGCCCCTGCAGCAATGCTCCGCCCCCGCCGACCTGGCCTACGAGGAGCGCACCGACTCCTTCACAGACAGGACCAGCCTGAGCACCGCGGGGCCCGAGCTCCCGCTCACCGCCGGCGGGTGCTTCTGCCCCGCCCCCAGCATCTCAGGAGGAGAAGGAGGAGGGGGGCGTCGGCTGCGTCCCAAACCTCGAGTCCCGTCCTGCGGCGGACGCTGGGTGGAGGCCGCCGCGCTGCTCCCTCAGCAGGGGCGGACAAAGAGGAGGATTGACGAAATGCTGGAGCGCAGGAAGGAGCAAAGGAGGCGTGTCCGAAAGAGGGGTGAGAGCCGCGGCGCCCAGAGCTCGCGACCACGCGTACCCGAGCCGCTGCGCTACACCGAGACCAGGCCCGGGGTCGCCCTGCCACGCCTCACACATGAATACGCCATCTAAACCCCTCCCGTTACTATACACACACACACACACTCCTGTTTATTATTCATTATGTTGCTTAACACACAATCTCACACCCACACATGCAACAGTAATACACACATTTCCCCTGACACACAGAGTCCCCACTTCAGACTGAGCTAAGACAAGTTACACACACACACACACACACACACACACACACCCCCCAAAAGGTCACCCGTAGTGGTGCCGCAGGATGCTCGAGTGTTTCCTTGTTACGTGAGAGGAGGAATCCTCTGTGACATCACTCGCCTCTCTCACACACACGCGCACACACACACACACACACACGGCTCCAGGTGTGTTTTCTTTCAGACTCTGCTCACGTGTGTTCACGCTCATCGCCGTATTGACTCGCCTCACGTCCTGTTTCTTTTCCTAAACCTCCACTGAGCACCGTGATGACATCATCACCCGCGCATCACAGCGCCTCGACGTGTTTAAGTAAAAAGCTGAAGTGCGCACTGGAGTGCACAAGTGTTCACTCTCTCTCTCTCTCCTGCGTTCCCTCATTTACCTCTCAAGGGGCACAAATATATATTTAACAGAATTATAGTAAAACAACATGTATGTGAATGTGTGTGAGTGTGTGTGTGTGTGTGTGTCTCGATGTCTGTCTTATTAACGTGTGATAGTTAGGTCTCAGATACACACACAATGTCCCTCCACATCTATACCTAAAGAAGACTACTTGAAATTATCCGACGAGGAGGACGTGCCATGAAACAACACACACACACCAGAAGTGACCGACGGCTTCCTCCTCCATGTTCAGGGATCCTGAGCCTCGCCGATTGACACTGACGGCACGCTCCTGCTCGTCTCACCTCTCACCTCCTGTCTGTTCGTCTCTCTCTCTCCCGCTGCGTCTCGTCTCGTCTGTGATCTTCACCTCTGCTTTTACTTCCTGTAAGCAATAATGAATCTACTGAAGCCATGAGACTCTCGGAGCTGCAGAGCAAAGATGCGAGATCACGAGGCTCGTCACCGGACTGTGTTACACCCCTGCGCCGCGCCGCGCCGCTCCGCGGTCTCTCTCAGCCGAGACGCGCTCGCCGTGTGAAGTTCACTAGTGTACCGCAGCAGTGTTGAGGATAACGGATTTAATGTTTAGTGTGTCGTTGATCTTAACCTCAGAGTGCGCAAGTGCGGTGACCTTCATCTGTGTGTAGCATGTAATACCGTGGTGGAGCTGTAGGGGGCAGCAGCAGTGCAGCTATTCTTACACAACATTACTGCAACACACCACTGACTCGACACGTGAGACAGAGAGAGACGTGAAAAACGGCCGTGAAACCTCACACACACACACACACACACACACACACACACACACAGAGCTTCACATCACACTAAAGCATCTGATAAACTTCTCCTCAGGAATCCAACCTGAGATCAGCCTTTAATCCGCTACAGATCAGGAACATTCAGCACTTCTCGCTGGAGTGTGATTCCAGAGCCGGCAAATCGATTAGTGGAAATGTCATGAGCTTGAAATGCATTTAACACGGTACACGGAACTTAGTGATTAGCCTAGCCTAGCCTAGCTTAAGCCTGCTCAGAACATTCATTAGCCTACGTTTCCACAAAATCTTCAAAGTTTAATTTATAATAAAGAGTTGTTTTGTTTTGTTTTTTTGCGCTGCTGCACAGTACACATGGTCACACGGTGGGGCTGGAAGCTGTGGCTCACTGCTGCCCCCTGGCAACACGGCAGAGTATGGCAGCGCATCTCTTCAGCCTGGGAAAAGATCCATCATCTGGGGTCTGGTTCCTCCTGAACGTGTTTTTCACATCGGCACATGGTCACATGGTGCACAGTGTGTGTAACGTCCTCAGTGCCGCCTGGTATAACTCCGCCCCCTAGACTCCGCCCCATGATTAAATGGATAATGCTAAAGTTCGACCTGTAAGTTCAGTAAGCTCTAACTGTGTGAACTTCACACCGCGAGCTCGTCTCCGCCCACTCACGGGGGGTTTTACAGCCTGTATGTTACTGCAGCGCGAGATGGAAATGTTTTACTGGGACCTTGGGCAAAGAGATGACGAGACGACGTCTAGACGCTCAGACGTCCTGCTGTCTGTGTGAGAAAGCGTGAGCTGTGGATTGTGTTTGGATGTTTAAGCGAAACTGACTCTATTACAGACTTGTTAAAGACATACACCTTTAAAACAACACACACACACACACACACACGGAGGAGAACCTCGACCTCCTCACACTCGTATCGTCACATCTCTAGGAGCTTTGTGTTTTCTGTTTCCTGCTCGGGTACTGGACGATGAACCGCACGAGACAAGCCGCCTCTTCTGTCCTGCTGCAGGAACCTCGCCGTCTCATCAGCGTCCAATCAGCAGCGGCGCCTCCTCCAGGACCATCAGTGACCTGCGGACACGAGACAGCCCCTCCCCCAACCTCCAAATGAGCTCACAGTAAATAGTGAACCTGTGTGTGTGTGTGTGTGAGAGAGAGAGACTGAGAGTGTGTTTTCTGTGCTAATGTAGTATTTATTATAAATATGTATATCTGGTGACTATCATGTATAAAGAGTGTAAGAAGTGTGTGTGTGTCCTGTGTGAGAGTTATTGCTAAAGAAACACAAACACAACTGATGTGAAGGTAAAGTGCACTGAGCAACACACACACACGTCACACAAACAATAACTGATCAAACGGCGCTGAGGATGAGAGTTTGGAGTTTGAGTTGAAGGTCACGTGTCTGATCATCATGTCTGCGCTCAGGTTGCGCGTCAGTGTCGTTTATATTTAACTTCTAATCCTCACTAATTACTGCACGACTTCATTCATTTATTAATATCTCTTTATTAATAAACACACACACACACGATACATCACACCCCTCAGAGCTGCCGACACACTGGAGCTCTTCTGATAATAATATACATTAGTGTGTTACTCAAGAATATAAACGCATTAATGTAGAGTTTTAAATGTAAAATATAATAACTGTTTATGAGTTTAATGTTATTTAATACTAAAAGAGAAACAAATTGAACAGTTTTATTGTCGGCTGATTTCAGTCAATTTGTACAGATTTCACCAAAAAAAATCCATAAAGGAGCATCTACAGTGAGACTGAGACGTGTGCTGTGGCAGAACTGACCAGAGGGACGTGGGGTCGCGACCCTCTGCGCTCTCCCGCGGTACACGTGTGATGGAGGAGCTCCAGCGTTTGGGAACGACGCGCTACATACAGCATACAGCTACCTCACAACAACCTCAGGCCTCAGCAGGGAGAGGGGGTGGGGATATGCAGATCATGTCAGGCTGTGGGCGGGGCTGAGCTGCAGGACAAAAAATTACAAACACCGACTGAATGAAGAAACCAAAAGACTTTATATTTATAATAATAATAATGATGATGACAAACAGTACAGTATGTAGATCTGTGTGTGTGTGTGTGTGTGTGCACCAGAAGGTGTAATTACAGCCCTGTGTATGTGCACATGTCATGGCCCGGTGATGCAGCAGGACGACTTAATTAAACACACTGCCTTTTAATCAAACCACACACACACACACACAGGGTGAGATTATACTGTCTTTTTAATGACGTCCTTTCTGATGCCCGGAGCAGAAGACTTGAGAGTTCCTGGTGTTCAGTTTGAGTCTGATCAGCAAGGCGGAGTCGCGAGAGAGAGAATAAACTCAACACAGACACACACACTGCAGAGTCCCATGAAGCTGTTCTGTAAACATGACCGTCGTTTAAACGTGGCCTTCACTTAGCAGTGCAGGGTGCCAGTATTTTTCAGCAGGAACTCGGACTTTTGTACAGAGACAGATCTCGACCTGTAGCTTTAGCAGCGAGGTTAGATCACGACCTCGTCTGATGTTTGAACACTGCGGTGAGACGATTCTCAGCAGCTCTCAGACAGTCAGTGTGTGTGTGTGTATTTAAAGGCCCAGTTTAGCGCCAAAACATTGTCAAAGCCTGAGACGTGATGTCAGTGTCTAGTCCTTTATTCACGCTGGAGGAGGAATAAAAGCTCAGGTTACATGACCAAGCCAGAGTGAAGAGACGCTCTCGTCCAGGTTACATAAAACTCTCATTGTTCCAGAGTTATTCATGTACATACACACGTGGACAAAATTGTTGGTACCCTTCGGTCAATGAAAGAAAAACTCGCAATGGTCACAGAAATAACTTTAATCTGACAAAAGTAATAATAAATAAGAATTCTATGAATGTTAACCAATGAAAGTCAGACATTGCTTTTCAACCATGCTTCAACAGAATTATTTAAAATAATAAACTCATGGAACAGGCCTGGACAAAAATGATGGTACCCCTAACTTAATAGTTTGTTGCACAACCTTTTGAGGCAATCACTGCAATCAAACGATTCCTGTAACTGTCAATGAGACTTCTGCATCTCTCTGCAGGTATTTTGGCCCACTCCTCATGAGCAAGCTGCTCCAGTTGTTTCCGGTTTGAAGGTTGTCTTTTCCAGACGGCATGTTTCAGCTCCTTCCAAAGATGCTCAATAGGTTTGAGGTCAGGGCTCATAGAAGGCCACTTTAGAATAGTCCAATGTTTTCCTCTTAGCCATTCTTGGGTGTTTTTAGCTGTGTGTTTTGGGTCATTGTCCTGTTGCAAGACCCATGACCTGCGACTGAGACCCAGCTTTCTGACACTGGCCAGCACATTTCTCTCTAGAATCCCTTGATAGTCTTGAGATTTCATTGTACCCTGCACAGATTCAAGACACCCTGTGCCAGATGCAGCAAAGCAGCCCCAGAACATAACAGAGCCTCCTCCATGTTTCACAGTAGGGACAGTGTTCTTTTCTTCATCTGTGAACATAGAGCTGATGTGCCTTGGCAAAAAGTTCCATTTTTGTCTCATCTGTCCATAGGACATTCTCCCAGAAGCTTTGTGGCTTGTCAACATGTAGTTTGACATATTCCAGTCTGGCTTTTTTATGATTTGTTTTCAACAATGGTGTCCTCCTTGGTCGTCTCCCATGTAGTCCACTTTGGCTCAAACGACGACGGATGGTGCGATCCGACACTGATGTTCCTTGAGCATGAAGTTCACCTTGGATCTCTTTACAAGTCTTTCTGGGCTCTTTTGTTACCATTCGGATTATCCGTCTCTTTGATTTGTCATCAATTTTCCTCCTGCGGCCACGTCCAGGGAGATCGGCTACAGTCCCATGGATCTTAAATTTCTGAATAATATGTACAACTGTAGTCACAGGAACATCTAGCTGTTTGGAAATGGTCTTATAGCCTTTACCTTTAACATGCTTGTCTATAATTTTCTTTCGAATCTCCTGAGACAACTCTTTCCTTCACTTCCTCTGGTCCATGTTGAGTGTGGTACATACCATGTCACCAAACAACACAGTGACTACCTGGAGCCCTATATATAGGCCCACTGACTGATTACAAGATTGTAGACACCTGTGATGCTAATTAGTGGACACACCTTGAATTAACATGTCCCTTTGGTCACATTATTTTCAGTATTTTCTTGGGGTACCATCATTTTTGTCCAGGCCTGTTCTATGAGTTTATTTTTTTAAATAATTCCGTTGAAGCATGGTTGAAAAGCAATGTCTGACTTTCATTGGTTAACATTCATAGAATTTTTTTAATTATTACTTTTGTCAGATTAAAGTTATTTCTGTGACCATTGTGAGTTTGTCTTTCATTGACCGAAGGGTACCAACAATTTTGTCCACGTGTGTATGTGTGAAGCGTTAAAGACTCTGAAGTGAGCTTCATTCAGGAAGCTGTGAGCCGAACAGGAAGTGGAGCACCGGCTCCGAGACAGAACATCCACCAGAACCGCAGGTCCAGAGACGTGAGCTCAGAACCTGAGGTTTCACTTCCTCTAATCACAAACAAGGACTTAAAGAGGAAGTGATCAGTCCCGCAGTGACATCATCACCCATACTGATGCTCGTCGTCATGGTTACAGTCCAGCACTGTTCTGGAGAAAACCCTGCAGAACTTAAAGGCAGGAGCGATACACACCGATCAGCCTCTACAGAATATGGCCTAGCGCCCCTTTGTGTTACTTCTGCAGCTCGCGTGTGCAGGTGGTCGTGTGTCCAAACCCCAGCCAGGTCTCTTCTTCTGATTACGTAAGACCAAACTCCACCACGTTTGGGCCTGCTGTAGGTGTCGGTTCAGAGTCACACACGTGTGAAGGTGAAAAGTTCTACAAATACAAACCTGCTGTGGAATCCTGTGGCTCGTTTGTGTGAGGACCCGCGCCTGAGCCGAGAGGGTTTGTGTTCGACCCCTGATGCGGGTTTCAGCTATTAGAAACGTTGTCGTGTGTCTTTGCATCGCGTGTTAAAGACAAAACTCCAGCAGCGAGCGAAACTGATCAGTACAAAGTGAACGGTGAAGTGAACGAGTGAACAACAGCTGCTCACTTCACCGCAAGAAGGGAAAGAAACAATGTAAAAGACGTCGCATTAATAGGACACAATCATTTACATTTTTATTTAATCAGGAAATCCTCAGTATTATATCGGCTAGGAATCTGTAAAATATAAATAAATAAATAAATCTCGTTACATCTTGTAAATCATTTATCTGTTTACAAGTTCTACACGTTTCAACAGCATGTCTTATAAAATAAATGTTTGTTTCAATAAATATTTAATGTCCGTAGTGTGAAATTCCTACAGCAGCAGCAGCGACATGTATGCGAGGTGCTTTTGTTACCATGGTAACACACCGAGGACGTGACGTCACCCCAGGGGGCTGCGAGTAGTGGAGTTTAGGAGAAGGACGTTCCCTTAACCGATATCCCCTGTACAGGGAGCACCCTGTGAAGTACACTGTGGAATGGGACGCAGCTCTTCTCTCCCCATGTCCCTCAGTGACCCCTGACCCCCGTGCCCCCCTTACCCTGTTGCCGGGTCGCCAGTCCTCCCACCTCTGAACACTGATGTTCGGTCCTGATCCCTGCAGACCAGAAACATCTCACGAGAGCTGCTGTGTTCGAGACGCTGATCCAGACGTCTAGACGTCACAGTCTGGCCCTTGTGAGAGTCACTCAGATCCGTACACTCACACACTTCTCCTGCTCAGAGAGCTGACTGTTCACCTGCTGGGTAATAAGCCCCGCCCCCTGACAGGTAACGAGACTGTAACCGGATCAACATCACGAGTCTCCGCCCCCATTCGCGGGTCAGCGCGGTGGCCGAGAGGAGTGTGATGATTAGGCCCTTCCCGTCCAAACACACACGAGAAAGAAGGAACGGGGCAGGTGATGTGAGAGGATCACAGAAACATCACATCACTGTGAACAGCGCAATAAACACACAGAGACAAAAGGCAAGAGGAACAAAGTGATCAGGAAAGAGTTCAGAAGCCTTAGTGCAGTGTGTGTGTGTGTGTGTGTGTGTGTGTGTGTGTGTGTGTGCGCGCGCGCGCGCGCGTGTGCGCGTGGTTTCTGTAAAGACACGACAGCTGGTGTTTGTGAAAAGAAAGACAGAAGAGAACACAAATAGCTGGGAGCAAACGTCGTGATGGACAGGACACTGCCTTCTGTGTGTGTGTGTGTGTGTGTGTGTGTGTGTGTGTGTGTGTGTGTTCAGGGGACAGGAGAACACACAGAGCGGACAGGAGGACTACAAAGACAATGCCGACACTCAACCATCCTGTAAAACACAGCCGAGGCCAAATCTCACTAAAGCTGGCACGTCTCCCTCTCTCTCTCTCTCTCACACACACACACACACACACACACACACACACACACACACACACACACAAAAACACATCCAACAGCCCGTTTCTAAATAGAACACGACAAATCAAACTTTGATTAAATTCCTTTTATTTCTTTGTGTGTTACATAAGGACAGTATTAGGGTGTATGTGTGCAGTAAAGACAAGCTCGCAGCACACAGTGAACCCCCCCCCCCCCCCCACACACACACACACACACACCGCCCCCACAGTGATACAGGACTTTTATAAAGTAAGTATAAAGCACCAGAGAAGCTCAAGACGTGGACATGGAGGTCAGGAGGTCATGTCCAGGTTCGGGTTATAAACACTATGACGCGAGACGTTTACAAACACGCGAGCGGAGCGACGGCAGAGGACCTGCTCGACTGCAGGAGGCGCTGTAACGTGGGGCGGAGACGCAACGGAGAAGCCATGCAGAGAGAACAGCTAGCGCAAATGAGACCAAGTGAAACTCAGGAGTTTAGTTTTTTTAACACTTTAATCTCTCTGCACTGTGTGTGTGTGTGTGTGTGTGTGTGTGTGTGTGTTTATAAGTGAGATTATGAGTGGAAACTCAATTCCCTGTACTAAGAAAAGATCAGTAACCCAGTTTACTCTAAACGTACTTCTAAATGCAGAATAATCACACGGTGTCCCTCAAGGATCAACACTCGGGCCGCTCTCGCTGTTAATAAACTCTGCAATCATTTATATACAAAATACATTCAACATAAAGTGCTCAGATCCTGTGAGAAACTCGCTCACGATTCCTCAGGATTTATAAACTCACAAAGACACAACGTTACTGGAGCGCTGATTTACTTCACACGGTCCTGACGCTGACTGTGGCGTTTATGTACCGACACACACACACACACACACACACACACACACACACACACGATGCAACCTTTAACATAAAATGTTTATTACAACATGGAAAGAAACCATCACACGTTACGGACAACCCAATAACACAAATCCCCTAAAATAAAGACTGAACCGTGTGTGTGTGTGTGGTGATCAGGAACAGGACACACTGTGAGATCATCCATCACTGAACATCATCACACTGAGTGTTTACTAAAGAGGAGCACCCTGGTAAAGAAGCAGCTGGTGTGAGACGTGTGTGAGACGCGGGTGTGGAGCTGGAGGAGGACGCCGGAGCACACATTCACGTCTCCCAGTTTAGTAAATTATAAACTGATATAGAACTACAGTGTGTTAGGAATCATCTCTAACTGGAAACCACACACACACACACACACAGAGGTGTAGTGTAGAGCAGAGAGCAGCAGTGTTCACTCTGAGCTTATATTCACTCAGGAACAAGTCAAACACTCGAGACAACACAATGACGTCACGCTAATGACACGCCCACTCCGGTTATAAACATGCACAAGAGGGCGGAGTCACAGAGAGACACACAATC